>WEIU01003336.1:326049-338698 GCA_013389925.1 Aegithalos caudatus
TGTGTGGTTATGAATGCTGCTTCAGGTCAGTGGCAGAGTTACCACTGTGGGACACAGCTTCCATATGCTTGCAAGAAGTCATTCAATAAAGTTTCAAGCATTCCAGGTAGGACAGTTTGCATTTTTGAGTTTTGTATGTTAATATGAGTATAATGTTCACTTATGGAGTCTTTCTTTTCCCTCCCAAGCCTTTTCAGGCATCTCTGCCAAAACATTTTCACAACAGCTTTGGGTTTTTTAGCAGAGCAGAAGCAAACTCTGTTTCTTCAGTGTCAAGATGATGCATCACAGTTTTCATTTTTTGCAGCTTTCTCATTCACACATAAAGCATTTTGCAGCAGTCCTGCCCTTTTCATCACATTTTCCTCCATGGCTTGTGCATTCTTTCATCTATTACTGGATGTCTGCAACTGGCAGTTGCATCCCAAACCTTTCCACCTTTGCTTTAAGCCTGTTTCTCTCACTCTTGGTGTGTATTGACATAAAATGGGACTTACCTGGGTCTTGGATCAAACTCTGTTGAATTCAAATAGAAGTAGTCAAATAACTTTATTGTCCTCTGAAACCAGGCCAAGCACAGAAAATCAGAGTGCAAGAGTTGTTGGTTTGTTCAGTGTGTAATCTTTACTGGACCCATAACAGCTCTTACAAGATAATAATTCCTTTATCCCAACCTACACATGACACAGAGGCCTTCAGTGTCTACAGTGCCCAGCTGTGACATATAAATGCTTCCATGCTCTTGGCCAATTATCTACACCTGAATTTCCAACCCATCCCATATCTATGACCTCTTCTGTGTGTGCTTTGGCCTTACTCAGTTTGCAGGGCTCTCCTGCAAACGCTTGTACTAGAAGGTAATTGTGCTTGAATGACAGGGAGGACTAGAGGATAAGGATTGTGGGGTGTGTCTTGCTGAGGCATGTTCTCATCAGCTCCCCCTGAAGAGGTGTGTGCATTTGAAGAAGAAATAGTAATCAGTTTAACTGAACTGGTTCAAATTTTGCAGTGATACTCTGAAAGCTAGTTGTCAGTTCTTGTCTGTTCTCTGGCTCCTCGGTGGGCTATGTAGAGTTATTACCAGTGTTTATGCAGTGTTTTATTCATTAAAAAACAAAATTCCTGTGGTTGGAGTATTTTTATAGTGTGTTTTGAACCACAAAGGCTATTAGTATATACCTTTTTAGCATTCACTAAAACTAGTTTGAATTCTTTAATATCTTGAGAAAAAAATATATTTAAAACTAAGTATTTGTTGAGTTGTGTGTTTCTTGCAAGCACACAGCTTCTTGATTTGTCTTCAGCTCCTTTTGAAATCTTACAATTACTTTTGGACCTTTCACTTACACTAAGACCAGCTTAATGTAATGAAGTCCTTCTTTTTACTTTCACTCCCACCAGCTTCTTCTACCTACTTCATGGCCCCAAAATATTATGAGTTCTCCTTAAGTTGCATTGAAGTCTATTTGTTTGACTAAGCTGTGATCCTTTCTTACATGAGCCCTGAAGACATGTGAACACATGCAGATTGATACCTTCTGGCTATTTTCAGGGTGCTGCTGACTTTAAAGCCAGCCCCTTGCACTAGGCAATGTAAAACAAAAGCCTCTCATTTTGTTTCTCCTCAATGTCAGAGTTTTGGAGACACTTGGATACTCGCTGTGATCCGGGCTGGCTCCCCCACGATGGCTTTTGCTATATGCTGATAAACAACCAGGCACCTTGGAATACAGCAGATGAGTTATGCAAAGCAAATAAGAGTAACCTCATCAGCATTCACTCGTTAGCAGATGTTGAACTGGTTGTTACAGAGCTTCATAATGGTGAGTTGGAATAGTTGTAAAGGTCAAGCACCAAGTACTGCACACCATAAGGTACAAACTGCTTTCCACGTTCTAGCCTACAGTTGTCATAACCTCTGGCTTTTAAGTGTGGGTGTTAAATGCTGAGCTTGTATCCAGGCTAGTGTTGAATGTTGCTGTGCAGATCCAGTCCCCCTGTGTCAGGACTTGTTCTGGTTCAGTCCATTAATTTATTTATTTACTGGGCTAACCTACTTCTAATTTTTTAATACTTTATGCCTAATTTGCTCATTCAAAGAGAATAGTAGATAGTTGGGTCAATATTTTGACTGCTGAGTCACTGGTAGTGTTTGATGTTACGTCCTTGCCTGCACACTAAATTTGGTTGAGGGCTTTTTTGCTTGTGTGTTCGTTATTTCTGTTAGTTTGTGGTTGGGTTTTTTCCTGTTTGTTCCTTCTCTGTGAAACTTACTCATACTCATGAATATAAGTTAAGCAAGATAACAAACATACGTTATGGTTGTGTCAAATACCTTTTCTCATTGTAAGAAAAATATGATAGTACTTCTGCACAGTATGATAAAAAATCTAATTTTGCTGATAACACATTGCTTTCCTATTAGTTTGAATATTATATTGAAACTACAGTATTGTCCTAATTTTAAATTACAGACACTGAAGAGGAAATATGGATGGGTCTCAAGAATGACAATGTGCCAACCTTGTTCAAATGGTCAGATCACTCACCTGTGGTTTTTACCTACTGGGATCAAAATGAACCAAAAGTTCCCTTTAATAACACTCCTAATTGTGTGTCATATTCAGGCAAGGTAGGAATACAGTGTTGAGTTTGGTTGTTGGTTTGTATTTTTTCATAGTAGAGGCAACATTGGGGTGTGTGTGTAAGTTAAGGAGAGGGATAAAGCAGATAGCTGATCTTATTTTTGGAGTAATCATTAAAATACATTTTTTCTACAAGCAAATTTCTTAAAATTATTTAGCTAGAACTCTACAGCTGTGTACTTCAATTAATGGAAAAAATGACTCCTAGCTCTGAGACTGCCACATTGTTGGCCAGACAGTTGGCCTTGTCACTCTGTATTTTGGGTTACTGTGTTCTTGCATGTCTTTGGCAGAAAGGTAGGGAGGAAGGGAAATCTGGGTTCAGTCATCTCCCAGACCAATTTGGGCCACCTAGTCTGAGGATGGAATGTTCTAAAAATTATGTTGGTGAAGGAAGGAGGTCACTAAGAGTGGGAAGCAGGCTATATCCTATCCTGCAGATTCTTTAGAAAAGTGGAGCATGCATTTGCCTGCTTTGTCATCAGCCTGGCACTGGAGCTTGTGCTCAGCTCCTCTGAGCTGTCTCTGATACACTTCCACATCAAGCTGAGCACACCTCCTGCACCCATTCCCTTCCTGATCTGAGAGATTTGGCACCATCTTGGCCTTTTCTTTCCTTTTTGATTGTGATCCAGAATCCTCCCATCTCCATGTGTGTCAGCTTTCTCTCTCCCTTCCAAACATGTACCTGTGCATAGAATCCAGGGCATCCCGCCCAATATCTATACTAGAGGCATTTTGGCTTTCTCACCAATGGAAACAGCCCCTGCAAACATAGAAATTGAAAGATTTGTTAGAATTTGTTAAATTAAAATATTTTTTTTCTTCTCACAGCTGGGACAGTGGAGGGTCAAATCCTGTGAAGAAAAATTGAAGTATGTTTGCAAGAAAAAAGGAGAGATTGTGAATGAAACAAAATCAGATGAAAGTTGCTCATTGGAAGAGGTAATAGGAAGCCTCTATTTATTTTATTGCCATTTGGCTCAGAAACGTGCATGAAATGACTTAGATCCTCTACTTTAATTTCTTCCTTGTCCGTTCGGTAGAGTCTGTGAAACATTTTATCTGAAAAAGGACATTTAAATAGCATAAACCAAATCTCACGTTCTCCTAAGCAGGCTCGGGATGTATTACTAGTCTGTTTATTGAGGAAAGTACTACAAGCTTGGACCCAGAAGAGTTTGTGTTTTATTTATTTATTTAAAAGAAGTTGATTTAATTAGAAATATTATTGATAATACCATTTTTCTGTTGTTTTGCTCAAATTATGTTTTAAAATTTAGGATAAGCACTTTGCAATATAAAGATATGCTGAAATTCTTAACTGGGATTAGGTTAGTTACACTTCACTGGCTCTCATTTTTGTTCTATTACTTGAACAAAGGTGGGGGATTTTTTTGTTTTTTTTTTTATAGTATGACATCCTATGGCTTAGATAAAGCTTTTGTCTTTTGAACTAGCCTGGGATGGTATTGCTAGTTACTTCATTGTTATTTGGTTCCATTTTGTGTGGCATATTGCTTGCAACTGGAAAAATGTTTTTACCCCTTATCTTTCTTTCTACATGACCTTTTTACTCTGTCTTTTCAGAGACTTTCAGCACGTAGAGTTAAAGCTTTCTGTGCTTTCAGTGGCATTGCTAGGCTAGAAAAGAGTTAACACAATAATGTTTCTTGAAGTTTCAATGTAAATATGGAGAGAAGTGTTTCAATAATAGAGAAATTTTGTGAGTTCACACATTTTCAGTATCAAATATTTTTCTCAGAAGTAAAGAAACACTGGTGTATGCCTTTCTAGTATTCTTGTGTTTGAATCCTGGCGTTGGTGGAGCAGCATGAAAACTCCTATTGTTCTGAATAGGACAGGGCTGTTGCCCTTGTGTTTCTCTCTGTAAATGCACATAGTGGTCAGAAGACTCTGCCCAGGCGAGCTAAAACAGTGGTGTATTTTATTCCTGTGGCTGCATTATTTTTTACAACTGTGAATCTGAGAGTTGGTGATAGTGGACCTTGTGTGTGGCACAGTGCATTTCTTTCTTGTATATGCTGTGCCAGCTTGTGGGCACCAGCCAGTGTTGGCAATGATTTATTTTCCGCTGTAGGTAATGCCTAAATTAGGTTGTTTTGTATAAATGTGTTTTTTGTTTGCTAACCAGGGATGGGAGAGACATGGAAACTACTGTTACAGGATTGATAAAATGGAAGTTTCATTTGGGGCCCAGTGTAATCTTACAGTGATGAACAGGTAAAGCACATTTGAAATTTATCATCAGGTTTAAAATCACAATCCTGGAGACAAAATCAGAGATTAAAACTGCTGTATGATAACTAATGGTTTATAAAGAAAAAGTAGAGAGAATTGCTTTTGCCAAGAACTAGAAGGCCGTGTCTTCCATGGTGTGACACTGGTAAATCTATAATGTGAAACCTTCTTGGAAGTATGAGACTTCCCAGCCTGCTTTGACCCCATGTTGAATATGGGACTGCCTGGATGACTTGAATTGACTCATGTAATATCCCTGGTTTTTAAATTGTCTCAGTAGTTTGATATCTTTCAAATATTGACTCCAGTTAATCTGTGAAATTTCAGATTTGAACAAGAATTTATTAACAGTCTGATTAGAAAACACACCAAAGTTGAAGAAAAGTACTTCTGGACCGGTTTGCAGGATATTAGCCAGTCAGGAATATATTCCTGGGGTACCGTGAATGGGGAAACACCTGAAGCTGTGACATACACTAACTGGAATTCCATGCAACCAGGTAAATTTGAAAACTAAAAAACACATAAAAATACTGTCTTTGTACATTGAGCAAGCACTGGACTACCGTGCTGCAGAACTCCAAGCATGCAATAAAGTAGTAATTCACAATTATGTCAGGGTTTGTTTTGTTTTTTTTTTTTAATCCAGCCAATGGTTTTAAATGTGGTTTTGCTGGCTTTAATTTTAGAGTTTTCAGGAGGATGTGTGGCCATGTCCAGTGGAAATTCTATTGGAAAGTGGGAGACTAAGGATTGCAAAACCACTAAAGCATTTTCTGTCTGCAAAAAATATATTGGGAAGCCTAAGGATCCAGAAGTGCTCCCAAAGCCAACTGATCCCTGTCCCCCTGGGTGGCACAATGGATCTGGCCTTGCCTGCTACAAGGTAAAATGTTACTCCTGTTTGATGTTAGTTGCTCATTACTGTCTTGGAGGAAGTGAGTGATAAGCCATTTTGTGGGCATAGCTGCTTTGGAGGGCATTTTAAAGGTGCTCCTCACCAGGAGGAGGGATTGGTGTTGATTCAGATTGACTGCCTGCAGATAGCTGTCCTGCATCATGCTCTGCCATTCCTGGAAGGTGCATTGTGCCTCTGTGGGCACAATGGGGGGTGGGGCAGCAGAGGCCCTGTGCTGCTGTATCTGGGGCCTGCTGCTGTTGGAGGGTCCTGTGCCTGTGTCCTCCCCGCTGCCCTTGGGCATGCACAGACAGCTGGATAGAGGGGAAAGTGCTTGGCATCATCTTCCCTTGCCCTTTTTCTTTCTCTAAGAGTATAGATAGGAGAGGTAGGATTTTCTGTGGTTCAAATATGGATATATATATAAAAACTTCCAGCCTGAGTTGTATTTCACTGTTTTGAAGTAAACAGTGGAAGCAAGCAGCTGTGTTGTTTAGCTGGAATGGCTTAAACAAATTTGTATTTAGAAATGCAGGTTTTTCCCCTCCTATTAAAAATTAAATCAAGTTAAAACTGAGGCTGTTCATTGGATTATTTATTCATTATTTTTGGACTCAGTGTCTGCAATGAACTATTCCTTGTAAACAGCTCATGTAGCAAAGTGGGGAAACCCAGCCTGAATAACAAGGGTGTGGGCAGGCATGTGGAAGGGAAGGTCTGTGCTGCTGTGCAGCATAGCTGTCCCATAGCTGATGGACATGACAGCTGGCCCCGGCAGATTCTCCACTAATGCTGTTGACCAAATGCAGCATGTCTGTGCAGAGAGATCCATCTGATGGGAATTGTCTTGGACTGAAACCAAGGGGATCAAGTGGACATGTTAGCTGAGGTGTATAAGCCAAACTTGCACCTCAGATGCATACAGGTAACCAAGGGTGTGCCAAAGAACTTTATTCATGTGCAGCGTTTAAGTGAGCTCAGTTTCATTGAACATTAGGTAGTTCACCTAAATTTGAAAGAACAACATCCCTTTAAACATACAACTTGACTTGCAGTTATGGAATGAGCTGGCTGATGGTTTCTAAAACCTTTCTGCTAAAGAAAAACAGAGAAAGTCTGTCATGTGGAATATGTTGTGTTTGAAACAAATTTTGTCAGCTAAACTTCAGAGTCTGGCTGTTGTCAAACAAACTGAAAGAAAAATTGTTAAAATGTCAAGTTCTTTCCCTCTGGAAATACCAGTTATTAAATCTCAGGTGGCCATATTTTAGTAGAACAGGAGTGTTTTAAAAATACTGCCTCATGTCATTTTCCACTCTGACATTTGGCTGTTGTGAAGTTCTTCCACAGTGAAAGAGTGCTGCGAACCAGGACCTGGGAAGAGGCAGAAAGGTTCTGTGAAGCCCTCGGAGGCCATCTGCCTAGTTTTAGCCACTCAGAAGAAATCAAGGCACTTCATTCCATCCTGAGAAAAATGATCAGGTAACAAACTAGCCATGTTCTAAAATTTTTATTCTGCAGTAGATCATTAAATGCTGCTGTTGACCCCAAACGGGAAATATGAGAGTGTGTGACAACTGCGTTTCCCATAGAACAGCTAGATGTGGCATTTGAACTGCCTTGCTGGAAAATGTCAATGGAGTACAGCTTGGGTAAATATTTCGCATTGCTAGAGGCAGCACAGGAAGAGAAAGTTCTGTAATGGAAGATGCACAAAGCCAGTCTAACTCTGTTGTTATAATACATTTTTCCTTCTCTGTATTGAATTTTGGCACAACTAGATGGTAAATGTACCTATTCTTTACTGGTACATTCTTTAGAGATGAGATATTATTTCAGTTTTTCAGATTTGTCTCATTTTTATTCATGAAATGCTTCCTGACTAAACTGAGTGCTAACTTTTGAAAATGTGAATAATGTAGTGTCCAGCAATCTGGTTGGCAGAAATCCTATTTGGCATAGCTGCACTAACACTATATGGGCATTAGATGGGTGTGCTGAGTGTTCTGGTATCAACAGATTAAATGCTAAATAATTTATGAGTTTAAAGCTTTATTTTTAATCAAATGAACTGTCACTGCAAAGCTTTATTAGGCATTGGTGTGATGTCAGATCCTTGTATAATATGTTTTTTTTGATTGACAGTCTGTTTTTTCAGAAGTTTTGCCTGCTTAAACTCAAATGCTGCCAGTTATGTGATGTTAATTTTTTCATCAACAGACTGAATCAAGATTATTGCAGAAGCTGCTAGCATACAACACTGTGATTAAATTTTTAAACCTGATGACTGAAGAGGTGCCTTCTTGAGAAACCAGTGAACCTTTTTTAGAAGTGCACAAGTCATGAAAATTACTCAGTGTTTATGCTAATAAGAGACAAAACCAAACTTGTATGCTCTATATATAGATAGTTTAGCTTCTGTAAAAGCCACTTGTGATTCCGTTGCTAAACTGGCTGAAGTCCCACAATAAAAATCAGTGCACAAATCATTTCTAGCTGTAGACCTTTTTAGATTTTGCAATTGCTAATTTTGTTTTAGTGCACCTAATCTACTATGAAATGTGAATAAAGAAGTAACATTTTATCTTCCTAAAAGTACTTGCAACTGCTTTTCAGCTTGCAGACTGTCTGAGGTATTAATTGTAGTTTCTGTTAGGAGTTTAAAGGTGGAGAATTCTGTCTTTCCAGGACGTCAGTTGACACACAATGGTCCTGCATTTCCCATAGTTCAGAAATTTTCAACTTAGTCTGAAAGATGATAAGTCCCAGTGTTTCAATATCATTCCAGAAAAACTTAAAATGAGGGGCAATATATTGAGCCTGGTAGAAATTGACTCTGTAGTCGGTGTTGCAGTAACTGCTTATATCAAATGCAACTGTAAAGTATTTTCATCTGGGCTAACTCCTTTTGCAGCACTTCAGAATATTCTGAACTGAAATACTACATAGTTGATGTTATCTGAGGTATTTTAAATAATGTTTGTTTAGATAATATGATGAATTGTTGAAGATAGTTAGGCTTTTAAATTACTCAGAGGTGTTGATTACATAAAATATTTTGGAGGTCAAATGTCAAGGGTAGTTAATGTAAAAATCAAGCTCATTTGAGATAGGAAACCATGTGAATTATTTTACTAAGAACAAATACTTTAGCTAACTGGGAGAAATCATGCTAAGGTGATACTAAATGTGATTAGCTGCTGAAGTGTGCTGGCATGCAGTTTGTTCGTATTCTCTGTATTTACTCAGTGCAAACTCTGACCTGAAGCATTCATTCAGTGCATTCATTTCAGCTTGGGGTAGGAGCCACACCTCGACGCTCTTGGTTTCGGGTTTTTTCCCCTTGCACTGTTCTCTGGTGACTCATTGAGAATTGTTTGTTTTTAAATGTTAGCAGGAGTCATTTTGGTTCACCAGGAAAAGGGCAGCCTGCCTAGTCCATTCTGTTCTTTACTCAGATTCCACCTTAGAGTCAAATAAGAGCCAGAATTGCTCCAGCCAAGTCAGGCTATTGCCATTGGAAAGGAAAACAAAATTTGCCTGCCAGCCTTCTCCTGGCTGGAAGAAATAGGAGATAACCTCTTTTGGCTTTATGAGACATGATACAGGCAGAACAGATCCGGTTCAGTTACTTCCATTCTTTTCAGACTGTGTTTATGAGCATTCTGCATCTTACAGCTGGCAGCAGTGCTGGACACAGGAGGGGAAAAAGCTTGGACTGGTTAGAAATAACATTTCTGCAAGGACACCTTACTGGAAAGATTTCCAGGTTGCCTTTTATGTGAACAGCTCTGCTGCTGTAATTGTTTCGAATCTAGAAAGTCTCACAAACACTTGAGTTTGAAAGAAAAAAATCACCTTAACAGAATGGCCAAAACTACAATAAAGCTGAGATGCAAGTTGATGTAATTGTATTAATTCAGCTTCTCTTCTTCCACTCAAGAGCAGGTAATTAGCAGGATATGATGTAGCTAGTGCAGTAGCCTGTTACAGCAGGGTGGCCAGATGGGTTTCATGCAGAGTTTTAGGCCAGCACTGCCTAAGACTAAATAGTGCCTTAAATTATACCATTAAGGAGTTGGCCCAGATCAAGAACTAGGTGGACCTACAGGTCCCAGAAACTACACTTAGGTTCTTAATTTTGTGTTGGAGCTGTCAAAAAGAACAGATAAAATAATCTATTTTGTCAGTTAGAACATGATCAGAAAAATTACAGGTTTATAGTCCCTTCACAATCTGAACTGTGTTTATTCACTCCTGTAGTAATTTGACTTTTATGAATGTTTAGCTCCATGTAAAAGAAAAACCACCAGTGTTCTGCAGGGATTGCTAGAGATTGAGGGTCTTTCATTGTCACAGTGTGGAGTCCATTGTAAAGCACAAATTGCGTGTATGTTTTAGTTTAAAACTTAGGATATTTTAGGTTTTTAGAGACAGTTCCAGGAATGTAGCTCGAATACCCTGTCACTGATAAATCCATTTTGATATGAGTCCATAGGATGAATTTTAAATGCTTTGCAATGAGGAGACAGATACTTGAAGCACAAGCAAATTCCTTGCTGCAAGCTTAATTGCAATAGAGAGTCTTAATTCATCTTTGTCTTAAATACTTGGTGGAATTCTTTCCTGTGATGAGATGACAGTATAGTTTTAGAAGGTTATCAGAAGGCTTTACTGAAGCTTAAAAGTGCAGTCAAGTGTAGTAGCATTTACTAAATTACTCATGGTCATGTCTGAACAATTCCAAAAGAAATAAAAGAGGTATATTAATGTGTAAGAGCCCAGTCAGCTGAAAATATTGTTCTGTTTGCAGGCTAGTAATTGTAAATTGGGAGATAAGCAGGTGAAATTCTTGACCTGGCACTCTTCTTTTCAATTTATCTATTATATAATAGCCAAATACAAATTGAAATTGTTTGAAAAATTGTTCTAGAGCCTCAGGTACTTACTGCAAATCATTTCAACATGAGTGTCTCAAATATTCTTTTTAGTTAATATTCCTGTGTGGTGTTCAACTGCTTAAACTGTGCTAAGTCTGTAGGTGACAATTAGGAGGGCATGTCTACTTTTTAATTGGAAGCCACAGAAAAATAAAGTCCTAAAGGCAAGTAGCCAAAAGTCACTTAGGTGCTTGACAGCTGTGAATGTTTGGCTCACAGTTTTCCTGCTGCAGTAATATGGGGCATTTAGGCTCCCAACTCTGACCTCTGCTGGTCAGATGCCTCTGTCCAGTTTTGAGCTTAAATTTATTTTTGCGCCTTGATTCCCTCAGACATGATGTTCTTTTTGCTCAAATCACTCCTCTTCTTGCAGGTTTAGTCTCCTGAAATATTATAAAGAATAATTTTAGCCTTTCCTTGTCTAGAAGGGAAGACTAGAGAAGAAAATCCTTAGTCCTTGTTAACAGCCTAAACTTAAAATTTCCTCAAATGAACTGTGTTCCTTCTCTGTATTTGGTGCATCCTGATGGGATAGTGCTCCATGGGATACCGTTCTACAGGAGCCCTGTAATGTGGCATCAATGCTTTGCTGTTGCTGTCAGATCATCTTGATGTCAGTGCCTTTTCCACAGCTCTTTTGCAGTAGGGTTTCATGTAGTCTGATTTCATAGAAGACTCATGGTCTTTATCCCCTCAGCTGCTTCCAGCTGAGACTGTCATTCAGGTTGAATTGAAATAAGTGCCCATGCTTATTGTGTTTATATCACTTACAAAGTTAAGGGAAATAAGCCAGTTCTTTGCATAGAAGCTTTTGTGTGGTTTGAGGAAGAATGTATTTGAGCTGATGGAGAGATCGCCAGTATGGACACAAGAAAGGGAACCAAACCATATAAACACTCTGTATGTGATTCTGGAAGTGTAGAAAGGTAACCCTTATATTAAGTGACAACTGATGAAATGGTGATGCAGCCCACAAAGGAATTACCTGATTTAGTTAGTTTTCTAACTAAGGAAGAGGTCCCAGCCCTTGTGTCTATTTTCTCTTTGAGCTGCTACAATTTGCAGTAGTAAAACCTTGGTTTTGCTGCTTGGTCTCAAACAATACCATGCCATAGGTCAGTCTTCCTATTAAATGAACTGAACCATATGCTTGATGTAAGATTGTATCTTGTTTATTTACAGCAATGACAGATGGGTCTGGATTGGAATGAATAAGAGAAGTCCTGATTCTTTGGGAACCTGGCAATGGAGTGATAACAAACCTGTAAGTTAACTTTTAACCTGAAAATGTTATATACTGATTTGTTTCAACTAGGACCAAATCAAAGGTAAATTGATAAATATTTTAATTAAAATATGTCAGGTCTTTCAACAGATGAATAATTCAGCAGATTATGCATCCAAGCAGATTTCCAATTAAAAACATACCTTTAACAAGGTTAACCTGATTCCCATCTCCATTATATTAAAATAATAACACAGAAATATAGTAGTAAATATCCAAGAGCTGGTGGAGAGAACAAAGTGTCTTCATGCCACAACAGAAGGGAGGGTTTATCAGCTCATTTCCCTACATGTCAGACTTTTCCGAAATTATCTTCATCACTGTAATTGTTTCATTTGTCTAAAATTGTAAGTTCTTTCCCTTCCCCCTGCCCCAAACAGACACAGAGACTCAAAACTGAAGGAGTAGTTGCTGTTCAACACATATTTTAATAGTTATAAACATAATGGGACCCCAGATTTGAATGGTCATCTCTTGGGATTGCCACAGCAAAGTGTCAAATGCTGATTCTTTCTCCCTGTCCATCATCCTGTAGGTAACCAGTGTTGTTATGCCACTGGACTATTTGGAAGATGAGTATGACACAAGGGACTGTGCTGCATTAAAGGTTAGTTTCAAG
>WEIU01003337.1:2538-16673 GCA_013389925.1 Aegithalos caudatus
TAATAATATTAATAATAATATTAAGCCTGGCTGTGCAGGTGGAACATCTCTTGAGAACAGATTCAAAACCATAAAGTTAATTCATTTAAGTAGCAAAACCCACCATAAAACCTCCACTTTCTTTTTTAAATGCAAAACTTTTATGTAGCCTGCATCAAAAAATAGACATGTTCAGATATCATTTATAATACGTTATACAGAATTAAGATTTAAGTTAAAAAAAAAGGAAAACTTGAACTAAAACCATGTATCTGTTTATCTGTTATTCCAGTGGCTTTAGAGATATTGAACACATCCTTTAATGCACTACTGAAAGGTTTTCAGGTAACAGATGAACACAGTACAAAAATCCTCAGCAGGACTTAGCATGCCCCTATCTGTACACAGGCAAACAAAAGACTGTTTAGAAAAAGTCCCAAGAACAAAAAAGTATTCAGTGTATCACAGTAATAGAAGAGCAGTTTCGTGTTAAGAAGCTTCTCTATTTCTATTTATAAAGAAGTATGGGTCTACTTATGTAATCATATAATGACAGGGTTTAGCTAAGTGTTGGTATACAGCTATGTCTTGAAAGCGTATTTTGTGGGCCTCCACTGAGCTTGCTAATTGCTGTACAAATACTTAGAACTCACTAACCTTTCAAAGTCTCCTTGTCTTGTAAACTTGGACAATCGATATACAGCCCAGTTGTTAAGCTGTTTAGAAGTCATTCCACTTCCATTATCAATCACAGCAACAGCTGGTTTTCCTTGGGAATCATCAAACAACTGTTTGGGGAAGACAAACAAACAGCACAAATCAACAAGGAGCAACAGGAAAAACAAAAAGAATAATGTAAACTATGTCTGAAAAAACAGAAGTATTTCTATCTTACCAATTTTATCTGTATACTCCGAATACCAGTATTTTGAGATGTAGCTGACAGAGAATTGTCAATCAATTCAGCAAGAGCAAATGCTAAAGAAATTGAAGAAAAACAACCCTATTAGTGCTCAGTAAACAGACACCCACTTCTAGTAGTTTCTTCCAAGCAATTAGGATAACACATTACCTAAACACATACAAGACTAAGCCCTGTCAGAACAATCAAAATCACATAACATCTTGTTTAAAAAATAAAATATCTTTTGTACATGTACTTTATGATTTGTTTCATCGCTGAACCTCTCATGTCTCTTAATGGTAAGAACACAATTATTGAAAAGAACACTGATGAACTAACCATCTCCTTACCAGAAGACAGATTTGTCCTTTTTACAATTACAAATTAATTTTTATCATTCTTATGAGAGTCAAAAATATGTAAAAAATGGATGTTGACTTGTTAAAATATTGAGGGAAGAATGAATTAACTGAAGAAACCTGAACTGAAATTTTGTGAAACATCTAAAATTACAATGTTAATTGTTTATAAAAACATAAAGAAAAATTGTAGAAATGGTTGAAGGATTTCAGTGAATGGTAAATACAATCAGAGTTCTGTCAGATCCATGGCAATACACAGCAGAAACAGGTAGGCAAACTGTTTGCACAAATTTGTTGTTTCTAACCATTAATGCTTGGAGCTCTTACCTAATTAAAGTAAAACCACCTAAGTTTACTGGAAAATTGCATTTAATCTGAAAAAATATATCAAATTCAGATTAATTCAGTCTGACTGACCAGCCTCAGTGAACAGACATTTCCATTCAGCCTCTCTAAAAAGGAAATCTTATTTCCTACAATTTGCAGAGTTCTTCAGAATGCTACAGTGCAATTCACACTGGCCACACACTTCAGACATGTAAAAGGAAACCCTTGAATACTAGTGTAACAGCAATACTGAAGTATTTGGCATTTTTCCTCAAGCTGTCATCAAAGTATAAAAAAGTTCTGCACTTTTTTGCAACTTTCTTTATTGCAGAGTAGCTGAGCATCAGTTATGCAATCCATATTTACTATTCCATATCAAAGAAGAATGGTCCTTCATCAACACTCAAAATTGGTTAGGCATTGCCCTTATATTGTATATAAGACACATTCAGCTGCAGCATTACACTTACACAGGGTCAAAACTGCAATTTGCTGCCAGTGAAAACTTAGGCAAAAAACTGTTTAGTACTTCAGTCTTCTCCATGTCAGCTGCCACTAGACCTCTGCACCTTGCATTTCCTTTATTGAGGGTGCAACTTCTTTTGTCATCCTTTTCTAATGTACCTGCAGAAACCCTTATTTATCATCCTCATATCCCTTGCCAAATTTGCTTCAGCTGTGCCTTAGCATTTCTGATCTCATTTGTACATTCCCAGGCAATATCCCTGTATTATTCTCAGTATTCATGCCCTTGCTTCCACCACCTATGCAATTCCCTTCCCTCCTGTGTTCTAGTTTGACCAGAAGGTCTTTACTCAGGGATGCTATTCTCCTGCCTTTCACGCCCAATTTCTTCAACAAAGAAATCAATTGTACTTGTGCTCTAAAAAGTCATTTAAATAACTGTAGGCATTCTTCTACGCCTTATCCCCATGGGTGTTTCGCAACCACTCCTTTAAGCAAATGAAAGGTCCTTTCCTAAGGTTTAGAGTCCTTAAAGTATTTTACACACTGCCTATTTAATCAAATTCCACCAGGGTGTAGTCACTACAGACCAGGTCCTGCTTGGCCTTTCCAGTCAGCTCCTCTGTGTTGGGCGTGCAATCAGTCCACTAAAGGCTGCTGCAGGAATAAGGCACGGATTTCCACAGAATGCTCTGTGTGGCCTTACACAGCAATTCCTGTGTACAGGGATAGATGTACCTACCACTGACTCAACTATTACAGCACTTTGAGCACAGTACAACCAAGGGCAAACAAAAACAGTGCCTTTGTTGGGGCATGGAACAAATGACGTGCACAAAGGAGAAAGGGGAAAGACTGGTCCTTAAAAATACAGCTGCTATTCATAGACATTTTTGATTGTTTTAAAAAACAGGAATGGTATCATACCTGAGTCTTGATATTTTTTGCATTTTTTTTCTGTGCAATTTTGAACCTGCTGTACATAGTACTTAGAAGGTAATCACAGCCACAGACAGAATTTCCAGAGAAGCCATAAACAGAAAGTAACTTATTCACTATAACAATACAAAACGCTGGTTACGTATTTTGTGCACCACTTAGACAAAAACTAATTAAACCAGCATCTTTTTATAGAAATACTTGCTCTTTTTGGTAAGTTAAACCCTGTAGCACCCCAGATGGGAGGGCACACAAAATTCTATAGTAGCTCACATAAAAGCTGTTCATGAAATTCAAACACAAAGGCTACAGTTTAGTACAGGAGACAAAAACCTGAAAACACAAATGCTGACCTGTCTGAATGACATGCACAAGATTATTCAGCCTGAAGTTCTTTTACTTCTAAAACACTCAAACTTATTGAGCAAGAATTTGAGAAGGTACCTTTATAAATCTGGATTTTTAGATGGCTACTTTTAATAATTTTTAAAAGGAGAATTTGTATGAAGAACATGGTTAGTTTTTCTTTTACAGTTAAGACTATTTTAGCAGCTATAATTATAAATTGAATTGCTCCTAACCACATTATATTCACATAAACATCATTTATACAAGATTACTTTTGCAGGTACTTACGCAAAGGATTTCGGCCCTCGCTGGCATAGTACTCATACATGCCACTTTTGACAAGTGTATCGTAGTGGGGCAGAAACTCAATTCGCTCCTTGGTTGCCAAAACTAACATTTGATCAACTGACTGAAGCAGATATAAAGTAACTCCATTCTGAACAAGCTTGCCTGCAGGGAAGATGAAATATTAAGTTCTTTGAATAGCACTATATCAGGCAACTTCTCCTTTCAAAACAAGTATGGGTGTAGCTACAGGTAGTATCTGTATTTTCCTAAGTGCTGCCTATTCAACATTTAACAATAATGTTGAAATTAGTATCTTTTCTTATTTCCAAGCTTAACAATGCAAGTTTTCTCAGTTGACAGCTATGTACATATAATTTTTCCTATCATTTACAGAATTTGTGATGGATGATACTTAGTATAACTGTCATCAAACTAACTCATCAAAAACATGTTTGTGGAAGTAATTTTTAACAATTTTTAACAAACTATTACAGGATTATTGCATGTCATAGGGCAAGAACAATTATCACATGACCTTTATGATCAATATAAGAAATAGCTGTAATTGTTTTGCCATCTAAGATACTTACTGAAGTTATCTTCTGTAATCTCCGTCCTATTTGTGGTGGTGATAACAAAGGTTTCATTAGAAGATATGCCAAATGCCTACAAAAATTGAAGGTTATTTAGTTATGACAGCTAAGTAGTCCAAAAACTTTGCAGATGCATTGAAACAAAAAGAAAGGGCGCGGTCTATTTGCTTTGTGACAAGCTACTGATGAGTATCACATAATCTCTTAGAACACAGTTGAAATTAGGATCACTTGTTTTCCCAATTTAGCCAAACCTGTCCATACTAGGTTGGTTTGTTTTTTTTACCTACATAAAATAAAAATATGCTCTAGCGAACAACAACAATTTTAAGGAGGAGGAAGATAATCCCCTTGAGGGCAGAGGAGAGACCGAACAGCTCTACTTCTGACGGTGAAACTACAACAGCAATAGTTATGATCTAGATGGTGTCCCATATCTAACTGCACTCTTGAGACACCAAACCAACCTAATATCTCTGGATATTAAAGTCTTTGTTCTTCAATTATATCATATATCTAAAAAATTAATAAAGATTTCTTTCAGAAAAAATCTTTACTGTTAAAACACTGAAGTTTATTCTTCTGAACCTAAACAATCTTTGCCACTTTGATGCCTTCTTTTGAATGTGTTTACTGTAGCTTTAGACTTTTTATCCTGCTCTCTACACACATTTGAATGCCTCTACTTTAGCCTGCATTTTTGCACCCTGATGTCCAATACTAATCTCTTTCCCAAAATAACAAAATAAATATCTGTATTTTCTCCTGCCCCTCCAGGTCTTTGAAACTCAAGCAAAAGTCAACCCCGGTCTCATCAAATTCCATCAACCCACTCAGTCTTGCAGTGACAACTCAAGACAGGTGCTTTATGTACTTTTACCCAGATTCTTCCCTGAAGGAAGCTCTAGCATTCTCTGCAGCAGCTTGCCCTCACCATTTCCCACATCTCTTTCCATCCCTATTACTCAGACGCATGAAAATATTTTTAAATGCTACTTATGGTTTCATTAGGAGCCTACTTTTCATATTTCAGTTACTTTCTCCCTGTGACCACATTAAAGTTACAGTTATTCATCAGCAAAATTAGAAAAATTGTTGAATTTCTCATGGCACTTGGTGCAAGTGAAACAAATGCAGATGACAGAGACTGATATTCAGACTTTAAAACCTGGAGTAACACTTTTAAACTCCTCTACATTCAGATCACTTCAATTTAACCTCTCACATGATACAAATTTCCACATAGCAAATCTCTGCAGGAAAAACTGAAATTGTTCAGAGAAAGAAAAGCACTAAAATATATGGATTTTTGAAAGCTAACATCCTACTGTGCCATTTGAGTAAAATATATGGATTTTTGAAATCTAACATCCTACTGTGCCATTCGAGATCAGTGGTTAATACAGAGTAACTGTGAGTTTTACATCTGAAGGCATAGATAAGCATCTTTCCCTCCAGCTATAATTACAGTTTCCCTGTTTTCTCAAATTACAAAGGCTCTTCTGGTCTCAAACCCCTATGAAGAGCACAGTATTTACTTTAAGGCAGTAAGAAGTTAGGAACATCTAGTGCATGTACAAGACCGTAGCCTGGTACAGGAGCAGCCTCATCCTTCTGGTCTTCTCCGCCATTCCATGGGTGAGCCTCAACTAAACCAATCCCAAGCATAGCCTGGCAGGCTATGCTTTAATTTCCTGGGTGAATCCAGCATTTCTGTATCCACTGGCAGCAGGTCCTTTCCAGTTCACAAGCTACTAAGTAGGTATATGAATCAAGGTTAGCAGTCTGAACTGCAGATAACTGTTTTTTCTTGTCCATGCCATGGTTTAACAGGCCATATCCTTTGTAAACTTTGGGGATTACCCAGTTTGAATGCTTCACTTCTATGTAAGGCTTGTTTCACTTCCTCCCTCCCTCTGTCCTACATTCTTGGTTATCCTAGTCCCTGTCTCTTCCCACTATGCCAGGTAGCAGTGATGGGGCTGCTGTGCCAGTATGTGGATGTGATTTCCCAAACGAGAAGGTGCTGGTCACTGTTGAATTAAAGTGAACCTACTGGACAATTTACTTGTAGAGTTGGTGATTTTCATTCAGTTCTGAGAGACAATGTTTGGTCAAATATTTCAATTCTCAGTAAGATTTGGATGTAAGAGATACCATGATAGCTTTTGTTGGTAAATTCAGGTTTCACTGCCGTGTCTTTTCCAGCCCAGCATGGTGCCCTTTTCCAAATAAGTACTGAAGATGCACACAACTCAGTTTGATAAGATTCATGAGACAACCCAGAAGCAAATTCATATGATAAACCTGTGAGTTATTCTATGATAGTCCAGACACGCAACATGATGAAGCTTGTCATATCATCAATCTTCAGGGGTACAATCTATGCTCAGAAATGCCTCCACACATTCACAGTGAAAGCGTATTTGGAGGTTATTGTGTTCAAAAAACTACGTGGAAAGATTTTATCTTTTTCTATACAAAAGCAGACATGTGGAGTAAAAAACAGAGACAAGCTTCAAAAATAAATCCACAAGCTAGAAAAGGCAGACATGAAAAGGCAAGGATCCCTAAATTGTTGATTACATTATTATTGCTACATGCAAATACAAGAGTTAAAAAGGTACAAAGACAAACAGTTATGTGCACAGAGAAGACAAAAATGACACCTGAAGCCTGAAAAGTATAAATTATGTCAACAAACCAAATTTTTAATATTCTGTGAAAACAACCATAACTGCTGACTGAAAACCAAATAAATTGCTAAACCACACTTGGAAGTCTGCAAGTGTAAACTGCCAGGCTTGGATGTCGGAGAGCTGTGGGGGCGACCAGTGTGAGAAGAGGCAATCAACTGCCCTGAGACAGCCACAGCCAGCTCCAGATAGCTCTCAAAGCCACAGAAACAACTCACTCCTCACCCAAATTTCCACCAGAAGGGCACATGGTGCTTCTGCTTAAACTTATCAGGGAAGAAATAGAAGAGACAAAGGAGAAGCAACAGAGAGGATGCGTCAAGAGACATTGCCAGGGACAGACACATTGAAAGGACGTTCTCCACATCAGAGGAGGGATGGTCCCAAAGGTGCTGAGGCCCATCGAGGATCCACGCCAGGGCACAGAATTTCCTCTCTCTGTCCTCCTACTTCCATGGAACTGTGACCAATGGCCAATCCATCACAGCAGGAAAGAAAAACCAGTAAGAGCAGCAGAATAAAGCCCTGTATGTACCTGATGTCTCACACCACCTGTAGCCTAACAAAAGGAGTTGGGATTAACCATGCAATGTGCATTGGGAGAACAAGGAGAGATTAGACTAGGAATGGGGAAAGAATGGTGTATGACAGAAGAGGAATTTGGAAAAGTGGAAGGAAAGGCATTTCTCTAAGTGATTAATTTTGCCCCCAATCAATTATCAGAAGTTTGTGTTAACAGGCAATAAGTTAAATTAAGAAAAACAAAAACCCTGAGTTGAGCCAGTTTTGCACACAGCAGGGTCCTTAAACCCATGGAATGATACAGAAGCAAAAAAGCTGCCTGTACAAACAAGAGAAATGCCCTCTTTATAAACTGGAATATCAGTCTGAAGTACCACCTGTGTTTCATGATAAATAAAGTCAATAGCTCTCAATTTGCTGGTAAAGTTTATGAAATGAAACTAATATAATGCTAAAGGAGTTTGAGACAATGTCACATGCCCAAGAAGCTTTCAGCAGAGCGCTTTACAGGTATGACACATGAAAGTGTGAATGAACTGTGATAACTTTAACTTTTAAATCTGAATCAAGTAGCAAGGTTCAGTTTATGTACTAGCTTCAGCCACATGTTCCTTATAAACTAAAAAACCCCACAAACCTCAAAACAAAACACAACACCTCAAATCACAAATAATTCCTCACCAGTTTACTCTCCCTCAAACAGGCATCTGTTTCTTTTCTCTTTCACATATCAGCACAAAATCTCTGAAGTTTTACTGCTGCTTGATCTGCACTCACACAGGAAGGCTTACCTGGCTACTGAACCAACTAAAACACTCAGCCAGGAAGTCAACATAGATTTTGCCTCTGGATTTACTACCTGCCTTGGAAATGGTGTTCAACAAGCAAATATTTAACATTGTATGTGTACCACTACAGCTTGCAGTCACATGAATAGGCTTGAGGTGGTCAGTAACAGAGAAATAACGCTGTAAGGACAGTCATTGGACCACTTCCTCTGCCTGTCAATTACCATAAAATAAGAACTTCTGGTGGTGATTTTTAAAACTGAAGGAATGGAACACTCTGCAACATGAAGAAGGTAGAACAGTGAGGCTAAAACTACAATATTTTTAGAAAAGTCATTTAACCCCTTGGAATCCAAACCTTTCCAACAAAACAGTAGTTCCCTACAATATGCAACTTCTGTACCCTTAAAATTCTGTGTCCTCCTACCATAACCAATCCAAGCAGACAGTGCATGAGAATGATGAAAATGAAAGGCCTCAGAGCTTGGTGATGCAGCCAAAGGATAACAAATACATCCATGGAGCCATCTTCCACAGCCAAGAATTATTTTTTCTGATCACCAGAACTGTACTGCCAACGCAAACCTCTAAAGGGGAACCTGAACTGTATTAGTTATATGTAAAGAAGTCTGATAATGCCACTTTCAATGCTGCCCTTGGTAGTTATTTACTTAGCTACCCAGCATGGCAAAAAGGAATATAGCTTTTTCAGTATTTCAAACTGATCCAGCAGCTCCTTTGCAAAAGCTTGTCCAGGAATCGGAAAAAATGAAGGTAAGAGCCACATCCAAACACTGAGAAGCCTGTAGGCTCCTTTAATTTTGCATATGATTAACTGACTATTTAATGCTATTTACCAAATTACCATCTGAAAGACATGCATTTATCAGTTAGCTATCGCACTTAATGAAGAATTATCAGTCCAAATTGAGAGAAATCTCTTACATCAACAAATGGATGAAATGACAGTACACAATTAAGGGAAACTATTTCTTCTAAAATCACAGATTTTCAAGCCAAGAACTGTCTTTTGTATCATCTCTCTCAATGATTCATACAACTATATAATATTAAGGTAATTATTAAAAGTAGCAAATGCAAAAACTAAAATATAAAAATATTAAGTGGAGTCCTGCCAGTAGTAAATGACGACAACTATACGTGACTCAAGAATGCTAATCAAATAAACTCTTCCAATCCACTGTGAGAACAGTTCTCAACATGGTGACAGCTTGCTGAGGATCTCTTAGTGAGGGCCTGGGACTAAGCACTCAGGGTAGCAGGGCAAGTATGATAACAATCATCTCTAATCATAATCCCAATGAGCTTCCCTAATGTCAGAACACAAACTCATATATAACGTCTTTGGACACCAACAAAAAGAAGAATCCGAAAGTCTCTAGAAATGTAGCTGAAATTTAAAAAATAAAAAAAAAAAAAGCTAGAATTTTTTTCTAAGCATTTCTTGCAATTCAAAGCAAAAATTTATATATTACAGAAACACAGGAATACACAGGAGCCTGTATCTTCTGGTCAAATGGTTTTTAGAGACTATCTACAGACAAAAACTAGCAATAAACCTACATCACCTAAAATATTTTCCAATCATCCTTTATTAACAGCACCATCTCCGTCTAAAGAGCAAATTACAGAGGATAACATTTGCAGAACTTGAAGGTCCATGTTCTTTGTTGTACTTAAAAGCTTCACTTTTAGAAGTTCAGTTGATACACTTCTAAATGTTTACAAAAATGTAATCAATAAAAGATGTTAAATGAAGCGAGAGTTTTAACCGACAGAACATTGCTGTGTATCACAAGACCCAGTAATAGATTTGTGAGGTTGCTAAAAGGTTGATCACAATTTTGATGGAAAAACAGAGAAAAAGAAGAGAGGCAAACTATATGACACAAGATCTCTACAGAAGTCACAAGTGTATTGGTCCAGAATGGTGTGTTAACTCCAACATCTTTTCAAGATTTCCAACCTTCAGCAGGCAGAAAGAAGCTTTGGACCCCAGAATTCCTACAAAGAGCATGCTGCCATTACTAGGCTTAGTCTGAGTCTCGATAGTAACTTCTACATGACCTTCATAAACACGTGTGTCTAAAATCACAGTCACAAATACTCAGTGCAATTATCAGTCAAAATTTTAACATTAACTTCGTGCCAGCTTCTCTTACCAAATGCTTTGTATGGCACCACTTATTGAAGGAATAAGAATTCAGAAACCACTCCTCAAAACCAAGAAAATATTTGGTCATGTGTAACAGCTGTACCTGAATAAGTAATCCTAAAGATTGCAGGTACTCAGCATCTGTGTGGCCAACACTCAGATTTGACCAGGAACCTACAAGCTACTCAGCTTTCCAAATCAACTGATACACCATAATACTGTACCTAAGTGCACAAAGGTATGTAAACTGCATCCTTCTTCCTACCAAAACATCAGTAACAAAGATGCCGCATACAAGACTTTCAGTGAAGTCTGAAATACTGTTTTGGAAAAAACTTACAGCATTGCTGCATCTTACACAGATCTTACAGTACTTCCAACAGTGTCTTTAAAAATCAAGGAGAAACTTGCTCTGCGTATGCATAGCATGTTTAAAATACATCTATTTTTAGTTTCTGGCTATAAAGAATTGCTAAAATTGCTAAACAAACATAGGGCGTAAAATATAAAAACACAATTATTGCAAGATGGACTGATTTCATCATTAATGGAAGTATCTCTATTGAGCATTTATCAGAATGATGTTTTGGTGATACAAACTTGAGAAGTTCCTAATATTTTTATTTGACTGCAAATAATTTGATTATACTTTATTTGTTAGGCATTTTAAAGCAAATATTCACAAAAAAATTCACTTATTTCTTGCCTTAATTTGATACTACACTGTGGTAGTCCTCCCATTTTGGGGAAGCTGAAATCTGACCCTACTGTCCTTGTTACTCCTCCCCTGAATACCTGATAAAACTCACGACCCTGGCCCTGCCCCCGGCTCTTCGGGCTCCCGGTCCTCGGCCCGGGGACAGAGGAGGGGGAAATAAAACCAGCTTAAAAGGAGGTTCGTCTGGTCTGTTCCCCTGCTGGTAGCTGTGACCTCTCTGGACACATCCTTGGATGGATACTGTTGCCACATGCCGCAACACTACACTTATGCTTATTTTCCATACACCATCCTAAATGAATATCCTTTTCTGCCTCTTGGTTCATTGAGACACTGGAATTTATTTGGGTGGACTGGCAAAATAATATATTTAAATAGTAAGTAGACAGGTTATGACAGAATGGCAAGCTCAACAAAAGATGTGACATAAGATTAAAAGAAAAAAAAAAAGCTTAATTGTGATACTTGTTTTTTGAGTATTTCCTTTAATTACAGATATTTACTTTTTATACAGATTACAGATCTATGCTTTTTTTTTTTTTTTTTTTTTTTTTTTTTTTTTTTTTTTTTACACAGGGAGGTCACAACAATGAGGAGAAGTTTCAGAAGAACTGAGGAAGCACTTAACAATGAGTTTGCTCCTAAGTAATAACACTAATCTTAGTACATTAACTCTCCTTAGGGTGGTAGCTCACCTCAAAGCCTCCCAAAAATCCCTCCACACATGGCAAAACTTCTGTGCAGTTTTCAGCCCAGACACCTTGCTGTTTTAAAAGGAGCACAACCTCTCTAAGTGCCTGAACAATTCCTGTCAGCAAGAAACAAGAGTTCCACCCTCTTACAAGATTTTTTCCCTACATCTTCCCTCCTGCAAAGCCACTTCCCAACCCTCTGCCTGTCCAGTTTTCACTGCACCAGCATTTACAGGTCATGCCAATCCACCTGTCTCAGCATCCCTTCAGAGTCAGGTGTCCCACATGTCAGATGATGAAAGCTCCGAAGTGCAAAGAGTCATCACACTGAAACTAGCAGTGACTGCTTTCACAGATGGTCAACACATTATTGGAGAAGGTCTTTCTCTACAGGAATGATTAGCTGAGGTTCTTGCTGCATTAGTTTGTAAGAGCACTGACCCTAATAACCTTAACACCCGAAAAAAGCCACCAGGATTGGTGATAAGGCTTGTGATATTAAATTTTTTTACTAAAAAAACTATACTTGAAAATTTTGTTTTCACAGGCACCACATTCAAACACAGCAAGGTCTGCTTTGCAGCACCAGTCTTCTCGAACGCTCTGCTGCCCATGTGAGAAGTCTGCCTAACAGCAGTAAGGTACCAAATTCAAAACATAAATACATTTCTCAGGTAAAAAAAGCCCTGAAGCTGTACCCAAGATTTGTCACAGCGGGTGATGATGGCTTATTTCTTCATAAAATTGCAAATATGCCAAAGGCTCTGTGAACTACTTAACACCATGAGGACACATGAAACATTAAGTCACTGGAATGTGCAGTATATATTAAAAAATCCAGAAAAGACAGACTCTGTTCTACAACAAATTGTAAATTTGTGTTAAACTCAGCCCATCAGTTAATTACAAAATCTAAGAGAAAGGAGGGGTAGGTCATCATGCACATATTTGCCTCAAGTACTGAAAACACTCAATATTCTTTCAAGTCATCTGCTCGCTACAGCTGTAAAGGGATCCATTATGACAATTCTTGGAAGAAATTATGTAACATTCATAATTGCTCATAGAAAATACATACCCCTGGAAGGTCATGAATCCACCCCACTGTCTAGCTTCTCAGAACACTACACTGTAGTGTAATCATTTCTTTATTCCATTTATTGGACTGAATGAACATCTCATGAACTTCCAGTCTGATGAACTTTAGGGGCACTGATCAGACCAAGCAATGTGCTAACACCCCATAACCCCTTTTATTTATGAGTACAGAATCACAGAATCAAAAAGGCTGGAAAAGATTTCCAAGTCCAACCTCGACTGAGTAACATCACACTCTCTAAACTGTATCACAAAGTGCCACCTCTACTCCTTTTCTGGACATTCTTCTAGGGAAGATGACTCCACCATAAGGTTCAGTGCCCCTACTGGATCATGGCTATGCCATTTTGGACACAGAAATAGAACTCTGCAAGGAGGAGGCAATCACAGGTGACAGCTATGCCTGCTGACATTGGCAACTCAAAGCTTCCATCACAGTAGGAAGCCATTACATTAGCCACTGTCCAGAGACAGAACATACTACTTATTATTTATTTTTTCTTGATAAATATTTTGTCTATATCTTATATATGCCTATTTATTATCATAATTATATTAATTATAACTTCATCATGATATAGTTACATTACATATAAAAGCGATACTCGGCAGTATTTTTATTGTTCATAAATAATCGATACATTTTATAAAATTTGGAAATAACTATTTATTCAAATGTAAAGCAGGTATTTATTATATCCCATCTATATGTAAAACATAGAATTTACATGCTAGAAAACAAAGAGCAAATTATACTGGATAAAGACACTAAAATTATTTTTTTATCAGACTAAATCAGTACAGAAATTTAGAGCTGATTTTCCTGCGCATTTCACATGGTAAAACACGCAGGCAGCTAAGAGGTTTATAGCATTTATCACTCGCTCAGAAAACGAAACCATGACAGAAACGGGCGATGCCTACTGGCAGCGGCAGCAAACAGCCCGTACGCGGAAAACCATCTCCACCTCCCCGAGCAGAGAAGACGGCGGATTAAGTTTCGTTTCGTGCTATGACAGGGAAACAGAACGGAAAAGACAAGCGCAGGGCAAAGGCGCGGCCAGACACGGTATTTAAATGGCAGGCAGCTCTGCTGACGGGAAACGGCGCTTACGGCCAATACCTCGGACAGCAGAAACAGAGCCACAGAACCATTCAGGCTGGAAGAAAGCTCCGAGGCCCCGGAGCCGGCGCTGTGAGCGAACACCACAAACGCCCTCCGCAGCGCGGCACCGCGCCC
>WEIU01003338.1:6128-23007 GCA_013389925.1 Aegithalos caudatus
TGCCTTACAGATCACTGTTTAGGCAGTTTAAATTTTTTTAAACATACCCTTTTGTTCAAAGTTTTAATAGTCAGGAGTGCTTGTCTGCTGCTGGATGAACAGGCCGGGCAGTGGAGCCCACTCTTCCAGGAATAACCTGGGGGCGCCCTGAGGTGGGTCCTCCACCCGAGCTGGTCTCACAGCCAAGCAGAACCCAATCCTGGCTGGCTCGCCAAATTGAGGCGTTAAAAAATAATATGATCATCGATGAAGACCCTCTAACTAATTAAAGTTAGAAAGTGGTGTTTATTCACTGGCGGGCGGTATGGGAGTCATCTCTGAAAGACGTGACTTCTGTGAACTAGGTTCCTTGCCCTCTATTTATTTCCCAGGATTTTACATGCAATACATATGCATCCCTGTTCAGTATTAAAATGAGGCTATTAGTCTTTCTCGCGTGTGCAGTTCTTCTCTTGAATTGGGTTGGTGGTCTCAAATTGGGTCAGTGGTCTCAAGGGATGAAGTTAGAAGGGTCTTCATCAGGTCTCTGTGACCTTCTGGCATGATCCAAGGTCCCCTGCTTTGCGATTGATTGATATAAAGTCCAGGTGCTGGCCGTTGTTCTTACTGGTTTCAATCTGATCTTATAATGGTTCACTTACTCCATTTTCTTCTACAAACCTGCTCATAATACAACAACTAGCTCTAGCTTAAGCATCTAATAAGTATTAACCTACCATTTACTTATCTAATTTACACCTTGGTCAATATAAATTGCTTCTGACTCTTAGCAAAAATCATGATTCACTATTGACAGGGCTCTAGGACTGTACCAGTCAGCTGGAGGTGGAAGAGGGTAGAGCGCTTCCATGGCAATGTGGGTCATGGAAGAAATGGCAAATAGGTGTGGCAGGCATGGTAATGATGACCTCGGCTGCTCTGTCGGCACTACAGGGGTTACTGGCACTCACGGTGGGGCAGTTGCCATGTGGGCTGTGCAAATATACCCAGTGCCCATGGTGGGGGGGCTCCGACCCCGAGAGCGTGGCACACGGGCACTGTGGGGCTGGGGAGCCTGAACAATGGCTGTTCCCCCCGCATGCCCAGTGTGGCATCCCATCCCCCAGGGGCTGCCTCCCATGCTCCACCACTTTGGGATTTATGCATCTGCAGCATACGGGCTCCACCATCTTGGGTGAGTGACTCCTGCAGCATGTAGCATCCACCATCTTGGGGGTTTTTGCATACTTGTGCCACATGGTCTCCACAATTTTGAGCAGCTGGCACAGGCATCTTAGCAGCTGCTTTCGCATTTCTCTTGGCTTTTATTTTTAAAATTTTAACGTATCCACCACTGTCCTCCAGGTAGGTAAAACACTCTTAACAATTTTGTCACCTCTGGAGGCAGAGACAAAGTTCAATCGGCCAACTTACTCCCAAATTTTAACATTAAAGGCAGCATTTGTGATGATTTCTACACCTTAGTTATTGCAAAACTGTAACAAAGTCTCTAGAGCCTCTTCATTGTGCTCAACCTCTTTTTTATTTGAAATCAAAGTCCAGATATTCACTACAGCTTGATCTTCTGCAGAAATTGTACCACCCATTGTTCCCAGAAGTGGTGTACCCTTTTTATCTCCTCTTTTAGACAGCCACGGGTCTCTGGCTTTTTCTTTCATACAGCTCTCTAAGGCTGTATTTTTCTCACAGCTCTGGCTGCTTCTTTTGCAGCTCTGGCTGTACTAGCTCTCTGGCTAGTACTATAGTCCTATAGTCCTATAGTCCTATAGTCCTATAGTCCTATAGTCCTATAGTCCTATAGTCCTATAGTACTATCTCTGGCTGATAGCTCTATAGCTTTTTCTTTCACAGAGCTCTCTAGGCTGTATTTTCCCCCCAGCTCCTGGCTGTTCCTCTCTGGTGCTCCATCTCCTTTGTATTCTCATGGCTTAGTTATTGTCATCACGTTGGGGTCACCATATGTTGCAGTGGTGGAAGATGGAGCAACAACATAACACTCTGAGGTTCATGCAGCGGAGAGAGTTTCAGTGGTGTGCCTGGGTCTTACATAGGCTATTAAATGACTCCACATTCAAACCTGATTGGTAATGATTGGATACCACCCAGCTCACTGACCAATAGCTGCTTGCTTACATTTTCTCCAGGGATTGGCTCTCTGGAGCTAAATCCCTCCTTGTTTTAGGCTTACAGACCAGCTGTTTTACAGTCATATATATACTTCACTACCTACAATATAGGTACCTTTATTGTACACTGTATTTTATCTATAGTAGTTCTTTTATTTCTCTGTAGTAAGTAGTCTGTTTAAAGTCTCATCGCTATCCTTCACTAACAAAATCTAAACACTAAAGGTTTCTGTGTAGTAAGACAAGAAGCTAGAGGTGAGCAGAGAAAGGGAATTTAGCACTTTTAGCTAGTTTAAAGCTGAGTAGGTCAGCACCTGCTCATACATCTCTTCAGAGAAGTCTCTGGTTGTACCTTGGGCCTCTAAGAAGCTACTCCTGGAAGACAGCATCAGCAGCTGGTGGATGAGATAAAGCTGAATGCTCTGGGACCTTGTTCCTGCTCCTGGTAAGGGCATGTGAATCTGATTGGGAGTAGGAGAAAAACAAGATGAAGCTCCTGGAGAGGGAAAAGTGACTATGGGGCTTTCAATGTGCACTTCTCTGCTCAGATGCACACTTTTTTGTGTAACTGAAAAGAAGTAAACTGAGACAGGACCTAGTGAGTGGGGACATGCAAACCCACAGGTTTATTTCTTAACACACTGTTGACCTGCTATGGTAGGCTGAGCGACCTCACTTCTCTCACCCATAATGTTTGGATTCCATCTTGTAGTGCTGGAGCTGCCCTTCATACATATCTGTGCAATATATAGTGAAATAAACCTGGGACCATTAGGAACATAACACAAAGAAATACTCTATTTCCACTGTCTTTGTCTATCCCTGCAGTGAAGAGTTAGGACTTGGCTCTCCTGTGTCAGCTGTGGTGAGGAGTCCAGCAGCATGAGCACAGGAAGAAGAGACCCAGATCTCCTAGTAGTCAAATACAATACATGAACCAGATGAACTGTGTCCACCTACCAGCAGATAGCCCACACTCAAACATTACTGGAAACAAGATTAAATGGAAGGTATTGGCACTCTACGTGATGACCACATGTGCAAGGCTTGACTTGGAACTACTTTAGTGTTTTGGTACCACATGCTGCTCAACAGACTGTTTTGCATACAGTTCTTGGTCCACAGCAAGTAATGAGATCTAGGATCATGCTCTGGAAGAGTGGCTAAAGTTGGCTCTGGGCCCATCTGTCCACACTTTAACTTATCAGTCTTTCGTGTCTTTAACACACTTTCCAGAGAAAGGTGCTTGGGCTCAGTCAGCATCAGTGGGGCTGCTGGAAATAGTCAGGGTGAGAGTAAGCTCCAGGGTCTGTCCGTACAGGAGCTCAAACCAGCACTGATATTTTCTGGCTTCAAAAACCCTGCTCTAGGCAGAAGGCACAACCTATAATATCCTTCCTGGTAAATTTTTGTCCCCAAACAACATTATGTTTTGTGTCTTCTCTTGGTTGGTGAGTGGCACCTCTTGGAGCTAGTCAGGCACCCTGTCACCATGTTAAACTGGCCTGAACTTCATTTCTGTTTGCTTATAGGAGTAGTGGTATTCTTTGCCTGTCTTCCAGTTGATGCCATCAGCGTAGCTCCCATGTGCACCCATCCAGTACATCCCATTCAGGTTGGAGTAATGGCAGTCATTGTACCACCATGCTCCCTTGTATTCTGTGGCACAGTTAAAGGAGCTCATGTCGTTGTCCTGATCTGTTGTTGAAAATGGCATGTCCCTGTGGTACGATAAAGAGTCTCCTGCAGAGAGTACACATTCACAGTTACTGCAGCAGGGATCACAAATGGGACCCTGATGTGTCTGTGCACCCATGTTGGGCACCAGTAGCCCTTGCTAGGTGCAAGGCAGATTGTATAAATCCTGCTGTTTTCTTGCCCAGGTTGCCCAGGTTTCCTCCTTGTCTTGGACAAAAGAAGTATCCTGAGCTCTGTTAAAACACATGGAGAATTTATCTATGCCTGTGAATCAAATGGGCCAGATTCTCTTCACAGTTATACAGGTGTCACTTCTCTTGAAATGCTCAGATTCTCAGACACACTGAGGTCTGAATCACTAGACAGGGCTGCAGTGTACAAAGCCACATAAACCCAGAGCACTGCTCTCAGGTGTTGGTTTCACTATTCATGAATGATGGATATTGAATTTTAAAGAAGATTTGTTTACTTTAAAAAAAAAAACTAAACACCAGGTGTTACGAGCATGGAGTGCTGCTGCTGCAAGTGTTGAAGAGCACTCCAGCCCTGGAAATGCCAAACCTTGTGGGCAAATGTTCCCTGCCAATGTAACCAAAAGCAGAACTTGACCTGGCTGTTGCAGAGCTGTTGGGAAGGTCAGTTGAATTGCATGCTGCTCAGGACCAGGCTCATTTGCTGTTAAACCATAGGACTGGGCTTGTAGGTGATGCTCTGAGTCACATTTCTTTGCGTGATGGGTGCCCCCTCCATCCCTGTACCTAGAGGTCACTCATGACCTGGGGTACCATGGCCAGTTTTAAAAAAAATTGACTCAAAATGTAGCTGATACAAGGAGTGTGCATGGTACATTTCTGCATAGAAGCTGAACACTTCTGAAATGCTCTAGGAAACAGACTTTCCCAGTGAGCTGCCTCAAACTTACCAGCGTTTCCACCAAGGAAGTCTCCTAAAACCAGTCTGTATTTCTCTGACTCTCCTAAAACTCTGAATGAAGCATATTTGGCAAAATAGTAGTTGTTGTCAAAGTCTCTCAGGTCAATACGAAGTTCACAGGGTCCTAGAAGAGAAGATGGACAGGAATGGTGCAGGGCAGATGGTGGGTATGCCACTGGATTTTGGGGTGGAGGGTATAAGGACCTGTGAACTAATTTGACAGGAGCTGCTTGTGAGATTTTGATTTATTTAAAATTCCTGCATAGCCTCCTATATCTTTAATAGTTTTCTAGAGAAGCACCTTTTCAGATATGGTATTGGGTGGTCATGGGCAGGAGTCCTGCACACAGCTGTAACTCCAAGGCTGTGTGTGGACCAGATGATGCCACCACAACCAGTCCAAGTAGGAAAACATGTTGGCCTGTCTCCAAGGTATGTAGCCAGCTCCTTGACTTCTAGTTTAGATTTTGTTTGTTTGGTTTTTATAGGGTTTTTTNTTTCCTGTATGCAATGGGCTGCAAGAGCTTGCATCCTGTTTGGGATTAACAGTGGGGGTCAGATGAATATGAGGAGCTCAGAGGTCTACAATGACCCAATGTAGTACAGGGGTTGGACTCTCATGGCCTCAGCCTGGGACAGAGGCAGACCTTACCCAGAGATGTGAGGAAGTGGATGTTGTCATTCCCCATCCAGAACTCCGTCAGCTGGTTGCCAAACCCTCGCTTGTATGAATCCCAATCTTGCAAGAAGTTCACTGATCCATCCCAGCGCCTCTGAAAAACCTGAAAAAGACCCTCAGCCCCTCCAGGCCATCCCTCACTCAAAAGCATCCACAGCGCCTGGAGGACATGCCCACCATGGTAAATGCTTCCCCTGCATCAGGACACTCCTTTGGGTGTCTGGGGAGAAAACCCCACAAAGATCCCTCTCTCAAGGATCTCTTCTATATGCCCTTGGAAATGAGGAGGAAATGATTTGCTGATTTAAGCAGAGAGTGGGTCTGCAGCACTCAGTCTACTTCCAGAGACAAGTCTTGGGGTAATCCCCTGCATCCTGAAGGATTCACTCTGGCTTGCAGACCTCAACTTCAGATGTGTGTTTCTATTTTTGAGCCATCCTTTTCAGCCTTAACAAGAATCACTGTAGTAATATGTAAACCTCCCTTTCCTCATCCTACTCACAATCCATCCCCCACCATCCGTGTCCATGTCGCAGAAGACAGTGGTGGCATTGCAGTCTTGGGGGTAGATTGTGTACCAGCCACTCAAAACCTTCCCTTTGGCCAACAGTTCTTCGCAGTTCCCAGGTTCTGTGCGAATCAAAGAGATCAAGTGGAAAGAGTTATAATGTGTTTACTGGATCCAGGAAGCACATCAGCCTTGAGCCTTTGAGCCCTCCAGCACACAGTTGGCTCTTTGTACTTCAGGATCCTATTGTAGAGCTGCTGGGAAAGAAACCCTGCCATGGCTTCTGAGCCCATGTGTTGCAGGGGAAATGGGCACCTTCTAAGAAAGAGATGGTCTAAGGTGCTGAGACTCCTCTCATCTGCAATGATTTTTGGGGGTCTGGATGATGAAGCTGCTATGAAGAGGATGACAAACTCATGATCCAGGAATTTGTCCCAGCTCCAGAATGTATGCAGGGTTCAGTGTGTGGGTAGCTGACAGCAAAGGAGTTAGTGACACAGCGATACAGCTCCTTGTGATGCAGTGAACAGTGTTCAGCTCATCCTCCATGAATCATAGAATCACCCATGGTTTGGGTTGGAGGGAACCTTAAAGCTCATATCATTCCACCCTCTGCCATGGGCAGGGACACCTTCCATTAGACCAGACCAAGCTCCATCCAAACCTGGCCTTGGACACTTCCAGGGATGGGCAGCTGCAGCTTCTCTGGCCAGCCTTAGCCAGGGTCTAACCATCTTCTGAGTAAAGAATCATCTCCTGTTATCTAATCTAAATATCTTCTAACTGTAAATAATTCCCCAGTGTCCCATCCCTGCCCAAGTAAAAAAATCACTCTCCAGCTTTTTATAAGCACTGGAAGTACTGGAAGGCCACACTGATATCTCCCCAAGACACACAATGCTTTTGAACATGTATATTTATATACATGTACACATCTTATGTATAATTTTTCTCTCCTGGAAACCATACCTGCTGACAGAAGTTCAGATTCACAGGTGACTGAATGGTCCCTATCAGACATCCCAGCCTACAGCTGCATCAGTAGCTCTTGTAGGGAAAGCCTGGGGGGATGATTAGAGATAATGGTGCTGGTGGTGAAGATGTTCCAGTATACTGTGTATGATACACGTATACACAGCTGTGCTGGGCTGTCTTGTGATCTCCCTAGCAGGGACGTGGTTCTGGACTTGGCCTTTTCCTTTTCCTTTCTATTAGTCAAAAATTTTATGTGCCCAGAGAAGTCTAGGGCAGCAAGGGACCAGTTCAGTCGCATCCCAATATGTCAGATGTTACAGCAGCTTTGATCTGTCTGAGCTTGTGCAAGTGATTGTGGCCCTACAGCACCCAGTTGTAGCCAGAGCAGATTGTAGCTCTCTTTGAACTTTAGCTCATGGAGACAGATGGGGCAACTAAAAATCATTTGTTTTTCTTCCTTTCTTCCAACAAGTAATTTTATCTGAGCACTATAAGACACATGAACTCCACAAATACTAAAGGTGTCATTGCAAGTGTAAGAGTATAACTGCCTTTGAAGTAGCCACATGTCCATACAGTGGATATTTAGTGATTTAATCTTAGAAATTAGGACACTGAGTCTCTGATAAACTCAGACAGACCTCCTCCAGGACACACAGAGTACAGGACATCTAAGTAGTGCTCAGAGGACATGACTTTCTCAGCATGGCTGGAGTACAGAGTAGACCCACAGAAGCTTCATGTGTCTGTGAGCAGCCAAGATAACAGTGATATTTCCTTACTCCATCCTTCAGTGTTACTCTGAACTTTTTTCTATTCCTATCCTGTCCAGACTTCTAGTGCAGGTAGTCCACCACCATCCACTCTGCAAAGCTCACCAGTGTCATGAAGACCTAGGATGAAACTCACCCCATATTTCTGGAAATCCAGGCTCTCCTTTTGTACCTGTTGGACAAACAATACCGTCAATTGCTCTCCACCTTCTACACCCAGCACTCCCCTTCCCCAGTACTTGACATTTGCCAGGACAAATCCTGCTGCGCTGGAGAGCTGTGATGTTAGAGGAAGTGCTTGGCTCATCTGCACCAAGCAAATTAAAAGCATGGAGAAACCAGGCTGGAAGAGTTGCTCAAAATAAGCTGTCTTGGCTGCTACCAGGCCCATCAGAGGAGACCCACTAGCCTATCTGCATAGACCCAGGAAAGCACAGAGGGGCAAGTGGGAAGCCAAGTTACAAACCTCTGTAACTACAGCAATGACACCCAGCTTCTTTAGACACTGGGAAGAGCTCTCCAAGTTGACCAGGAGGTACGTGGGTTGGCCACTGGGGAGATGCACTATATACATGTGTATATATGTATATATGTATATATCTATGTATATATACACATGTATATGCATATATATACATATATATGTTTGCGCAATGAGCAGCAGCCTTGCATCTCTTGGCCTGTTGGACCTGGAATGATCTATTTCTCGCTGGCATCTGTTTCAGGTCTTAGAGGTCCAAATGGTGATACTGACACATGACATATCTCTGTTGGACCTGGCTGCTCTGCCTGCTGCTGCCCAGCCCACAGAGCTGTGTACTGACAGTTTGTGCCAGTGAGTCCCATTGGGCTGGGACACATGGGGTAGGAATGGGTGAGTGTTGGAAGCAAGATGAAATGCACTTTGGAAAGGCAGAGTTACGAGTCCTGTTAGGGGAATGGCTGCTGCTGGCACAGGGCTTTAGCTAATGGTTTGGGAGTAGCAGACCAGCGGTGTTGGACCCAGTGATTGCCAGCCAAACTCCATAGGGGGAAGCCACAGTGCAGATTGTGCTCATGGTGGGTGCCTGTGGCCCTGTTGGGGGGGTTGGATATTGTTTCCTTTGTGTTTGTGGATTTTTTTCCATTGGGTTGCTAGGAAACTAACTGCTGGGTACTTAACCAAAACAAAGAGGTGGCCAAGCATGAGGTTTGGAGCTGATGTTTTCTGATAATGGGCCATTAAGGCTCACCAATGATATGACACATTACATCATCCCATCATGAGATGCACCACCCAGTGAGGGGTGCTCCAAGCATTCCTACCTAGATAAAAGAAGAGCTGGGCACGCCAGTTCATCCTGTTTTCCACTGGATTCCCAGAGGAAGACTGGACCTATCTCACCACCACTGGACTTTCTACAGGATCATATCTACTCCACAGAATGCATCTGTTACTCCAGAAGGATTCATCTGGACTGCTTCTAACACCCTGACCAACAGGGTGTCAGGTCACGTCCCTGACTCTGTCAGGGTTTTCAAGGGTTTTTGTTTGTTTCGTTTTGCTTGTCCTTTTGTTTTGCTTGTCATTATGTACTATTACATTTGTATTTTTTTAATATTCCTAGTAAAGGACTGTTATTCCTATTCCCAAAACTTTGTCTGAAAGTCCCTAATTAGAAAACTATAATAATTTGAGGGAGGGGTTTACATTCTCTATTCAAAGGGTATTTCCAGCTTTTTGCTGGCAGATGCCTGTCTTTCAAAACCAGGACAGGCCCTCACATGCAGGATGATGATGCAAGGCTAGAAACCCATGTTTCCCTAATACCTTATTGCTAGTGCTGGTAGAGACGTGTTTCTCTGGCACTAGCAGCAACTGGATTTTATTTAAGCCTCTGCATTTTGCCATAGTATGGGAATATTAAGACCTCTGGTTGGTCTCTCAGCTCTGTGGCTTCTGCAGCTGATGGTGCCAGGTGGCAGGACCACCTGCCAGAGCTGAGGGCAGCACCTGTTGCTGAGCACCTGGTTTGGGAGCAGGACTACCCACAGCACGTGGGCCAGGGCAGAGCCTATGATAAGATATAACTTTCACCAAACTTCCCCATCCAGTCTCTATAACTGCTCCCATTTGGTGTGTTGTACCAGAACAGCACACGGTGGAAGTTTACAAAGTAGCTCAAATGATGAATTCAGCACAGAATGATTTACCTTTTAGTCCTGGGAAGCCAGGCTCTCCAGCTGCTCCTACAAAACACAAGAGGAAAATGCTCATCACAGACTACCCAATGCAAATTAATTACTGTGCCTCCACAAATGGCTGCTCCAGCCCCTCCATATGTCCCAAGTGTACAGGAGAGGCCTTCAAGAGGTGCAAAGCTGCAATGCTTGGCTGAGCATCCCAGGTGGTGCTGCTGCCTCAGCCTGGCTGCTTTCTTGATCAGCAGTTATCTCTCAGGAACAGCAGGAATAGCAGGATACAGATGAGAGAATTACTGCTCCATCTCTTGGAATGTGTGGGGGATTCACAGTTCCATTTCAGTGACTTTTTGCAGGGGTTTCCTGTTTACAGTCAGGTACTTGTGAGATTTTGATCAGTGGAGTTTGTCAGGGTTTTTCAGTGGGTTTGTCCATCTCCTGTTGGCAGTTAAGTTCAAGTCTTGGGTGCTTTTGGCTAGGAAATACCTTCATATTCAGCATGGAAGAGGGATGTCTTCCCTGCTAGTCAGTGCACTTCTGCTCAGTTCCTACTGTTCCCTTGTGCTGGCAGCTGTATTCTTTAGAAGAGACACTTCTGCAGTATTTGCAGCATGTCCTGCTGAAGGTCCTAAGCAAGCCTGGGCGGTGAAAGCCAGTTTCTCAACAGACACCATCCTCTTCAAGTGTTCATCCCATTACAAAGCAAACCTCATCCTGTGCCATTGTTTGATCCCATTCTTGTGATCAGGTGGGCACTGCACACTGAGTTGAAGGCTGGAGGCTGCTGAAAGCAGTGATGTGCTAAGGCCTGAGCAGCAGATCTAAGCCAATGTTGACTTACAAGATGGATCCTGGGCATTGTATGACTAATACCATCAGTATTATTTACCTAAAAATAGATGACAAAGATACTTATGCTAGCTGGGTGTAACCTTCTCTAGCTGTCTGCAAGAAATGTATAATTTTAAGAAACTTTTCCAACTGACATGGATAGAGGTTTGTTTGTAGGATATTTTAGGGGAAAACCCACCCATTTAAGGCCTGGGATCTGAGCAAATACTGGCCCTGGCTAAGCGGGAAACATGCCATCAGATCCAGGTGTTTCAGTGCTAAAAATACAATCAAGTAACTTTGACTTGCTGATTTGGACCTATAAACACTGGACTCCCTTTCAGGGTGAATCCGGAGACCTCATCTATGGGTGGATGCACCACAAAGGATTTTCCCAATTGCCAGGAAGGGTTATCCAGGTCCTCACTGCAAAATGGGGCTCCACAGCGACTCTGAACTCAGGATGATAGTAAAGTATTTAGGCAATTGGTGATGTATCTTTGTCCATCACTATCCTGCCTCTCATATAGTAATGATTAGGTGCATTACCTTGCTAATTTTTGCTTGTTGCCAAAGCCAAACATGTAGTTTTATTGAATGTTACTTTTGTGTTGCCTTTATATTAATAGTAAAATAAGACCATTCTTTCCATTTGTGTCTGTGTTATTTTAATTGCCTCTGTCAATTGGCAGAAGAAGCACTCAGCATAGTGCCTCTGCATCAGGCCTCTGGGCTGAAGCTCCACAGAGAGCTCCAAAGCTCCTCAGAGCTGGGGGTCATTTGGTCAGGCTTGTTGTGTTGGAGGCAGGTTAGGGTAGGAGTGGGGAATGGGGATTTTATGGTCAGTAGGAATTTTTGAGAAGAGTAGTATCTCTTCTGTGTTGTAGTCCCACTCAAGGACACTGTTTCTAGTGCTCACTCCTTGCGAGAGCCATACCCCCAAAATCAGATTTTTCCTATGCTACTTCAGCACTGTTTCTTAGCCTATGGACAGCCCTGCAGTCCATCTCTGTAGACCCACCAATGCATGGCCCGAACTTGAGAGCATTTGTGGATTAGAGCTGCATATGTTACACATTACCTTTGGCACCAGGTGGTCCTGCTTTCCCGGGCAATCCCTGCTCTCCCATTTCTCCTGCAAAGAAACTCATTTTTAATGTGCTCATTACAAACTGACCAGAGGGGGGGAGTCACAGAAGCCTGGGCAACTGGGCCTTGGCTTTCACAGAAACAAGGGAGCCAACTTAATCATATTCAGTCCTGCAACATCTTGTACCTTACTCCTTTTTTCCTATTGAAGTCTTCTTTCACCGGTACTGCCATTTAAAGGCTTAATTTACACTTCACATATGAATTCTTATGAGCTTTGATACATCATAGAGCCAGTCCATGGATTTTGCTGTGGTGAATCAGCTTGCTCAGCTGACGTGATTCACCTTCTCTGAGTTGGCTATGAAAACTCTGAAGAACCCCCATCTTCCTTGCTCCCTGGAATAGGGGTTACCAGTATATTTCTCACATTGTTCCCCAGAAAACAGGCAGGAGCATCTCAGCCTCTCTCCTACCCAGATTGTTCAATACAGACCCAGAAAAAAAAAAGATTTTTTTCTTTTTTTTCTTTTTTTTTTTCTTTTCTTTTCTTTCTTTTTTTTTTTCCTTTCTTTTCTTTTTTAGAAGAAACGAATTAAAGACTTCACACCCCCACATCACTTCAGATTTGTGACAGGACTCAAGGAAGAAACAGGTCATTCCATGTGTACCAGCATATGTCTAATGGGGGTGTTTTCCTCTCCAATTCTCCAATTCACAGCAGCCAGTGCCAGGCCAGCTACTGCTCTGGCTCAGTTTGCTTCCCCTACCCAAAGGAACAAAACCATCTTATATCACAGTGCTCATCACTGGCTTTGGGGGCCTCACCTTTTGTTCCTGGGAGACCTGGTTCTCCTTTTGGACCGGAGACACCTGGGATCCCTGGACATCCTTGAAGAATGGCGAGTCGGTCAGCATCACCCAGTCCCACTATTCTCACTTCTGAGAAATTAAGACAGTCTTTGTGGAGATTATTAGGGCTCTGAAATATCTTGGAGAGGAAATCAAATCCTTCGAAGTCGAGGAACAATGCAATCAAAAGCAATGAGTGTGGAGGTTGTGGGGTGTTGTATGGATTGACAGATGGCATTGAGGATCTCACATATTAGATGAGCCAGAGTCTGCATCTCCCTAGCTTCAGGGGAGTTTAGTGGGAGAGGAGGCTGATATATATGACACTGCATGCATGACAAGTATACTGTAGTTAATAAAACAAAAGCTATGGGGTGCCCCAAAGGGGTATTGATAGCAGACTAAGTGACACTGATGGATCGGTGGACAGTAAGGATAAAGGTTCTTCTGAATTTCCTGATGGCAGGCCTGTTTGAAATTGCCCCATGGCCTTCCTGAGGAATACAGTCAGAACACTGCTGCATTCCCAGGCTGATCCTTTGTATTGCTCTGTAGCCTTTGGTAACTGCTCCAAGGCCCTACTAACAAAAAATCCGAACCAGGGGGGAATACCTTACCGGAGACTGTCTGTTCCTAGAGACCCCACTGGTGAGGGAACAATGTTACATCACTAGTTGGAGCCAGCAGCTTTCTTAAGCATCTGCTGAGACTTTAGCCTCCCCCTTGCTCTCCTCCCACTGGCACATGAATTTAAAAAAGCATAGAAGGAAAAGAAATCATATGCAACTTCTCCCCCTCTCCCCCTTGCCAACCTCCTTCTCTTATCAGGGAAGATGAAACAGGCTCTCAGTGAGATGACAGTAAGATTTATGCTCTACTCACCTGAGCAGGTGTCCTCAGTATCACAAAGAGTCACTCTTAGGCTGAGAAGTACCAAGAGGGCTGGGGCTGCGGTCACCATGGCCAGCGCTGCTCTCTGCAAAGGTCCCCTCAGCCACCTCTTGGGTGCTGTGGTCAGCACTGACCCATCAAAGCATTTTATATTTAACAAACAGCCTCAGTGTAAGCTCCACCTCTGCACTTGCGCACTGGCTGCTCTCCAGTCTAGGGTCTGGCCGAGCCTCAAGCTGTTTTGCAGATAAGCTGCTTTCCAAATGTCTAATCAGAAAGTTCTTGCCTGGCTGCCCCAGCCTGCCTCACCTCTGCAAATTTTGGATATCATTCCCTTCTCATATTGTGTTTCTAGAGAAAATGAATCAACAAAACCATATTTACCTAAGTGTAGACAGCTCCCCTCATCCTGCCTGCTATTAGCCCTTTATGAAGAACAGAACTTACTGTGTAGATGGAGAAACTGAGGCACTGGGAGTGAAAGGCCCAAGGTCAGCTGAGGCCAGTGGCAGAGAGAGGCTACACAACCTGGCTCACACTCTAGTGCTCTTCCTGACTGGCAGCCCAGCACCACTTCTCCGCCCTTCAGGCTTGCATTTGTACATACTTAGGCAAGGGCAGGTAGACAGAGCATGTTTGATTCCCCCCCCCCCCCCCCCTTTAAACTGTTCATTGTACTAGTGAGGAGGATTTCGCTTTTCTTTCACCCTGTGCTTTGCTCAATTGTGGCAGTGTTACTAGAGGTCCAATCTGATTCATCAAGTCTGAACCTCATATTATTTTCAGACCCAGAGCCTGTAAAGTTCATAAATTTATTAGAGGGCAGAACTTAATTTTTTCCTCCTTATTGTTACATCCCAGTCCAGAGGACACCGATTTCTTGGCAATTCACCAGAGGCAGAACACAGCTCCCCCTCAAGCACTTCTATCATAAAGTGCCTCCAATGATACATGACAGTTTAATGTTAAACAAATGGAAGAAGGTGAGGGAGAGGTAAGTGACCCTCATGTAGCCCAGATATACACCCATATGCATACTCTTATTCACATGTGTAATAATATAAAATAATAACCTAGTAGTCATTTTAATTCCTAAGAAACAATTCTGGCAGGGAAATGCATACCTTACTTTCCTTTTCCCATCTGGAAAAATTGCAGGAAAATCAGGGGAATTGTGACAAGATAGGCTGCATTCAAGTTTGGGTTTTGCTTTACATGGAAAAAAGCATCTCACTTGTGGCAACTGCTATGTTGCAGTTCTTGGGGCAAAATGAGACAAGGTCCTTTCTTCCTTCAGAAGGAAGCCTCTTAGAAGGAAAGGGAAAAAGGATTGGCAGGTGCTAGGGAGGGAGAGATCCATGCAGGGCAGCTCTAGGGTAACTGGGAACTGTGTACCTCTTTTCTCATCTGTTCAGCCTGTGCTGTCCATCTACAATGGTCTGATGTATGGACCATGGGGCAGGTAGAGGTGATGTAGAGCCAGCCCCCTGCCCTGAGAAGCCTTCCCCTGCCCAGAACCTCTGCTCTTTTTGTGGAAACAGCTGCAATACCTTGTTTCAACTGGAGGCAAGAGTTCCTGGCTTCATCTGTTTCCCTTTTGTAAATGACTCCAAAAAACAAAGGCCTTGCAGATTACCTCATAGATACAGTCTCTCTAGGTCTCCAAGCTAGATTTGTCATGACAGATCTAAAAAAAAAAATAAAAAAGGTTTGCCGAGCTTTTTCCAAGTACCCCACTAGCAGTTAGCAGGATCCAGCTCAGGGTTGGGCTGAGAATGCATGTTATGGAGGCAGCTGTGATATATCTGCCCAGCACTGATGCAGCCCCCCACAGTGCTACCAGCTGTGGGCTCCATCCAGCCCGAGGGACATCAATATCTCCCTACTCTCATCTAGGAAAGCAGCAGTGTCCTTGTTGATGCATGGAGGAAACTGCCAATAAACAAGCTTAGTCCAAAGTAGGTCAGACTCCTGAGGGTGGATTTTGAAATTGGTGCAGAGATCAATATGTCCTTAATTACTTTTCCTCATAACAGCACCCAGTGAAGGTTGCAAAATGTTGATTAGGCTTGAAAGTATACAAAGGTCTTACATCAAAGAACATCCTGACTTCAGATAATCTTGATATATTCCACATTTTGCAACACCACTAAAGAACAAATGTGATTTTGAAAATATGATTTTCTATTTCCAAAACATTTTAATTTTTTTCCTCAGTGTTGCCATTTTGTAGGAAACTTCAGAACACATAAGTTAAAAAAAAAAAATTATTGAAATTCAGCTTCCCGGGGATGCCTCAAGGTAGAGAAGATAGTTCAAAATAAGGTTACTCTCAGCTTCTTTTCTAAACCTACCCACCCATCACAAAAGCAACATCCAGCTGCACTGTGGCATGCAATATGTGGCCTGAAGAGTAGCTGTTTAGCACTGGCATGCTATGAACCAAGACATACACCTTTTTAAAACCACACACTCATTTATGGTTCCCATGTGCTGGGTTTTTCCCTCTCATACATAAGGTTCCTGAGCTCTAACATGCAATTTTACTAACAAACCATGTGCATATAGTCATGTCTCTTCTAAGACAGCATTTCCCTCAACTTCAGTGTAGCCCCAACTAACCCAAAGGCCTTACAACATAACAAACTGGGTCCATTCACCCTCTGCTTTGAGCTTAGGGTGTGGGTTTTCAATCTACTCCCAAGTCCCTTTTTTTGGATGATCCTTGCCTGATCCCTTGCTATCCCATTGTTATCATACCTCACTCTTGACTTAGCTTAGGCAGTTTAGAAACAATTATACCTACACTGCCAGCTAAGACCTGGACTTCAGGTCTCCAGAGCCACTTTTTGGGTTTCTTCTAGAAGGAGGAGAGCACCTTCTCATTTCCTTTTTGTACAGAGGAACCCTATCAAAAACAGCTGCAAAGGTACATAATCTAGCTTCCTTGTTTTAACAGTCTGTATTCTCAGTTACAAATCCACATTGATTTCTTAACAGAAAGAGCAAAGGCAGACCAATTGATTGCAACATCTCTGAAATAGCAACCAAACCTGTAGTTACATAAATGCATAATGAATGTTTCTGTTTCAGGTTTAATACCTTTCTCAGCCCCAGTTTTACCCATGAACTTCATCTCATCACTGCCAACCTAGATGCTGTTAGAATTCTCCTTATTTGAGATGGATTGTGTTATAAAGAAGTAATACTTTGTAGCACAGTGTAAATAAAACTTAAGTAAAAAATACTTCAAATGTATTTTTACATACATTAAAAAAACCAAACCAAACCAAACCAAACCAAAACCAAAAACAAAACAAAACAAAACAAAAAAAAAACCACA
>WEIU01003338.1:23034-34990 GCA_013389925.1 Aegithalos caudatus
ACACAACCAAAAAAAAAAAAAAAAAAAAAAAAAAAAAAAAAAAAAAAAAAAGCCAATACTGACAAAAGAAAAAACCTGCCTTCTTTCTTGGAAGGTGGTTATGTTGTTGGGTTTTCAGGGCCTTGCAATCCTAATAGTGAAAGTGCCATGTCAAAATCACCCACTGGAGTGGTAATTTCTGAAATTAAGGGATTCAATGTACTAACTAAATCAGTATGGGAAGCCTTAAACTGAGAGTTTGCTTCTTTTGAAACCTAAGGAGGCCACCCTGCTAAACACTGCATTTTCAGCTTCATAAAATTCATGTCTGCGTGATCACCAGGACCTGTTATTCTGGAACAAGCTGCTCCTGTCTGAAGGTTCCCAGAAGAATGCCACCTATACCCCTTGGCTGTTTGCAGCAATCAAAAGTAAGGAGAACAATTTTGTTAGTGTATGGGTGTCTTAGGTTGCAGTGCAAGATGTAACCTAAAGTATGTATTCTATTACTGTCTGTTAAAACCAGGTGGTGCAGTGTTCTTTATCTCTTCCATGACCCATCCTCTCTCTGGGGGATATCTTCTGTTAAAGGGCCAATGAGGCTTACTGAATGACTGATAAAATTACATCATCCCATTGTGAGATGCTCCACCTAAGAGAAGAAGCTGAGCATTCCTACCTGGATAAAAACCTGAGATTCAGAACACCAGAGCAACCTGTTTCCACTGGATTCCCAGAGGAAGACCAGATCCATCTACACCATCACTGGACCTTCAGAGGAAAACTACACTCTTCTACAGGATCATTTCTTCAACAGAACCACATCTGTCACTCCAGGAGGACTGCAGCCACGATTTAATTGGACTGCTACCAACACCCTGACCAACAGGGTTGTTGGGTTGTATTCTGACTCTGTCAGTGCTTTCTTTTTGTTTGGTTGGTTTTTTTGTACTACTACATTTTTATTTTAATCTTTTTAGTAAAGAACTCTTATTCCTATTCCCATATATTTGCCTGAGAGCCCCTTAATTGCAAAATTATAATAATTCGGAGGGAAGGGGTTTACATCTTCAATGGATGTTGGAGTCCAGGGCGCATGGAAAATTCTCTGAGCTGCCCTGGGGGGTCTGAGACCCTGGCTGAGACCCCAGGAAAGCACTGTCTTGGATTTTAACCTACAGGAAAATCTCTCAAGACTTAGTGATGAATTAAGAATAACAAAGATTTGAAATAAATAGTAGTTTATTTTGTCACAGGGTGAAACTTTGTAGTTTGGGGTTTTCAGAATGAAGGTAGATGAAGGCAAGGTTCAGGATTCTGGGTGGTGACCCATGTTGTTCTCCTTTTCCTTCTCCTTTATCTTCTGCTGTGATGGTAGCACAAGAGGATTGGTAGGATAGATTTGATGTTAAAATTATGTGTTTAGGATGGGTTGTAGTTATTGGTATAGAATTGTAAATATAGTACGTTTTAAGAGTTAATTGGCTCAAATGTCCTTAAAAGGCCTTGGATTCTCTACCACGTGGCATTCGCCATTCCCATTTTCCAACAGGGAAAACCTGGTGCTAAGCAGCATGTGAACTTCAAGATAAGATGAAATAAATAACCTTGAAGAAAAGGCTGCAAGCTTTGCTCATAATTTTCAACCCTGGCACTAGACTTTGTGGGAAAAATGTCCCTATTTAGGAGGGTTCCCGAAAAGGAATTTCCCACAAATGGAGGCTCCTGCCTTCCTTAGCAGACACCTGCCTTTCCAAACCAAGACAATGGACTGTTGCCATATTAATGGAAAAAATGGCCAATATGAAGATGGTTGGACCTCATCTCAGAGTATTTATAAGCAATAGCTGTGAACATTTCTTTAAATAAAATAAGTTTAAATAATAGCCTCCATGCCATGCATGCTTGAGCTAGCCTCTAAAAGGACCAAGAAAACAAGTCTACTCCCTTTGCTCTTCCCATCCAGGCCTCATCCACTATAAGAAAGTTCTGAGCTCATTGCTGAAGCTTTCTATGCATTTCAGTTATAACAATTCCAAAATGAAATCCAAAATTATTCCAAAATGAAATACAAGAGACTGTAGAAAATGTTACATAGTGTTCAAATGTCTCCATCCTCTAGAAAAGTAGAAGCTACTTTATATTACAGCATGGCTCACTGCTGATCTGGGGAAAGGCAGACTGATCCTTCCAGGAATAAGAGTGACTCACCAGGAAATAGAAAATGAAACTATTTGTAGAACTGCTCACTATAATTAATTTAATTGGCTTACATTTGTCTAACTTCCACTATCATTCACTTTCAGGGTAACTGCTAGACATATCTCTGTCGCCCTGTTCTTTTACAATTCTTCTTATCCTTCTGAATGTTTACATACTTAGAGTCAGATTCTCAGAGTTTCTCACACACTTTTCATAAACAATTATATTATTTTGGTAATGACTTTTTGATGTTGACATTCCCTCCTGGTAGGAGGGACAATTGATGGACTTTTGCTGAGACCAGTGTGGTTGAGGAGGTTGAACCCTGTCATCCAACCTGGTCTCATTTTCAGAACTGTATAAATACTGAAGTTAGAAATTAAATCAGACTCTTTCCCGCCTCACATCTGCGCTGTGTCTGTGTTCTTCTTGTTATTTACTAATAGTAGTGCGTCATATCACCTCTAGATTTTGAAGAGAAGTATACTGAAGACAAGGTTTGCTGCATGCAGTAATCTTTTGGAATAAGTTTTTGTTTTTCCTCTACTTTGTTATGGAAGTTGTTGTTTAGCAACCACCCTGCTGAAGTCCTCACTCTGGAGACTGGTAGTAGAAACACAAACCTAACCAGACAGTCTCCAGCTCTCCAGTTCTATTACTGAACTCAAAAATGGCCAAAAGAGGTAGAGGTACAGCAGCGAGAATGACAAAAAAAGAGAGAAATTAGTCCTACCTAGAGAGCATAAACAAGTGTATGGCAACGTCACTTAGTAATATGGTACAAGACCACTCACCATAGAAGTGCTGTCTAGGAGCTGCTGCTAGGCAGAGGAACACCAGTGAAACATCTGGTGTAAGAGTTTGGGAGCTTCAGTAAAATGTAGCTTTGATTTGCTCCAGGCTCAAAAGTCCAGCTTGCTATCTGGTGAAACAAACTACATACTACTTCCTAGCTAGAGGACATATGGTTTCCATTTGGATGCCTTCCACTTGGCTTTCTCCTTTAAAAGTAGGATGAAAAATAACATTATTTCTTTTGTTGGAGAAAGCTTTGTCTGTGGGTATTTTCTGAAAGGTTGCCAATGACCTAAAACCAAAATATTGATTGCTACAAAAATTAACCCCACAAGCCATGTGCACTCTAATGGGTCCAAAGGAAGGCTATCTGCTTTATCCTAGCTCAAATGCAGGCTAAAGTTGTAACTCAGCATTCTATAAAAATGGTAGTTGCAACTATCTGAGCAAACCTGGCTTTTGGAGATACCAGTTCCATCTATTTTACAGGATTTAAATTGCTTAATTAGCTTGCCTCATAGAGACCACCTTTAAGTTCAATGGTACAAGACTTGAGTAAGGACATAGGATGAATGTGTGTCTGTATTTGGCTGCAGGGCAGTGGAGCTACACAGGAACAATGCTCTTGCTTGTCTTGGCTTTGTATGGTTTCCTAATGCTATGAAATGAAGAGAGAACATCTGGAACCTCCCTGCAGTACCTGAATGGAAACTTGCAAGTGGCAGCTTTTAGTTTTTACTGGCATCTCTCTAATTTCTCCTCAGAGTGTTCTCCCCAGCTACCAAAATCTTCTTCTTAAAATCCCTAAGATTTCCCACCACCATTCCTGCCTTCTTGCATTCCCGTCTCCAACATTCCTTGCAATCTTGCTGATTCTCCTTATACCCAAACTCCTCCTTTGATCCTATGGCAACCTTCTCAAGCCCTCTACCTGTTTTCCTGGTTACTACTTATTTGACTTAAAGCCCTTGTTAAGAAAATTAATTATTGAGAGCATGTACTAATAGAGCATTGACCTTCAGAACATATAGGGGCACAAGATTTCCCTGCACTCTGTTCCAGGCTATCTCATATTTGCACAAACCAGTTTTAGTTCTTAAGGACTGGAGAAACGGGAAAAATGACAAGGGCTAGAGCAGACACACAGAAAGCTAGTTGGTGTCCAGCTTTGTTTCCTTTAAAAGACTAAAATAGCAAATCTTGAACAACACAGAAACATGACCGTAACATTCATTTTGCATGGAAAATGGTGTTGGAGAGAAAGGAAAAGAGATCAAATCGTCTGTTGGTATTCCAACAGGCATCTGCAGGACTAAGGCTGTACCAGTGCCATTTCAAATAATTATCCAAATTTATATTGCTGGCAAGCTATCTTCCTTAGCTTTGTGACCAAAAGGTAAAAATATTTTTGTGAAAATCAAAAAGGAAGATGCTAGAATCAGTCACATGAAAGCATATATTCAGTCTGATAAAAGCATACATAATCAGTCTGATAAAAACATATATTACAAGTGAGTAACTGCTCCAGGAATGCCTTACTTTGTCCCTCAAATGGTTATACAATATATTACTTCTAATTCCATTTGATTTTTTTTTTTTTTTTTTTTTCCTCTCTGAGGGTGCAAAACAAAGAGCTTTCAGACTTTAGTTTTTGGTCTTACATCCTGTTTATTGTGGAGTACTAGAACATTCCTGCTGGAAATTAGTCCCTGAATCCAACATTATTGATTTTTTTCTTTTCAATTGAAGACTTAATTACAAACTGTGAGCTTCATACAGACTAAATAATTAACCTTCATGAGAACAGCAGACTTTATTACAATCTGAGCCTCAGGGAGACTACACCAATCAAAGGTACTCACTGGTTCTGAACACCTTATTTGGAATTACTTGATTTCGCTTCATCAAATGAGGATATTTTATATGCAGCCTTTGTCAACATGCAGCTATTAGCAGGCATGGGTTCCACAGATCCCTTCCCAGGCTGTCAGGAAGGTCATCTACAAATGAGGTACATCCACTAAAAAGCCAATGTAGAAAATCTGTGTAGGTAAGAGAACATTACAACGGGAAAACAACTGGATATTATCTTGCCTGGTGGAACAAAAAGAAAATTGTCATGGATAGACTTGAAAGAAGTCTCAATTAATCTCCATCCTGCCTCTTTTCATTCTGCCTTACATGAACTTTCGGATAGATCTATTCTTTTGAAGGTTAATTCTGAGTAATTGTTTAAATCCAGGTATTATTTAAAAACTCACAAGAAAACAAACCACTACAGTTGTCAATTCCCTGAACAAATGGGCTTTTAAAATCCTTGCCACCACCACTGCCTTCTTTTCCACTGGCATCACTGCTTCCCTGTACCTTCACATCTGTGTATTCTTCCTTTCCATCTACATTGTCTTCACCTTCCTTTACATCATCACTGTTGCCAGCCTTCATATTCGCACCACAGATTTTGTCTTCATTTACTTTAGCAGTGTTGTCTCCTGGCACATTCCCATCATTCCATCCTTCATCTTTCTGGAAGTCATGGCCCTTGTTACTCCTAACATCACTGCCTTCCTCCACCTTCACATCATCGTCGTCTTCTTCATTTGCTGACACAGGACTGCATTCTCTGTCATTTCCACTGCTGCTGTTGTCTGCTTCCACAATCACCTCCATGTTTTCTCTTTCTTCCTTTGGACCAACACTTCTTCCTCTTCTTTTCCCCTCTCATCTCCTAAGGTCTTGCAGAAGGTCTGGTCCTTGCTGCTGCTGCTGCTGGCTTCCGGGCTCCTTGTCCTGCAGCTAAATCACAGGCCCAAGAGGAGCAGGACTCCAGAAAGAACCCAGAATGGCCACTGCTGCAGAGCATCAAGGAGTGTGGCTCCTCAGCCGTCATCCTGCTGCTCCAGGGGCCCCTGCTCCAGCTCCTCCAGTGGCCGAGCCATCTGGCGGTCCAGCAGCTCCTGATGCTCCTGCATTCACCGATGCTTGGCCTCATCCAGCCCATCACCAGCTGGCTGCGGGTACTGGATCAGGAGGTGCACGAGCACGAAGAGCAAGGGCAAGAATGCCATGGTCTGCAGAAGGACACACAAAAGAACTTCAGTGGGGCCGGAATGGAGACAAATGGCGGGGGCAGGAGCCGCAGGGATGTGACAGCAGGAAGGAGAGGGCCCCTGGCAGCTGGCAGGCAGCAAGCCCTGCACCGCTGCCCCCGCCAGCACTGGGGCCTGAGCACGGCGCTCCCGCCAGGGGCTGGGCCCTGGATGCAGGGGTGGAACACACACCCCGGGTGGGTGCCCCCACCGCTGCCCCAGCCCTCCTCCAGCCCCGTGTCCTCGCCGTGTGTGCACTCACTGCTTGCCCAGGCTCTACTGGGCCTCTGGCATCCACTGGGGTCTTTTATAGCTGCCCCCATTGTGACGTGGCCCCTGTGCTGCCACAGAACCCAGAGCGCAGCACAGGCCAGCCCCACCCACCACCCCCAGCCCAGCTCGGGGAACTCATCGTGGCCCTGGGCACTCAAAGCCCCAACAGACACCAAGTGCAGACCCATCACTTGGGAACATGGGAACCCTAGAGCTTCCCTTTACAAAGAAGGCACAAGCACCCTCCCACACAAGCCTTGTCAAATATAAATTTGGGTGACATGACCCATGGATGTTCTCAGTATACAGGTGTAGGCTTTCATTTAATACTGGAGGGGGACACTTTTTATTATTAATATTGTTACTTATTACTTTTGGGGCATGATGTAGGCTAATGTTTTGTTACAGATTTAGTGAGAAATTTTTTGGAAAGAAATCCATGTTGCTTGGTTAATGCACAGGAAAACCTAATACTATCCTAAAAAGGCCAAATAAGTTAATTACAGAATTTCGGTCTTTAAGTTCTTTACAGGTCTGACATGGAAAAGTAGCAACTAACTAGCTAGGCCTTTGCTCTAGGTGTTGCAGACATGGAAAACTCCAGCTGTAGCACTCAATCTCATCAGTTGCTGGAAGAGGGGGGATATTGTCTAGACAACCTTCTTTTCTGTTTGGGATGAGACAAAACAAATGGAGCTTGTGCACCAAGCAAAGAGACACAGCACAAGCACATCTCTATATGGGTAATCTCCCTGAGGGCCTTTACCCCTGCTATCCAGGGCGAAAAGATGGACATGAGGATCCTCTTTCTATGTGACAAATCAGAAATTTCACTGCTAGAATTTTCATCCAATCCAACTAATTCTCTCTTTTGGCAAGCCAACTGAACTTTCTGCCGATGCCAATCATTGATTAATGTTGTGTTTGGAGTGAGGATGGCAAGCTTACTAAGGGTACACGGGCCACCTTGAAGACGGGATGGGATCCCAGCCCAGACTTGATCCCCACAGATCAAGAACACCCCTCTTGGTAGAACTCGGGGATTTTCAGAGGACTTGGATGGTGTCATTGCAGTGTAATTGCACCAGTTGTGGGCCAGATAAATTTTCCTGGTGGGGGAGACATCTTATGCATAAATAGATTTTTACGAAGTATAAATGATCCACTTGTATGAAAACCGAATACCATAGTGAAGACCCCAATAGTTCCAATTCTTGGGGCTCCTCTGGTGCATGTGGCTGGATCTTCATCCACTCATTCCGTGAGTCTACTGGATTCAGATTCTTGCCTGAAAAAGGGTAGTCGTTAGGCTTCAATGGGATCCCAACAAGGCACGTGGCTAGGGGATTGTTCGCGCTGCCCATGGACAAACAGATGTTTCCTTGTCACAAGGTCTTTGCCAGGGTCACCCAGATGTTTTCTTTGGGTTGCACCAGCAGCCATGCATCCACACCAATGCATCTCAGGAGCATGCACACACTCAGGGCCATTGTGATGTACTTCATGGTGATTGTCCAAGGGTGAGAACCTTGTTTACAAACAGAGAAGAAATATTTAGTTCAACTTCCATGTTTCCTCTTTCTTATTTCTTTCTCTTCCCACCCTTCCTCAACCCATCCTCCCCCTTCTTCATTTAAATAAAACACTGACCAGGGAGGGGCTTGGGGAGGGGGAAATAGGAGAGTGGGGTTTGACAGGAAAGTGGGGTTTGAGGTAAATGGGATTGGGAACTGAACAGTAATTAACTAGAAGCAACCATGAGAAGAACCATGGGACTGTAAAGAACTGATAACGAAGTGTCTTGTCTGATTCTATGTCTTGGCGTCCTGCATGGCTTGCCGTTGTTTGGTTTGAGCCCTGGTAACAGGGCAATGGGGTGTTGAAGGCGGAGGTGATTTCTTCCGATGTCTCCTTCGCCACTCAGAGCTCTTTTGGTTTTTTGGCAGTTCTGTATCTGTGTTGGATAAATCTTGGACATTGTTGTTAATAGATGCAGTCTCAGAGGAATGTAGGTATGGTTTGACATTTTTCCAGGGAACCCATCGTGGGCTGGAGGGGGTGGAAACACATGCATATCATTCCAGGTAATCAGCTGGAAAGGCCCTTTGACCTGCTGAGTCTCTGGGTCTTTGAGCAGCACAGGCAGCTTCTCACTGAACTTCGCTCTGGCCGAATTTGAGGAGTGCATGATGACGGGAGGGTTCGGCTTGGAACTGGAGCAATTCAGAAAATTCATTACATAAAGAGCTTTAAAGAGGCTCTAAATGGGAGGTAGTGTCTCTGTACCTCCCCGCTGCTGGTGAACGACCCACTTGATCATAAGGAGGGTGTTGATGTGTGCAGCTCTGTCTCTGTGGCCAGCCCTGCTTGGCTTGGCCTCCTGACAGCTCTGGCTGCTCCCCAACAGATCCTTTGTATGGGTTCTTGGCTCTGCAGCACCGTTACCTCCACTGCCATGGCCGTGGTTAGAAAGAGGGCACTCTCTTGAGGCTTGGGGCAAAGGTTTTATGCAGGGATCACAGGGGAAGCCCCTGGCCCCAGGCTCAGTGCCTCCGAAGAGAGAGACCCCGAACCTGAGCTGCAGGGGTTTTTTACCAGCACAATTCCAGGGGGGGGTACAAGTTGTAAACCAATAAAACAACACAAGGTGGCAAATGCCAACTGAATTACCTAAACACAAACAAGTCAAGCTAAATTGGGGTGGGGTCCTCTGGGTGTCCACCAACCACTGGCCGAACCTCTGGACCTTGAAAATGATTGATGGACAGAGGGGGAAAGACACATTGGAAAGGATGGGTAGGAAATCCTCCTAGGGAGGAACGAATGGAAAACAGTCTCTGGGCAAAGGCCTGGGTTGTCTTGGAAACTCTTATCAACTTCTGATAAGAACAAATTCCAACACAGGGGCCCCGTTACAGTGGCGACTAAAACTACAGTTTACAATGGAAGCTATGCTAAAATTTATAAAACAAATCCAAACAACACCACAGGAGGGTCCTTTCAACAAGTGATTGCCCTATAGGTAAATGTGGTATGCCTGTAGTGTGCTTCACACCCCATTGTAGGAAGAACACATGGAACTGTTTAGATTTGTAGGCAGGCCCATTGTCAGTTTTTATTTCTTGGGGGACCCTAGGGTGGAAAAGGCTAGAAGGAAATGTCTTTTAGTAAAACACATGTTTTCACCTGCCTGTGCAGTAAAAACTGCTCCTGAAAAAGTATCCACAGAGGCATGAATGTACATCTGCCTGCCAAAGGAGTGAATGTGAGTCACAACAGTTTGCCAGAGTTGGCAACTGTGTAACCCACGTGGGTTGATTCCTGCTGAGAGAAAGGGAACTTGAAATGACTGACAGCTGGCACAAGAGCCCACAACTGCGTTGGCCTGCTCTCGTGAGAGATGGAACATCCTCATGACAGCAGAGACATTTTGGTGGTAGATGTGGTGTGAGAGTTTTGCTTGTTCAAACACACTTGGCAAGGATGGGACTTCCACAGGTATGGCTAATGCATCTGCTCTCCTGTTCCTTTCGGCTATTGCTCCAAGGAGTTCCGTATGTGATCTTACATGCAATACGTGGAAAGATTGCTTTCTGTGGGAGATCAGCAAGACAAGCTCAGAAAGCAAGCTAAATAAATTTTGATTAGATACCTCTTTTAAAACAGGATGTTCATCTATCTTAGCTATTCCAGCGAATATCGTAGCTATGCCAAATCTGTTACTAAATTAAATGGTAGTTGCAACTTCTCAAGGGCTGGGACGATGACTGCCAATTCTGCAATTTGTGACAAGCCTTCCACCACTTGGACATCAGATTCCCACTTGGGAAAACTACAAGTAGAGCAGGATCTCATCTGCTGTGGCTGGAATCAACAGGAAAAAAGCTGTAGTAGCTTTTTCCTTTCTGGGAAAGCAGGAAAGCAACACAGCTTGTGCAGGGAGCAAAGTGACACCGCTTAAACACACAGAGCAAAATCTGACTCCAAACTGCTTTCTCTCAGCAAGCTGAGTGTACCCAGAGCTGTTTGAGCACAAAACAGCTCTTTACAGTTCTGTCCAGCTCTAACATGTAAAAGTAACCTGTAGGCAGCAAGGCCATTGCTCTGGCTGCTGCAGATATGGAAATCTCCAAGTAGAGCAGAATCTCATCTGCTGTGGCTGGAATCAAGTGGGATCACCTTATCCCAGGAGATCCTTATCCCACCATCACCTCATTCTGGGACCACTTTACCCCAAGAGAACCTTGCCCTGGGATCACTTTATCGCAGGATTAACTCCTTCCAGGAGAAGCTCATCCTGGGATCCCCCATCCCATCGCCTTCTGCCAATCCCAGGCCCAGGATCCCTCCCAGTGCACTTCAGAGCCTCCCAGCGTTCTCCTGCCATGGCTGTGCCCTCTGGGACAGGGGACAGCATCCCACTGGATGATCCTGGCCTGGACATTGATGCCAGGGAGGAATTCCTGCAGGAAGTGTTCCAGATCCTGCTGGAGGAGGGCGTGAAGAAGAGCACGGACGTGACACAGAAGGTTGGGACACTGGAGCACTCAGGGGTGGAGGTCCCCAATAGCACCCTATCCAATTCCCAGTCCCATTCCCAGTCCCATTCCTGCACCTACAGGTGTGTGACTGGAAGGAGCCCCCTGGAAGGGGGTGGGGTCCCCAATCCCTCCCTGTTGCCTGTCCTATTCCTAGTCATTCCCTGTCCCTATCCCAATCCTATTCTCATTCCCAGTCATTCCTAGGCATGTGACTGGAAGCAGACATGAAAGGGGGTGGGGGTGACAATATTGCTTCTTTCCCAGTCCCATTCCCATTCTGAATCCCAGTTCCAGTCCCATTCCCAATCCTGTTCGTAATACAAGTCCCACTTCCAGCCCTGTTCCAATAGCCAGTCCCATTCCCAATCCCATTCTCAGTCCCATTCCCATTTCCAGTCCTGTTCCCATTCCCAGTCCCATTCCCTAGGATTGGGAGTGAGCTGGGGTTGGGAGTGAGAGCAAATCCCAGCTGCAGTCCCATTTTCATTTCCAGTCTCATCCCCAATCTTGTTTCCATTTCCAGTCCCATTTGCCATCCCACTTCCATTCACATTCCTATTCCCCATTCTGTTCACAGTCCTAGTGAAAGTCCCATTCCCATTCTGGTTCCTGGTTCCAGTCCCAACCTCGTTTCCATTCCCAGCCCCTTCCCTCTGTGGTTCCCAGTCCCTCTCAGTCATTCCCAGTGCATTCCCAGGTGTGTGACTGGAAGGAGTCCCAGGAGCTGCGGGAGCTGATGGATCTGGAGCTGTGGAGCGAGGGGGAGGGGCAGGAGCATCTCCTGCAGCACTGCCAGGATGTGCTGCACCACAACATGTGCACTGGTGCACTCCCAGTGCACACCAGTGCCAACCAGTGCTCACCAGTGCACACCAGTACCAGGAATTCAGCCCCAGGGCACCCACAGTGTCTCTCAGTTTAGCCCCCCACCAACTCCCAGTTTGGCGTGGCACCTCCCACTTCAGCCCAGAGGGTCCCGGTTCAGCCCCAGCAGTTCCCAGTGTGGCACCTGGTGCCTCCCAGAAGTGGAACATTCTGGGCGTGGCCTGGTGCGCAAAGATCTTGCGGGCACTGTGG
>WEIU01003340.1:0-89165 GCA_013389925.1 Aegithalos caudatus
TATATATATATATATAATGACTATTTGCACACATCCTCCAGAATGAAAACTGACCTTAAAAAATAAACTGAAAAGGCAAAAAATCACTGTTCTTGCCTAAAACAAAGCTAAGAGCCACAGTTTGGAGGGAATGGTGAGAAGCCCCTGACACACACACAGTTCTGGTTATCCTGACCCAGAGAAGCAGCTCCCCACAGATCATTTTGTACAGGGAAAATCCTGCTCTTTTCTCTCCTCTCCCACACTGCCTGTCTGTAAACAGCTGGACCCATTTCATTATAACTCACTTCTACTGTGACTGCTGATTATAGAAGATTGATTTTAATAATTCATAGCCTGCCCAGCACCACAGCACTCTGGCCACCAACAGGTATCCAAAAAGGTTCTGATCTGGAAATCTCTCCATTCAAAGCCAGAGCCTCACACATCTCAGTAATCGATGCCTCTTGGTGTGGTACCCCAAGAGCTGAGAGAAAAAGAGATGCTGCTGCTCCTCTGCACACTAATAATGGCACAAAGAGGGCACATTAGCAAATAGCAGCTTCTTCCTTTGAAATCCCCTGCCCTCCTGGCTCCAACAGAGACTAAGGAGTGAAGATCTAATCCCTGAGGGGGGAGTGCCACTCTGTATTGACTTTAAGGGGTGCAATGCTTTTTATTCTGGTTTTTCAGGTGGCAGTTTAAAGGAGAAAGCATTAAGTCCTTCCCTAGCATCTAAACCCACTGCAGGAGGACCCCAAAGCATTGCCTGAAACACATCCCTGGGTCTCACAGAGAGATGTATGGGTAAAACAAAATAAACTGAAAGAATAAGCACCATGCACATACACACAAATATGTAAGCTTGGATATTCATATGCTCAGATAAATGCACACCCTCTCAGATGATGATATCAAATACATTACTCTCCCAAATCCCTGCAGAGCAGTAGACCATCTCCAAGGTCATATTAGCATGGAAGTAATGTAATTCCATTACCCAGGCTCCTTTTCCTGCTTCGAGTTTTCTCTGTTGATGTTTGCTCTCTTAATTTTAAACACCAGTCGTATATCTTATGGCCCAGCCTGGGACCACTTTGCTCAAGTGGTAGTAAACACATGGCTTAATTCACTCATTCTCCAGGAAAAAAAAAATTAAAAAAAAAAAAAAAAAAAGGAAGTTTTCCTGCATGAAATACCCATGTCCACCAGTGAGATGATGGACACAGAGCATGCTGAAAGGTGCAGTAACTAACTCAGGCTCAGAGAACAACCAGAGCACACAGGGTGGTATCAGAAAATCCACACATGCTGCTCTTGTCAGGAGAAAAACATCCAAGGGGCTGTGGCTCAGCTGCCAGCAACGTGCTGTGTGAGCCTCCCAGAGCAGGGATGCAGTTCAGAGCTTGCTCTAAAGGGTGTTGGCCAATTCTCCGGGTGAGGAAGATTCTCCAGTCAGAAAACTGGAGCAAGAGCCTGACAGCAGGGGGAAACAGGGCAGGAGGGGGAGCAGCCAGCAAGGCAAGCCCCAAAGAGAGAGAGGATGGAGGAGAGTGCAGGGAGGAGCTACCACGGCCTCTCTGCCCCATGGGCAGTAATGCTGGTCCAAACAAGCCCTCTGCCACCTTCTGCAGGGAGTTTGTCCTTCACAGCAGAGATGTTTAGAGATTTGCACCTTTGGGGTCACAGCACACAAAACCTCTTGGTAACCTGGCTCTGCTTCTCCAGTCCAAGTGCTGAGTTCCCCCTTTCTGGACACCATCCTCCTCTATGCACCAAAGCCTCTCCTAACCTGTCTACAAATCTTCCTGAAGTTCAGGCCATTGCTCTCTGTCTATTCATCTTCTGAAAACACCTCTAATCTCTCATTTTTACCTTTTATTGCCTGCAGAAGGCTCTGATAATATAACCTCCTTCACACCTCATCTCTTCTAGCTGACACCATAACAAAGTTTAATAATAACAATCTCCAACAAAGAGAGTGGTAAAGGAGCACAGGAAGCACTTTTCACCAGAGATCTGCCAGGAACATTTATCTCCAAAGACACTTAGACTTCTTCCAAAACTCCCATGTTCCACTTTGTGGCAAGCCTGTGCTGATTGAAGGCCATGCAGGAGGTCAGCACTCACACCTGCCCTTCAAAGGAGATGCCCAGGACAGCATTTCAGGATGCTTTCACCCTCAGCATGCTCCATCTTCGGGTCTCACAGTCTTTTACAAAGTCTAATGGACAGTCCTGAGGCTCCTTCTGCTACCAGAGGTGAGAGAGCTCTGCATCCACCTAATGAGGAACCCACCCCTCCTGGGTGGCTGTGGAGGGAATCTGCAGAGATTCACCTCGTTAAGCCTCAAAAGCTACTCCAACATCAAACTGATGGACTGTCCAAGGCAGACTTTTGAGCAGAGGATAAATAAAAATCCAGCCATGGTATTTTAACAGTCTGCAAGGCATCATTTCTACCTGTCTGACCCCTAGCCCCTTGCATGCTGCACATGGCTGCTGGTCACAGCAGGGAGCCTGTCTCAGTCCCAGTCTTCTCATCAAGACCATGCAAACTTACCCACTGAGTTACTGTGAGTAAAGCCCTTTTTCTCCAATGAAACACTTTATTAAGTACCATCCCCTGCTCCCATCATACACACCCCAGCACTCATTAGACATTAAACCCAGGATTGACGAAGGATGTTAGAGGAATCTCAGTAGGATTTGTCTATTAATTCCCTTTGCTACTTTTTAAACTCCTATGCTTAGAAAAATGCTGGCACATATGTACTTCTCAACAGGTGGCCAGTAATGAAATTATCTGCCAGCTGCTTTCTCAGTAAAGCTCAGCTAATCTGGTAAGAGGAGCACCCCCAACAAAAAAATAAAAAAAATAAAGCACCACTGAGATGGCAGGTCTCAAAGCTGCTGTCACAGCTGATGGAGGCTGGAACACGGGTGCATCCTTGGGTCCTCATTCCTCCAGAACTGCAGGCACAGCATCTCCCCACCTCCCAGCCCACATTTCCCATGTCTGAGACAGAAGGAAAGGCAGAGCCACAGCAAATGCCTGGATCTGTGCATTTATGATACACCCCAGAAACAGGGATAAACAACCTCAGACAGATGAGAACTTGTAGTTTCTTTATCCTCCAGGAGCCAATATTTACTAGAAACGTTTCCCTCAGCCTACAGCTTCTAGGAAATTGCAGTTTGATATCCTGAAGATTTTACTTTGTACCACAATGTGTTTGACCCCCTGCTCTTCGACAGCTGCAGCTCAAGGCATGAGCACAGAGCCTGCAGTGCTTCTGTTCACTCAAAACACATGCAGCAGTCTGCACTCCTATTTCCAGGCTCTAAATGCACAAGTTTAAATTCAAATCTTCAAACTGTGATAATTCAGAAAGGTACTGAGATGGTTTTGTTGAATCTGATCTGACTGTAATGAGACATGAGGTTAAATAACTGTGGGCTTCCACGCAGTTCCCCCTGCTCTGTCTTAGCATAAGTTTGTGTATTTTGCATTTGTTCTACATCTTCATAATCAAGACAGTCATATATACCTTCTCAATAATTTAACCTGACAGAACTGTGCTGGACTGTGAACCAACCAAACCTCTTTATCAAGTCAACATCTTTCAGTAAAACTTTCAAGGACTGCAGCCTGCACAGTGGAGCCACATCCGTGGGTAACATCTCCCATAGTTACTGTCTTACCAGACCAATAAAAGAAATTAAAATTCAACCACCAACCTTCCATCTCCCACACCACTAACCAAAATGGGAAACACTTCCTGCTTCCTCCTCTCCCCAGCCTCCTCCTGCCTTCCCCATTCACACCCCAAAAAAAGCCAGAAGCACTGCTTTCCCTCCTCCTCCTCCACTGATCAAGACATGCCAGCAAGCTTAGGACATCATTAGCTCAAATTGCAGCCAAGATTATTTATCCTTACAGAGCCTGTCCAATGGCAAATGGGAGCTCCAGCCACTCCTGGGCTCTGAAGCTCCATGTAGACAAATAGACACCACCAGCTATTAACAGCTTCATAAAAAACACTCCCCACCTGTATCTCCCCACTCCATGCCTGTGCTCCATGGGAGAAGAGAGGAGTTTCCTCCCTCTCTACCTGCTTTGGTAAGGCTGACATGAAGAATTTCTCCAATAAGAGCCTAGACTGCTGCATTGCCTCTCCCTCCTCCTTCCACACACTCATTTCTTCACATCTCCCTGCCTGGAACTTCCCAAATTTTGTATGTCATAGTGCACTGCAGATACTGATATTGCAAGGGCCGTGAAACCTTCAGAATTTGTGTGCCATAGAAGAGAGTTCTGGGGTCCTGAAGCACACAGGCTTGTGTGTACATGCTGACTTCTGATAGTCAAATACTTGGAAAGAGCTCCTGGGAAAAACACTCAGTGCTGAGTTCAAAACTTAAGGTTCTCCACTAAGAACAGAGGATGTTAGAGGATCCTGAATTTACACAAAAGCCTGAAGGTTTTGAAAACCACAAATTTTGTTTTTGTAAATAAAAGAAATTTAAAGGTAAAGCCTGATCCAAGGATAAAGTATACATTTTTTGCCACTGGTTGGAAAGCAGGATTCATCCTCAAGGCACAGTTTCAGACAGCATGTTGCCTCCCTGCCTGCATCCAGGAAGGTTTCCAAAGGCAGGTATCAAAGCAGAGCAGCACAGCAACCAGGAATTTGAGCTAATGTATCTTTTGCAAAAGGAGAGCTTGCACAGCTTTCTGCAAGCTGTCTAATAGCAGGTAAATAAATGCCAGGTTTTGCCTCAATGAAAAAACAAAATAAGGTATTAAAGAATGAGAGGCACCTGGCAGGCATTCAAAGGCCCAGTAGCACATCCTAGTAAAATACTCAATCAACAAAATTTAATAGCACCTCTCCTCTTTTAGCAGAAAAGCAGAACTTCATTCCTATCTGGCAGATTAAGGCAAAGCCTGCCCACAAGGCTGGTCCCAAAACCCTCATGTGAAACTGGCAAAGCTCTGGCAGGAGCAAACCCAAGTGAGAGGCTCTTTGCTGAAGCATCCCAGAGCCCAACACAGATTCCAGCTTCTCCTTTGGGATACTCTTAAGAGGAAGTGACTTTTTTTTGGTGAAACCTGCTCACAGCAAGTTCAGCAGAACTTAAATCAGTGCCTTTACCCATGCATATCAAAAGGCAGGAAAGTGCTTTGCTTTACCCTTAGCTTTAATGTGCCAGAGTGGAACACGTGTGCTCTGCTGATGAGGGGTTTTGGCACATGCTGACATCCCATTAACTCCAATATCACGTTAACAGACAGAAACAGCCAAGCAGTATTACTTGAAATCTTTAAGCAGAGAGAATAAGCCCAAATCGCTCCTAAATATACCAGCAGCATAATGGATTTACATAGAAAAGAAACATAGTGAAGACAATATGTTTCGTTATTAAGAACTAAATAATAATATTTTTGAAAGGAAGAAATAGCTAAAATCCAGCTGCCCTGCAGCAAGAGGGTGGAATGGGATTTCTGCAGACATTCAGAAGTAAAAGGCTGTATCTAATTTCAATTTCTATCACAATTCCTTAGATCAAGGGAGATTGAGAACAAACAGGATATACAAGAATTAATACTCCTTAAATATAATTAAAGCATAAACCAAAATAATAAAAATAGAGAGAAAGAAAATAAAATAATGGTTAAAACAACTAAGAAAATTGTTATTGGAAAATTCAGCAATATTTCTTCTCTTTGTCCCACACAGAGGGATAGACCTGAGCAGAATACTCAGAAAAACACTCAGAAGCCCAAAAGCCATGAAGTCTCATTATCAAACACTGCAACCAATTCAATTTCAGGCTGAGAAACTTGTCAAGAAGGCAGAAGCTCTTTAAATCTGTAAAGACTTTCCCTTTTATATACACATATGTGCATAAAACTTGTATTTGTTATCCTGGCTGGTGTGAAGAATAAATTAATAAACCTAACTTTAAATTTATAGTGAAAAATCAAAGGAAAAAATTATTTAAGAAGCTAAATAATGGTGGAATCGAGAGGATGAAGCAGTTGGTCTATAAAGACAAATCATGCTGAACTACCTTCAATGCCTTATTTTCCCCTGATTGAATTACAAAATTAGTCAATGAAGACTGTAATATATTTGATAATGTCTCAGAGAAAAAACTTTCTTGAAAAATTAATTCAAACTGGCTTGGATATGAGCACTTTCATACTAATATAACAGTAAATTTGATTTACAGTGCTCTTCCCTGCTAGTGCCAGTCTGGGTGGCATCACTGTGGCAGAGCTTTAAGCCAGTTCACAGGGCAATATGTGTCTATTTCAGGGATAAGGTGGGACCATCACAATTGCTGAAGCCACTGCTGATATGAGGCTCAATGACTGAGCAGAGCTGGTCCATTCCCACCAGCTCAGCTGCCTTCTCCTGAGTCAGGAGGCACCAAAGGTACAAACTCACAGGACCAATGCATCCCTCAGCCAGCAAACACAGGCAGAAGTAAGAAAAACAAGATGTAAGCTTCAAAAACATTAAATAAAAATAAGTTTTTGTGATAAATCACCAATTTACTGGGAGGTAGGAACCTGAAAAGAGTTAATGTTGAGATGGGCTGGTGGTGACCAGGCTGCCAGCAGGTTATGAGCCTGCAGGGGAGCAGGACAGTGGGACCATGCTCTGCACAGGGAGGAGGTGACCCCATCCAGCACTGGGACACCAAACCTGGGGTAATCTCAACCTTCTGGGTGCAGGGACAGGAGACTCTCACACACCAGGGAGCTTCAGCAAAGGGCAACAACAAAAAAAAGTGCTGGCAGTGCTGGAAGGACTGGGCTGGGATGAAGGAGGGTTTGCATCCACGCCCTTGTTTAGCACTGCAGGAAGAGACAGATGCAACAGCCCCGGGGTGAACAGCCAGGGGATGGGATGTAAAAGCATGTCATGAGTTAACTTAAATAAACAAACTGAGCAGTTCTCTGGCAGAAATCTGCCCTGCCCCTGGGTCCAGTCCCACAGCACCTTTGGTGACCAGCACAGAGACTCTGCACAACACACATCCTCCTGAAAGGTCTCAGCAGCCAGTTCCTCAGCACTGCACCCCACCAGCAGAAGGAGTGTCTGCCCTGCCCTGCTGTTCCAGAGTCCCTTACCAGCTACTCAGGCCTGCTGCAGCATCCCACTGCTGTGTGCACAGGGATGGTCATGGGAATTTACCCAAAAACCAAATGAAAAATTGTTGGAGAAATTAAGTAATCAATAAGAATAAATATTGATCCTAGACCATTGATACGTCAAAATTATGGGGTTTTGTTTTTTGGGTTTGTTTTTTTTTTTTAATATCACTGTGACAGCCACATTGGATAAAGACATTGCTTTTTGCAAGGACTGTGCACCTGCTGATTGAGGAAAATTTGTCTCTGTTTTGGTCTTTCCAAAGCAGTGGCCCAGTGGAAGCACAGGAGGCCCTAGGTCAGACTGAGGGTAACCCTGGATGCCAGGAGAGGGTGCCAACAGGCTCCTGAGCAAGAGATGGGGAGATGTGGCCAGCATCTCCTGCATTGCTGCACACCCTAGGAGAAGATGGGGCAGAAATCAGCCCATCAGGATGAGGATCTCCATGTCTAATTCCCATCTCTCCTCTGCATGGTGAGAAATGTGTCTCAGCCCCAGGGCAGCAGTGTCTTTACCTGCCTCCCTGAGTGCCAGCTCCACTTAGTGTAACAATTATTAAGCCCTGTCAGCAGATATTAAACCAATGGACACAGCTCCACAGGTGAGGGCTTCGGATACCACTGTGATGGGACTGCTCGCAGGTTTTCATTATCCATCTGGAAAACTGGGGATGTCAGAAGGGTTTGTGGAGCACCAGGATGGAATCATCTTGTCAGCAACAAAAGGCCACTTCTCCCCTATCCTGCTCCCAGTCTCAGCACTGCAGGCTCCTGCAGGAGGAGGACAGGGATGAGCCGGGGAACCCCTCCGGCACTGCCGATCCTGGCACCAACATCTCAGCCCCTGCCGTGTGAATGGTACTGTGAAGGAAAAACAGAGTGAAGGAAAACAATGTTCTTCCTCTCACACTAATTCAGGCTCTTGTCTGACTTTGTGTTAAGCTGGGAAGAGCTTGTAGTTTGCTGGGGAGGATGAAGCATGAGCTGGCATGGGGAGAAGATGGAGGTTCTTACAGGTTGTTCACATAGAATGAAAAGCAAGCCAAAGAGTTCTTAATCCAAAGTCCAAGCAGACATATCCTTTTCTTTGCTGTAACTGTAGATTTTTCATTCTCTTCAGATTTTGAAGCTGTTTACTGCTTTAGTTTGAGAGACACCCAAGGCAGATGTGTCAAAATAACCTGTGCAGAGACAGTGTTTCTAAATGGGCATCTGATGCAACTTGGTTTTCTCACATTTTTGGTAGGGAAAATCCCTTGCTGGTCACAAAGTCAGAACTCTCAGCAAGATCCAAGGGCAGCCAGCAGAGCCACAAAACCTCCCCAACACCAAGGTGCATGAGATGCTGTGCTGCAGTGTGAGGGCCCTCATGTGAAACAGCCCCTTCCAGAAGAGGCTGGTAACTCCTGCAGGTGCAGGGCCAAAGCAACAAAGTAAAGCTTTTCTGGAGGGGGCAGGTTCCAGCAGATACAGGATACAAAGGGACTGTGAGACACAGAAGATGTCCAGCTCCAAGCCCTTCTCCTGCCACAAGCCTGAGGGCAGAGGGAAGATCCTGCAACAGCCTGAGTGTGGAGCAGAGCACACTGACAGCTGATGCCCAGGCTGGGATGAGTTTTTGTGGGTGCACTGGGCATCATTCCCAGCATGGTGCCCCTCAATCACCCTGACAGCAGCCATGTCTTATACACAGAGTCCAAAGAAAGACCTGTGGCCACTTTGAGTGACAACCTGAGTCCCTTTCCTGAACCACAAAATAGATTCTATCCCTCTATTCTACATTATCCAAGGCCATGGCATAAGTTGAAGACCATTGTCCCAAACAGAAGCTGGATTGTAACCCTTGCTCCTCAGATACAAAATATGAGACTCCAAATGTGATTTATTTCTCCTGTGCACAAAATACTACCCAGCTGCTTTTGTGTACAGGCATTATCTTCTGGTCCATTGATTTTTAATAGCATGGTTGCAGATTGAAATTAGATGCCTGAGCATCCCGCTTCCATCAACAGATGCTGAATACTGGTGCTGCTGATGGAGGTTTTTGGAACTGTCCTGGACATAGACAGGCTCTCTATTGCACCACAAGAAATAGAACTTGGAGGTGGAACAAGTCCATTTGATCATCAGATGCTCCAGTGCTCTCTACAATTTGCTTCCCCAGTGCCTTTGCCAGTCAAAGCTTGAACAGCCCAGGTGACAGCTCTTATCCATTCCCTTTGCAGTTTATTCCACTGCCTCTGAATTTCTAGGCACTCCTTCAAGCACATTCATCCTGGGTTCAAAACCAAGCAGCATTTTTTTCTCTCCATTTGCCTTCACAGCTGCCAAAGGTTTCCCTTGCCAATCCTGCATTTACATCACAGTCACCTGTCCCTTGACAAAGTGCAAAGCTCTCCTGCTCCAGGGTTTAAGGACAGAGTGACAGATCTCTGCAACCCTGGCTAAATACCACATAAATGAACAACAATCCTACAGCAAGTCATGAGGAGAAAGAGGTGATGAACTCAACAGGGACATCCTCCCAGAGGACCATTTATCAGCATTAGCAGTAGCAAAATCTTTTTCAAGGAATAACTGGAAAAGTGCAGTACAGACAAACCCCAACTAAAATATTAATTAAAGTCCTGTGGTTTTCCAACACTGCCCTGCACCTAATTAAAGACTCATCAAAGCTGGCATTCAGCTTTCTGGTCATGTGCTGCCTGCAGAGAGGCACACGAGAGTGTACAGGACACCAGGCTTGTGGAGATGGTGGGTCTTCATCAGACTAAGGCATATTGGTTAAACAAAATAGCTTATCCTGCTGCTGTATGGAGTACCTATTCTGGAGATCAACAGAATTGTTCTGGCTCTGTGCTGTCATCCCGGCATCTTTCACTTAAGCAAAGCCATGAGAGGACAGACAGACACCATCAGAACAAGCAGCAAGCAGAGGCTGGAGCCATGGAGGCAAGGACAGGGCAGGCAGGAGCATCAGTGCTGTGGAGAGGAGCCCTGTGAGCATTAGAACCTTTGGGGAGGCTGCTGGGGTGACTGAGCCTGGGCAGTCTCACAGATGTGGCAAAGATGTGTGCAGGCTGTTGGATGAGGACTTGGGGCAATTCCATTTACTCCTAGATGGTGAGTGGGTGAAGGACATCTTCCCAATCCTGTGGTTCAAGGGAAGCAGCCATGGCTCATTCTCACCCTCTCACTCCTACAGGTTTACACAAAGGCAGAAGCCAGCACAGTGCTGCAAGGAGCACCATCCCCAATTGTTAATGCTTTGCTGGTGGAAAAGCCAATGCTCTGAGACTGGAAAAAGGACACTTCAATCAAAAAAAAAAAAAAAAANAGGACACTACAAAAAAAAAAAAAAAAAAAAAAAAAAGCACAATAAATAAGCACCAATCTCTTTCCAGCACCTCAGCTGATGCAGAATCACATGTAAGATGAGGGCCACCCATGCAGCTTTTAACACCACAAGGTGAGAAGTGTTTGTGGAGGTCCCTGAGGATTCACTGCTGATGCTGAGCTGGTGGGCAAACACCAGCTGTGCCATGGGCCTCCCTCAGGGCCATGGTGCATCCAGGGTCCAGCACCAGCCAGGACTGGAGCAAACACGGACACCCCAAGTGAAGGAGGCCATGCACAGGGAGGAAGAGCCTGCAGGAATGTGGTGTGAAGCAGGGAGGAAGAGCCTGCAGGAATGTGGCGTGAAGCAGGCTTGGGGCTTCTTGGGTCACCTGAACACCACTGATCCTTCAGGGTTTGGGTTTTTTTCTGCTTTCAGCAGTGGCCTAAAAAGACACCTGGGTTTTGTGAAAGCAACCGAAATAAATAATGGCTGGTCAGTGCACTTTACATTTCCTTTATAAATAACCTATTAATACTTCTGGGAGTGGGAAAATGTTTTATTTCTAGATCTAAATAAATCCTGACCTTTTGCTAAGCGTTCCTCCTGCAGGGTCATTCAATGCACCTGTCCAGCCAAAGGTAGCCCCCTGCTCCTTCAGACAGCACCACAGAACTCTGTGACCTTCCAAGCCTGCACCAGACCAACACCACCTGGGGCTGAGGGACAAGGGGTGTGAGCATTTAACTGCTGCAGTGAGAGTGGCTCTGCCCTTGCAAAGAGGAGAAGCAGAAGCCTGTCACAGTCACAGCACCTCAGGGGAAAGGTGGGACCTCTCAAAGGTTTTCCAAGGAACCCAGGGCTTCATAGCAGCTGTCCCTTGCTGCCATCACACCAGTTACAGTTTGTAGCCCTGGTTTCATGCCTGTGGTGTTTTGGTTTTCTGAAATTCTTTTCCCAAGCAAGTTCTGTAAACAGAGGGAATGTTTTTGTAAGGGTACCTATGTTATTCAGTCCTTCTCACAGGAGTGATTTCTTCTTGATGTCCCTCTGGTTTGACCAATGTGATGGAAAAGGTTTGCCTTTGTTTCACCAATCAAATTAATCTGTGTAAAATAGTATAGAAGGGAAACATATCCCTAAATAAAAGTGTCATTTTTTTTTAGCTTCTGATCTCAGAGTCTTGTATTGTTGTGGTGTAAAACAGCATCAACAGATTGCAGGCACAGCAGAGGGTGAGACATTTGCCATAGAACTATTCAGGCTGGAAAATATCTCCAAGATCATCATTAAGTTCAACCATTAACATAACACTTTAGTTCTACCACTATACGTGTCCCTAAGTGCAACATCCACATGTTTTTTTAATGCTTCCAGGGACAATGATTTCACCTCCTCCTTGAGCAGCCAGTTCCAATGCACAACCACCCTGTCAGTGAAGAAATTTTCCTAATATCCAATCTAAACCTCCCATGGTGCAACTTGAGGCCTTGTCCTCTTGACCTGGAAGAGGGACTGACACTGACCCCCACCTGCCTACAACTTACTTTCAGGTAGTCATAGAAAGCAATATTCAGCAGCTCAAAGAGCTTTATGCTTTATCACCTTGAAGGCATTAAATAAATAAACATAAAAATAGCTCAGCTTGCACTTCAGCAGAGCATAAACAGGTATTTATAGAAGGGAGCCCCAGTGAAACCACATGCCCTTTCAATCCACTTCCCAGGCAAATAAACCCCAGTAATATTGAGGAGTAGAAGTATATCAAGGGTATTTGCAAACAAACTGAAGGATAGCAGCAAGGAGAACCCCTGAATTCCACCAGTCCCATGCAGCCACTCTGCTTAGATATTTCAGGGGGCTCAGACCCTCAGGGCTCTGCACATCTCACACCCAGCTGAAAGAACAGCAGCAATGGGTTCCCATTTCCAGTCCATTGCTCTGGAGAGCCATACATCCCCAAATCCCTGTAATTAGCAGTGGCTGCTGATGTATGGCTGCTTCTCTCCTGTAGCTGTGCCAGACTGATAGTACTTTGCTCTTTCTTCCTGCTCCCACTACATGGCAGGCTCCCAGGAGGGAGGAATGAAAGGGCCCTGATCACAGATTTCTCCTGATCAGCTAACCCTTGATGTGCAGGCTCTCCAAGCTGCAGAGGTTTTGTCCATGCCTATACAACAAATAATCAGGGGGGAAAAAAATAAAATCAGTGTATGATTATAGCCAGGCCTGGCCAAGACAACATGGGACAGAATTAAGCCTCATCTGAAAGGCAGGTCATGGTTCTGATATAGATATAGATAGATAGATGATAAATGATTGATAGATAGATAGATCTTCCCCTCTCCCCACTTTGAAGCTGTAGCAATAATTACATAATGAAAAACAAAAAAGAAGAAAACTAAAAAAAGACATTAAAAGCCCAAAATCAACAAAAGCAAAAAGCCAGGCAACCAAGATATCTTTGCAGTAGCTGCTCCTCCTGAATTAGAACTCTGGAATTGTTCTGCAATCAACTCAGCGGACAGTAACCATCTGTTTATGGGAAAAAATGTTAATGGCCCCCAATCATAATCAAATAGGCAACTGCTTTAAGTACCTTTTAACTAACACTAAATTACAATGGAACAGCTCTGCAAGTATTTCTGACATCCACATGCACATCAGCAGTGCCAGCACTTTGATCAGGGCTATTAGAGCAAATATCAAATAAACTGATAGCGATGGGATTCCTCAAACATTACAGAAAGCGTGGGCAGTGTTTGTTTGTGTCAGTTCTCCCCCACCTTCTTGCTGTTTCTGCTTATTCAGAAAGAAAACACATATATGCATGTGCATGCCACCCACCACAGCAGACCCCGTGAAAGCCTGATCCCTGTGTTTTTCTGTCCAAGGCTGAGCTTACACATGAATTCTCCAATGCCCAGAAAGGGTTGTGGCATTTTTATCAGCAGGACATCACCTGAGTTGTCATTCTCTTAAGTTCCCTTACTTCCATGATCCCTGTGAAGGCCTCTGTAAGGCCTTTTCCCTCTCCTCTGGGTGGAACTGGCCGGCACATCCAGAAGCTGCAGCACAGAAAGGGGAAATCCAGGCAGGCAGAGCTGTGCACACACACTTGCAGAGAGGCAGCACGATCACACGCCTTATTTCTTTAGGAAATCAGATTAAAAACCAATCGACTCTTTGCCAGCTGTAACCAAGTCTGAACCATTAGCTGGCACTGGCTCCACTCAAGGAAGAAAACCTTGTTTGGACAATGGAAGGAGTTTTTTATCTCAGAGCCTGGAAAACAGTTAATCTCAGCAAATCTACAAGTGCTCTTGTCTCTAGATTTTCTCTAGATTTTCCCTGCATATCTCAGCTAACTCTATTTGGTTTTTATTGAAGTTGTGCATCACCAGGAATACATCACAGATATGCATGAGCACACATCCTTCATCCTGAGGCAATTGCAAATGTAACAGAAAACAAGTAAAAGGGGAATATATTTCAGTCCATCAACCTAAGTATTTACAGTCTCCATCACAGTGCCATCCAAATATTCTGTATGTCCCAGATCTTTTCTGCGCCATTATTATTCTTTCATGAAATTTAATTTTTTCTTAGTCCTGGGACTTGCATGTGGCTTTTTTATTATGCTACAAAATTTCATTTCCTGTCATCTGCTGAGATTAAACTTGGATTGGAAGACACTGTTTACGAAGGTTGCAGTGACAAGCCTGACCCCAGGAGGTGAGGTGTAAAGCCCTCCACCTTGGGTGGGCAGTCAGGGAACGTGGGACACTGGCCCCAGAGTTGGAGCAAGTAGCGACTGAGAGCAGGATATTGGGCTCCTTATTCCCATGTGGTCTATTCCATCCAAAAAAACCAGCCCCTTGGGACACAGAGTAAACCAAAGGACTCCAAATTTCAACCTCTTGCTTGGTAAAACCCTTTTCTTTTTCCCACATTAATACAAGGCTTTAAAAAGCATTCCATCCCCCCCTCTGGATACAACACCCTTCAGCAAGTGGCTGCATTTCTGCAACTTCAACGAGTCTCAGTTTTAACATTCATTTTCCCCAATGGTTTCCCCTCCACTGCCTCTCTGCTGCTCAAGCAACACCACTTTCCACAAAAAGGAGCTTTGTTTGCCATTTCCCTGCCGCCTCCAGCCCCCCAGCTCCAGCGATCTCCAGGCTCCCCCCAGCTGCCTCAGCCCACCCCTGCTCCCTTCCCAGCTAAAGCAGCCAAAGCCAACAGGCGGCCAGGAAAGGGGATCTGACCTGGGCCGTTCCTGTTAATGAATGCCCTCCCCGGAGGGAGCAGGGGAAGGCGAGAGGGATGGCCTGGAGCCAGGCTGGGCCAGCTCAGCGAGGAGCACAGCGCGGCAGAGCCGCTCTCAAAGGAGCTTTTGTTGGTGCCAGCGCTCCAGCGCAGCGCGGGCACGCTCGGCTCCGCAGCCTTTCCCACCGCCTCGCTGCCGCTGGAGCGGCAACCGGCTCTGCCTCTGGCAGCACCGTGCTGCACTGCTCCAAGGGTGTGCTGCCTGCCAGAGGAACAAAAAGGTGGACAGGCCATGCCCTCGGAGTCCTCTCCCAGCACGCGTCCCTCAAGTCACAATGGCTTTCTGTCCAGTGAAGGGAGCTGGGGTGTTGGACACTTGGCAGCCTGGTTGTCACCTTGTTCTTTTGCTGTTCTTTCAGCCTTCTGATTGTTTACATATTTGGGAGTCAGTTTCTCAAGAATTTTCTATAAACAATATTATTGTTGACAATCCCTCCAGGTAGGAGGGACAATTGATGGACACTGTCTAGGACCAGTGGAATTGAAGAGGTTGAACCTCTATCTTCCAGTGTGGTCCCTTTCTCTGAAATGTATATAAGGTGAAATGGGAACCCTCTAGGAAATGTATATAAGGTGAATTCAAAAAAGTAAACTCCTCTTCTTCTCTTGCTCTGACTTTGTTGTCCCTGTTGTGTCACTCTGTGACGATAGCGCGTCTCCTGGTTCCAAGGCTGGTGGGCAATGCAGCAGGCTGGCCCAGGGAGCCTTCCAAACCCAGTGTGACATCCAGCTTTGTCAGTCCACATTCACCTCTCTCTAGGAAATAAACCATCTGCTCAACGCTAGGAGAAGCAGAAGGAAAAAGATGTACTCAGAAAGACTCACGAGGTGCTTTAGGTAACATGTCCAACACGAGCACACAATGTTCTGCTTCTGACAAAATCAACAGGAAAAACCTGCTCCTGCAGGCCTGCCAAGCTGGGATTTCAACAACAAGTGGCAACATATCAGCTGGCAATAAATAGCTCCTGAATCAGGGATGCACTTGCCCAAAAAGGCTCAGGGTTTGGATTATTTTATTCCTTAGTAAATGATAACACACTGGGTGCCATAAAGGATGCCTCCTGCCCAAAGAGTTAACTGAGCAGAGCAGAGTTTGGGCAGTGTGAGTAGGCTATGGTGGTGCTTATTACAATTGTGACCTAATAAACTCCCTGTATCGAAGATGTATTTGTCTTCTGTCAACTCCATTTCCCCAAGCAAAGCAAATAAAACTTGTAGAACCTTTGCAGGGTTGTGGTTTCATATCAGAATTGGAGGAAATACAGCATGATGATGAGGAAAGCAGATTTTCCTAGCTAAACAATTTTGTCTCCGTTAAACTTCACACACAAGGGCCCATCATGGCACCCCTCTGGTTTCTGGGAATGCAGAATATCCACTGACATTCTTATCCAAACACCTCTAAACACATACACACATCTGTTCACCAAGACTTGTTACTCACATTAGGCTCACTTCACTCCTCTTTGATTCTTCCACTAGAGTCAGATGTTACTTTTCCTTTTCATATTTGTATATCAAAGATCCATCAGTGGCACATGCCCAAGCACTTCCAAAGTGTTCTGACAAATCCCTCCAGAAAGCACATAACATCATCCCAGTTTTCCAGATGGGGAAATTAGAGCAGAGACAGAGGTTAAGACAGCTAATTGCCTATGGCCACTAAGTGAGTCATTAGAAGAGCTGGGAATTGATCCCAGGAACCGTGTCTTCCCTTCCTCTACTCCACCCACCAGTCAGTACACTCCACCAGATGGTTCTTATCATTGGACATATGGACTAAATATTCCTAAGTTGGTGTAGAAGATTCACTATTTAATTAAATGTCCTGTCTTCTATCTCCATAGGATGCATAGGAGAAACTCCAGCCAGAATCCCATCTGGACCCACTCAGGAAATGTCTACGTGAAGAAAACAAGGCCCTAGGCAAGTGCAGGGAATATTCCCAAACCTGTCAACCTGCCCTTCAGCACAGACCACAGCAAGGCCAGGAAATAGGCAGTGACTCAGGAGCCTTGGGAGAAGCTCCTGTTTGCCAAAGCCTGGCTTCAAACGGTGCATGCATGAGCCACCAGTGAGGCTGGGAATGCTTTGTCATGTGAAGGCTCTTCCTTCAGCCTCCACTGGGCACCACCAACGCTGCCCAGCTGGAGATACCAGCAGAGTCACAAAAAGCAGATGGCACAGAATCACCAACTTCTGGCATTGGCTCTGTCTCATCACAGAGCTGGTGTCGGTAGGACAGAGACCAGTTCTGCCAGGCAAACAAACGCCTTCTCACTTCCCAGTCACTATCAGGGATGCTTGAAATAAATTTCTAAAGTCATTATTCATGACACAGTGGAGGAAACCTTTCACCAGAGAGCCATCAGAAAGAGACCTTCCACACCACTGCCTTCCCAGAATGGGCATAAAGTGACAGGAGCATCTCAGTCCCCACTCACAGAAAGGCACAGAGCAGCTGCACCTGCCTTCCCAACAGAATCAAAGCAATTTCACATCCTTCTGTCCCTCCTGCACACCCTGTGCTCTGCAGCCAGTGCAGGGCAAGCCTGTGCACCACCAAGTCCATAAAACAGATTTCACCCAAGACCATGCTGTCCCAAGCACAGTGCAGGGCTGGAGGGAGCAGGCTCAAAGCTCTCCTGGACAACCTGCAGATGCAGTTATGCACTCATAAGGAACACACATCCACAATTCTGCCCACAAAAACCCACACAGGCAAGAACCACCAATCCATTTGTCTCCATTACTCTCCCAACAAACAGAAGAGGACTGCATTCCCTAGAGAAGGCTTTGCTTGGTAGGAATAAAGCCACAACACCTTTCCACGTGTGCTACAAGAGCTGGGCAGTCCTGGAAGGTGCCTCCTGCTAGGGCAAAGCGACTGCACCTACCTTTCATCCCAAACTTGGAGCGCCGGCCGTACTTGTTGATCATAATAAAGAGGACCACCAAGAGGACACAAGCAAAAGCTGCCAGTCCAACCGCTATGGAAACCTGGAAGGAAAAAGCCTTAGAGTCAACACAGAGGAATTTAGGAGTCTAAATCAGACATACAGCATCTCCATACCCAGGTAACCTTTCTATAGGCTCACACCATCTGCTGTGGATATCACCCTGTGGATATCAGCTATGGAGCAAAACACAAGCTAAAGCAGCAGGCCCTGGCACAGTTTGGAGGCATTACAGGCTTTTTGCAGGACTGGGAGGTCTGGGATCTTCCCATCAGAGATGCTGTTCTGGCACCAGTTTTCCCCAGCCTCTCACTTCATATATCTGCAGGGAAAAAAGACCTCTGCTCCAGTGCCTGAGCTCTCCCTTCTCTGCATCACATCCCAAGCCTCCATTTCTGACATCACCTCTTTGCCATGACATTACAACACTAAAGCTATTCAGAGCTCAGCTGGGAACACAATTCTGCTTCCATGCAAACATCCCTCAGGACAGAGTGAGGGAAAATAACACAACACAAAGAGAAAACAGAAAAAATTAAGTAGAACTAAGGAGTTTTTCCCTGTAAAACACCTGAGTTTTTCAAAAGCCTCTAATGGTTCCCTATTTATTGTAATTTTACTAGTAAATATTTATACTACAACAATGTCCAAGTCCTTCACCGGAGCCATGGTTCCACTGTGGCAGTGTACAAGTAGGGAAAGAAAACCTCCTTGCCCTAAAGGGTTTACAATCCCAGGCTCATTTTAATATTTATGAATATTTATTCCTTCAAGTCTTTGCTCAAAATACTTTTATTGCATTGATGTAAACAACAATTTCTCTGGCATGTGTCCAATTGTTCTGTACTAGGTCTTGTGATGCATTTAAACTTTGCTTCCTTTTACAAAACTGTATTCTGCTATAATAGAAAATACATCATTTAACCAAGAAAAAGTAATTTCAGTTTGCAATCCTTTTCCCTGCTCTTGGTACATTTGTTATGATATTTTTAAATTTTTATTTTACCACACTCTGTTTTCATCCCCAGCTTGTTTTCTGTGCTTTATATTTAATAATCAGTGCTCATTTTTACTCCAGCCTCACTGTTCAAAGCTTCCTCTTCAGTTAAAGGAGGTTTTCTGTTAGCCGAGAACTGAAACCAGGGTGGACTGAATCTTGCTTATTCTGTTGACACCTCAAGGATTTCAGTATCTTAAAACTTTCACAGAATTAGAGCAATTGTGTAACATGCTAATTTTTTTTCCTTCTAATACTAATGCACAATTTTTTTTCCCTTTTTTCTACTGGGATTCTGCAGAAGAAAGACAATGCTAAGATCTGATAAGCTCTAGACTTACTTTCCTTTTTCATTTTAGGCATGTCCTGCACAGCAGGAGAGGGGGCATACAGACATTGACAGAATTGAACCAAATTAAACCCAGGTCCCTCACCAGGCTAAGCTTAACAGATCAATAACAGTCCAAAACACACAATTGCCTGTTTGTTTGTTTGTTTGCTCTCGGGGTGCTTCTTTTTTAGAGTGAGAATTCCTGACCCTGCCAGCAGAGACTTCACAGGATGCCTTGTTTTCAAGGAGTTCCCTGGTTCCATACTGCAGACCCAAGAGGATTCAGATGGTTTGTGTCAGTATTTTACCTGCCTGACACAAGCCACAAAATCCTTCTGATTGCTGTCTTGAGTCATAAAGCAGGAGATTTTCCTTACAAACATCTCAAAACAGCAGAGAAATACAAATACTGAGTCATCAATAACAAGGGATGAATGCAAAGCAGTTCTGTAGAGAAGAGGCCAGGACTCACCCCAAAAGTGTCCTCCTCTGGTTTGTGGGTCACAGTGATCGGTGGGGTGGGGCTCACTTCATAATCACCGACTGAAACCAAAACACCAAACACACAAAACTCAGTGTGGCTCCCATGGGAATCCCAAGGCACATTCCAACAGCAGTGCCTGGCCTAACGAGATTCAGTTCATCCCTAAAAGAAGCTGCAGCTCCATTTTTCAGAAGGCACAAATCAACCATCAGAGAGTTCCCTGTGCACATCAGCAGAGAAAACACAGACCAGCACTATGCTGATGTTGTTACAGCTTCACAAATGAGAAACATTTAGGAACCTGGTGTCCTGGAATAGGTTCCCACCACCCTTTAGTCCTCTCCCTAGTTTTCAGAAACCTACTGAGCTAAGTGGGTTTAAAACACAACTGATTCCAGCAAAACTTGATCTGAAGAAACAGTAAATTGAATGCTTTTTGTGGTGTGTAGTGTGTGATGTGTTTTGAGGGGTGGAGGGAAGAATCCGTTGAAGAAACATGACAGAACTGAGTCCTGCTTCTCATCCCAGCCCACACCAGAGAGATGTTGTTGTTGGGGACAACCCAGCCTGCACGAAATTAAGATCCCTTTTGCTACACCACAACCAACCATCATTTCCTTTGTAGGACCTTCTTTAGGAAACCACTACAGACAGATTAATCTATCTCCTGGTCTCATGAGATTACCAAGATGGTCACAAGCTCCCCAACAATCTTGTTCATACACAGGGAAGCTAGGGCTTTGTGCAACCTCCACCAACCTGCTTCTGGCCTCCTTATTTTTGCTATGTAAATCACAGGAGGGAAGGGAGAACCAGACAAACAAACCAGCAGCAGTATTCAAAAGGCAAGGAGACACTTACTTGAGATAAAGTTGTCCGTACTCTCTGTGGAAAGGACAAAGAGAGAAGCAACACAGTTAGCAGCACAGCAAAGAGAGAGGGGTCTCCTTCCCCACCCACCTCAGACATATTCCACCACCCCAAAGAGCCCAGGAAACCAGCTTCTCATATTTTTTCCTCTTGGGCAACTGTTCCTGGAAATTGCAGCATATGTGCCAGCAGGACATGCTGGAGGTCAGCATGGAAAACGTTGGGCTGAAAGAGGAGGGGAGGGATACTGCTGTGAGGCCAAAATGGCCAACAAGTAGCACTTTGGAATGACTGGAAAACAACCCTGCTTCCAGCAGGTGAGCAAAGCTCAACAAACACAGGGCTCTGCAGGATGGAGGTGAAGGGGACAGAAACAGATTTTTCCTTGCAAGGCAATGTGCACCCACAGATAAAATCCTTCAAGGATGTGGACCAACTCCCAGGGAGGAGAGCCCAGCTGGGAGTTAGGGGAGACCTCCTCTGATGTGCTTCTCATGAGCCAGTCAGAACAGCTGATAGCTCCTGAACTGGACTCAGGCTGTGGCTGTCCAAGAGCTGCCTCTTGCCCAAGACAAGCACAGCTGCTGTCAGCCTGCTGACTGCTCCAGTCTGTGCAGCAAAGCTCCTTCAGCTCTCGAGGTGGCCCAGGCCCCAGACAGTGAGGTCTAAAGCCCTCGGTGACACTCAGTTTACACAGAGTGGGAATCACATCAGCTTCCAATTCACTCGCCCGTGTAAGAAACTGAGCCCCATATTAACTGGAGTTTACACAGCTTTGCTGGCAGAGGGCTCCTGGAAGGATGCTGAAATGCTCACGCTGGAACATGGGTGAGGTTTGGAAGGGCAGTGTAAAACAAACCCCAGGTGACAATCATGGCTTTCCAAACCAGGGGAAAAAAAAACCTGAACAAATATTTTCATTTTAAGTCGAGCAGATGAGTAACCTTCCTTGGCTTTTTCTAGCAAGAGAGGCAAAAAAAAATAGAAAAAAAAAGTATTTTATTTGGATCTTTCTTCTCTATTAAGGCAGAGTCTAGTCATAAAATTCTTGCTGCTTCTACATTTTCCCCCTTTCCATTTTTCTCTGCTGGACTAAGCAAATTCAACAGAAATGCACATAAAGGGTTTTTTTCCATTAAACCCTCTTTTTTCCAAGCATAAAAAATAGCCAAGAAATTTCAGCTAACATGAGTTCAGTGAGAAGTTCCCAGAGAACTGAACACTCATCACAGTGTAATGCATCACATGCATTAACCTTTGTGGATTAAATAAGGAGTTGGTAGCCTGTAGCAGAGATACCAATGACAACATGCAATGAGATTTTTACAGGATATGACACAAATCTGTCCTGGGAGCCAATACCCTGCAGCATCAGAGAGAAGGCAGATATGGCATGGAGCTTACATGCCCCAGATCCCAGCTTCTAACAGCACCTTGCTCCTCTTAGCCTGGAAAGCAGAGTGTGGCCTTTCACCAATGAGAGGTTTTTGACTAGGGAGTTCTAAAATACGTGGTCATAGGTCCTTTTCTATGCTGACAAAGTCTTCCAGGCACTGTGCTTTTGTTAATTAATTAAGACTAATAATCTCACCCTGGGTAGTGACAGCAAAGCCCTTGCACATGTGAATTGCTCTAATCAACAAGGGGCTTGAATGAGCCATGCTGGGGAACCTCCAATGTGTGGCATTTTCTGAAGGAATCTACCTTCAAATGGGAAATTATAAACGTCAGCTGCAGTGAATGTATGTGTCAGCTGCAGTAGTGGACGAAGCAACAAGCTCCAAGGAAAGTAAATTACATCCTGCATTGGGCTGACAGGGTCTGCCAGGGTGAGGAATGGCTTGGGACTTTGGATCAGAAGAAATAAAGGAAATGGGTCAGCTCCTGCTGAGAGATGGTTCAGGGTCAGTAAGCACCCCACACCAACAGCACATGAGGCGTGGGTGCAGCTGTGCTCACAAGGCCAATATTTTACATATATTCACAGAACCCCATTCTCCCAGAGCCTCTAACACAACATGCTCTTCAAACATCAATGTGCTTTTCCACACCACAGCATGCCTCAGATCCCTTTCCAAAATCAGCTCTCCAGAACAGCATATCTGCCTCCCTTTCCTGCAGGTCCAGCACCTACTTAGGAGATGCTCCCATTTCACAGATGGGGAAATTAAGTCACAAAGGTGGGACCTGACAGAGGTGAGACTGCAAACCTGTGCACCTCTCCTCACCCACCTACATTTGATAAGATCTTCTGCCCCGACAGAAAGAAACATAAATAGGTCAGATAGTCAAACAGGGCAGCATCCTTGAAGTCAGAATACAAATTTTCCACTCCCATCCATATCAGCTCATTTGTTCAATTGTCAGATCTTCAAGGCAGAGATTTGGGTTTGCATTTATGATATTTGACCTGCGGGAAAACTCTGTGTACATATATGGTGTGATATAAATAATAAATGAGAGTACCGTTGGTATTTTGCTATATATTTAGCAAACGCCCTATTTTGCTGGATTTTCTTGGGCTGCAGAGGCCAATTTAGAGCTGCCACTTTTCTCATGGCATCATTCCTGAAGGCAGCAGAGATCTTAACTCCATGATGGCCAGTGTGGTGTTGCACTGTCAGGGAACAGGCCAAGATGCTCCTATATACAGCAGACAGGCCACCACAAAAGTCTCCACAGCACTTCCTAGAGATGGATCTTCATGTCCTCAAATGCTTTTTTTTTTTTTTTTTTTTGCACTTAAGCTGTGAATCACCAGGGAGTACAACAGGGAATTCCAAGCAATCAGTTAAGAAATCAGAGCAAACTGATGCAAAGTGACTAATTGAGCTGTCGCATCTTTTGTAGCCCTGTCATCCTGGAATTGCACACATTGCATTCGGAAAGAAAACAATCCTGACGCCGCTGCATCCAGCTACAATCATTTCACAAATGCAAGCCAGAAGTAAAAAAAAAAAAAAAAAAAAAAAAAAAAAAAAAAAAAAAAAAAAAAAAAAAAAAAAAAAAAAAAAAAAAAAAGCAACACCACAAAGGGGAAGGCTGCATCACTTCAAAGGCTTTTCCTTTCTATAGCTTGTGACTACCACACAGCAGAAAACTTCTCTAGAAAATTCAGCAACCTCTTTGGGGGACCCAAAAGGAGATCCAAAATAATTGTCCAAACTTACATCCTATTCCCATTGAAATTCCTAAAGATCTTTAAAATAAATAATTAAATACACTGCAGAATAGGCTACCAAATTAAATTATCTAAAGCAGTTAGAGCCTCTCCCAACATTAAAGAGTTCATATGACACCAAAGTACACTTGTGTAGGAGAAATCACACTGGTCAGAAGAAGCGGCTGCCAGGGGTCACCTCTTCCAACCTCATGTTCAGACAAAGCCACCTTGGGTTGTCAAGGCCTTGTTGAGGTGCAAGGATTGTTGGCAGGGCCACAGCAAGACCTTCGGATTGCAAGGAGCCCTGATGAGATAAACTGGATATCCTACCTGGAAAAGGCTTTTCAAGGAAGTGTCCTTTGATAGTTTGGTTGGCTGAGCCCAGCTGGTTGGTAGCCACAATCGTGTAGTTGCCATTGTTGTAGTGAGTGGGTTTGTTGAAGAGCAGGCAACCCTCAGACACTTCCCCTTGTTGGTAAAACTCCATGCGGATGATCTCCGTCTCCCGGAGGACCTGGCCGTTGTGCAGCCAGTGGAGGCTGGGAGCTGGGTTCCCATGCACTGCAAATGCAATGCAGTGGTCCATGTGCAGCACCGGCTCCTCCAGGGTGAGGATGCGAGGGGGATCTAGCAGAGAGAAACATGGCAGGCTCACAGCAACCTCCACCCAACGCCACCACTCCGTGCACCACGGAAACTGAGAGCATTGGAAACCTCCAAAACCACTTGGTTCCTCCTGCTCTTCCCATGGATGTCTGTAAAGAGGCAGTGCTGTCAGGAGAACCACTCTACCCGCCCTGGAAGGAGGGTCTGAGCCATGGCCAGGCCTCTTGGCCTTCCAAACTGGGGTATAAATTAAAGACAGGGATGGAAATTTCAGCAGCTCAGAAACAATTAATCTTGAACTGTCCTGTCCACACATCTCCTGCGGCTCTCCTTCCCCCAGGGGATCCCAGGGAGACTGCCTGTCCCCATTAAGGAGGACACGGTGACGTGGCACTGTTATATTACACATGTGCAAGGTGCCCCTGGGAGCTCTCCAGTCACACTGAGCAACTCTGGATTGCATAGCTGTGGAAGCAAACATCCCTCAGAGACTGTCTGTCCTTGGGGGCTCTGACTGCCTGAATATCCCAAAGGAGTTCTCACTCGCCGAACAGCCTCCAGGGGTGTTTTAATTAAAAGGAGTAGAGTGGGAGAGGGATAAGAAAAGCAGGAATTCCACCTGCAATTTATTGCATATGCACTGTCTTCCCCTTGGGACACACCAAGAATTCAAATGTTGCTCTGCTGTAGTTTCTAAAACCCCATTTACAACTCCTACACGTAAGGCCCCAAACCCCAAGGCTGGCAAGGTCTGAACTAGAAGAACAAGTTTTGTGCAAAGATACATGACACAGATGCATATCTTCCCTAAAACTCTCCTTTCCCATCCAGATGCAAAGACAATCCACTGGGCATCCACAAGGAGGAAAACCAAGGTACCAACTCAGACCCATGTTTGTGAAAAGAGACAGTGAATTTTTTAAGTCAGCAAAGGTGACAGAAGAGAAGAAGGTGCAGAGCTGGTTGGAGCTCAGCAAAATTCTCCCACCAGGGCCCATCTACCCTGAACCACAGAGTCGTGTCCCAGCCACCCTCCTTCTTCACAAGCCCAGATCTGCATGTGGCTTGTTCTTATCTTCCTGGCAAGGGGATTCAAAACAGGCAGCCACCTACACGCACAAACCCAGATCTTTTCAGCGTGAAATCACAGCCCCAGTGATGGCTCTGTGAAACAAGAGCAAGGGTAGCAGAATCTGTTGGCATCTTAGAGGATTTCAGGGGTGAAAATAGGCATGGGCATAGTGCTGTTCAAGGTGTGGAGGAACAGATGCTAAAACACCATGCAAAGCACCTCTCTGCTGACCAGTCAGTTCTGAGCTGGGCTGAACTTTGATTACCTCCATCCTTCAATCCATCAATAGCACTTATTGGAAGGAAGATGAAAGCAGTAAAGCATCACACAGCAAGCATTGGTTTACCAAGAGCAACCAGAATCCCACAAGGGTCTCTGCTCTACATGGCAAAGTTGGGGGTGGGGGACAGATTTTCAAACTAGACAGTAAGGGCAAATATTACAGACACAGCAAAATATAGCAAATCTCAGCTGCTTGAGACCACAAAGCTGTGTAAACTTCCTTTTAAGGTCAGGGTTCTGTTATATTAGAAAGCACAAAGAAAGTTGAGCTACTTGAAGATAAAAGTGAACAGTTCAAATTTGACACATGCACACTTATATGACATTTGCAGTTTAACTTTGTAGGATCTGACCTGAGAGGAAGCACTAACATCCCTGAAATTACTGGCAAGTTTTAAACTGTCTTCAGCAAGGGTGCCATTGAACTTCTCACACAGCATCAGAACAAGAAACTTTGCGTTTGTTAAGAGATTTTTAGTACCTCTATGGCTTTCCTTTAGTCTATATCTATAACTTGAACCTTCCAAGACACAGGCAGGAAATGCCCACCACCACCACTGTGGCACTGCTGTTCCTTCCCTGCTCTTGTGCTCATTTCTGGATTAATGGAAGCATCAGGAAAGCAAAATTACTGACATTTGAGAGAGAGAGCTGTGTGAGCATCCACCTCCATCTCACTGTGCTCAGCTCTCCTTAATCTTCACCCACAAAACCAGTATGACACAGGCAGCAAGTGGTCATGCATTCAAACAGACTCCAGAGCAGCCCCTCTGGGCTCTGTATGGACAAGGTCTCCCCAGTGGTACTTACAGTAGACAGTGAGCAGCACACTGGCATTGCTCATCCCCACCACGTTCTCAGCAATGCAGGTTAGCAGGAATCCGTTGTCCTCGCTGGTGACGTTCACCAAGGTCAAATTGATGGCATGAACATTGGTCCAGTTGAGGTTGGTCTAAAAATCCCAGAGAGAAATACAGACAGAAATTGGTATCTGGTGGCTCCTTTCCCCCCCTCTACCATCCCCAGGAGAGGAGGATCACAGTTTCCATGTGAGGAGGTCTCTAAAATGCAACGACAGCTGGGATCTGGATGAAGGGAGGTATTTCCTCACCTGGTCAAACACACATTTTGTAAGAGAAAATACTGGGAAGAGGAGAGCCATGGCATTGTAGCACTGATAAGCATGGCCAGCCTCTAGAAAATCTTACTTAGCTGTTACTCAGCTATTGCAAACAGGTAGTTTCACTAGAGTTCCATCAGAGAACACATGAGTTAATTCAATCAGGGAGCACTGAGATCTGAAGCTCTCTCACCTTCACTTTCTGGCCATATAGAAGAAAGGTTCTGCTCCCTTCTGGGAGTCCCCAGCTTCTCATGCAGACGGAGCACAGCTTCAGCTTTCCTTTGGATACAGCAACTTCTCTTTTCTCTACCCAACCCTCTGCCCTGCATGCCTGGACCTGGGAAACCCTGGCAGCTGCTTTGCTGTTGCCACATTGGGCAGAGGCAGCAGCGAGGTGCTGCAGCCCCTACCTGGTGGGTGTTGATGGAGTGGAGTTCAGCCACTGTCCAGTCCACGTCCGGCAGCGGCGACCCGGAGCCGTTGCAGGTGATGACGGCGTTCTCCCCTTCCCGCACCGTCAGGTTCACGTGGCTCACACTGATCTCAGGAAGGTCTGCAGGAGACAAAATCACCCACTCAGCTGTGGGGCAGAATTTTCTACAGCCAGCCACAGGGAGTGTGCAGACCCAGAGCCCACCAAGCCGTTTTCCAAATCAGCCTCCAGCACTCCGAGATGAGAACATGAGGCAACAGCACAGCCTTGCCCTACTAAGAGAAGGAGAGGTGCTGGAGACAGGAGAACATGTAGACACTGGAGATATCCTGTTCTGGCCACTCTTCCTCTCACAAAACCCCCATAGACATCTCTCTACTCCCACAGAAGCTGCTCACAAGGGCTGTCACCTGGGATGAGAAAACTGTGTGTACTGGGAGAGAATCCAAGCATCCCCATCTCCAGGGACAAGGCACAGAGAGCTCAGCATTCCAGGTGAAGAAAATGTCCCTCTAATTTATAACAATCAAGAAAAGATGACCAAGGATGTGTCCTCACATTAACTGCAGCTCTCCTAATAGAAGGTGCCCTTGTTCTTCCTCAGAGGTAGCAGAGGAATTCACTGATTTATGGTGGCTCTGATTTACACCAGTTCCTTACTCGGTGCCACAGGCACCAAATATCCTTGCAATGTGAAACAAGACAGTGCTGGCTGCAAGGAGGCCAAATAGTCTTCTTGAATAGGGGAGGTTTTCAGAGGCAAATTGAGTAAGCAGGGCAGGAGGAACTGACCAGTGGTCCCATCACATCCTAGGGCAGCAGCATCCATCATTCCAAGGCAAAGTCATGGATGGGGACACATAACATTCATGGCCATCAGAGAGTGACACCAGGAAGGAAGGAGCATTGTACCAATTGGGAGGATGCCAGAGGAAACAAAGCAGCTGTCAAGACCTGGCAAAGCTGCATAGATGGCAGGAATAGTGGAAAGGGAGATGGGAAGGACATGTATGGTCTCAACCAGGCTGAGCTGGTGTCAAACATGGCCACACCAAGCCATGCCTGCCCTCAGCACCAAAGGACAAAGGATAAATGTGGTGTCCTTACAACATCCCTGGAGCTTGAACAGAAAGGCTCCTCTGGAGGAAAGCAGAGCACTGTGGCTCGCTGCCCTTCCAGGAGTTTGCATGGTCAGAGGATGTGCTTACCCTGCACACCAGCACATTTTTGCTCCCAAATCAGCACCCTCTGCAGTCTAATGCCACCACTGATGGAGCCATATCTCCTCCTGTCCCTGATCCCTAAGGATTTCTTTGTTGTTGTTTAATCCTTGCAGCTTATTCATCCCATGTGGGGCGGAAATTACAGCACTCTCAAATCTTTTTAGTTCATCCACATGAAGGCACACTTTGGCCAATTTCCAGAGCTTAAAGGGACAGGGTTAGCTTGGAAAAAAACCCACAAAACTAACCAACAAAACAACAAAAAAACAAGTCATGCAAATCCAAAAGTGCATGCTGTTTGTCTATTACTGCTACAAGTAACAAGCCTGAATCCCTAGTACAGAGAATGATTACAAAAAAAAAAAAAAAAAAAAAAAAAAAATCTGGTTTTCCTCCTTTTTTCAGCTTGTGAGTTTGACAGCTGCTTGTGTACAGACAGTTTAATTGCTCTGTGGAAGGTACATCTCTTTTTCCTTACTCTGCAAGGGATGCTTTCCAGTAATAGCAATAGCAGAGCAAAACCTGACACCAAACAGGCAGCTGATGTGTGAACAAGGTGAAGGAAAAAGGGATAACTATTGAACATGCCTCGTGTTGCTCCTGGGGCTGCTGGACTCTTTAAACATCAGCAGGAAATAGAAAGAGATATAAAGTCACTTCTGGCTCTTCCCTACAGATATGGGATTTCAATTGAAAAATAAAACAAAAGACAATGAATAGAGAGATGTATTTCCTAAGAGTAATTACAAAAGATTCGGTGGCAGTGTCTTTTAACAATATGCTGCTTCTAGGATTCGTTAGGCACAGGAAGATCTACATGAAACAGCTCTTTTCAAGACATCACACAGACTACAGACACTTTGTCAAGCAGCAGCATTACAGCAAAGAAAATGCCCCAAATCACCCAATATCTTTCATACACACATTAATAGCAGCCTCACATTTTATATTCTATTTTTAATCTATAAACTATCCCAACCAGCTTCAACCTTCTTGTTCTCAACCACATGGTGGGATCCTGCTACATCAGGATCCCAAAATAGCTGAACCTGAGGTGCTGGATTGGACAGGGATCCCTCCTGGCCTCCCTCATGTCCAGCCCAGGGATCCTTACCACACTGGGTGATGTTCATCTCCTTCAAGGTGATGATGGCTGCATCCATGGTCATGCAGTAGAGGTCCTGGTACTGCAGGTTTGCCTCACTCTTCTCCTGCCACAGCTGGATCCAGCGGATGTCGCAGCTGCAGTTGAAAAGGTTCCTCTCTAATCTCCTGCAGGCAGAGAGAGGTGAGAGAGGATGGTGGGATGGGGAAGGATGAGCAGAGCTGTCACCTAGCTCTGGAATCCCCAAGGAGGACAGCCACCGTGCATGTGTAAGAGCTAAAGTAGAATCTTCTCTGTGTTATCCACCCGGGGTCTTCTGGCACTTATTATTCCTGTATTTTCCAAAGTCACACGTCCATGCATTCACACAGCCTCCCCCATGAGTGCACACTAGGTTTAACATCTCCCAGGGCAGCACACAGGTGCATTCACTGTCTCTCACAAGATCTGCACTTCTGTGGCTTGGTCCCACTGTCAGCCAGACAACCAAAAGAGTCACCCCTCAGCAAAGGAGCACAGAGCTCTCTTATGCCCTAAAATATTGATTTACACCTTCAAATCCCACTTCAGTAGTGGCCTACACTATGCTGGGCAAAGCACAATTCAAGCCCCCACAGGCACTCAGAGAAGCTGGCAGCTCTTCTCCCAAGCTCCTTGTACAGACAAAGGCTCCTGGTGACCCAGAACACAAGCTAATGTGCAGGGGAACATGCATTTTAATCAAATCAATCAGCACTGTGCTGAGACCCTGCTGACCTGGCCAGGAGAAATGGAGAAAAGCACTGCCTTTAATGTACTTCATTTAAACCACACTTACACATAGTTTATATACCAGGAATGTTTATTATAATTGATTTTCCAACCTATTAACCATTTCATTTACATTTTAAAAGCTCTGCAGGTCTCTGTGGACATGGAAGAAGGGCAAGTCCCAGCAGGGAGAAGAGCCCAGTGCTCAGCCAGGACTGAGATACCAAAGATGGTTGCAACAGTAATTTGAGCAAAACTAGGAGATACAGCCTGAACAAACAAAATATCTCCCCACACAACTGTAAAGCAAAGAGAGCTGGGATCAGCAAAGCCAGCAGTGCCAAAATTGAGCTCAGTCACCCCAAAGCAGAAGGGCACCTCCAAAGGTCAAACCATTGTTTCACGTGATATCTAGATCCCCCATCATGCAGGGGAAAGCTTTTTTTTCCTACTCTGTTCCATGTGTTACTGCAAAATTCATGCTGGCTTTTACAAAATTAATTTCACCAACTAACAGGATTTGGAAATAACCTTCCAAACATCTGCAGCTGCTGTTCTGTCAATACAGTGCTGCAAAAGGAGGAACTGAAGGGGTCTTCTTCATGCACCCAGGCTTGCTGAACCCTAATGATGCCACTTTGCATTTTCAAATACATCAAGATGTCATCTGACCTTTTTTTTTAGAGCAAACACTGAGTTAAGCTTCACTCTGTGGCTTTTCATTAGTTCATTTCTTTCCCACCAAAAGCACATAAACCTCTGTGACACAGGTACAAGGCTCAGACAAGCAACTCAAAGGCCAAAGCACTAAATTTAACAGACCAGAGAAGATTAGTGCAGTGATTTGGTGGGATTTGAGTGATGAGACATTCCCTGCATGCTCTGACAGGTACTGCCAGGGCTTTGCACAGGCTTTACATCCTCTTCTACACAACCATGAATCTCCCTCTCAAGATCCTCCCAGAATCACTGATAGGACATGGGATGGCATGTGGGTGAGGGCCAAGGCAGATCAGGTAGCTGGGGATGTACCCTGGGAGCTGGCAGGGAGCTGGGGGAGCTCAGATGCAACGGGGGAGAAATTCTGCTCTGCTGCAAATATCCTCAAAAACGAGGCTGCTGGGAGAGCTGCTGTCCTAGCACTTAAGGGCAGCTCTGTGAGTAACAGACAGCAGCTTTCCTGGCCCATTGCTAATTCATGAAGGGCCATGAATAATACAGCAGCCACGGGCTTCAGGGCAGAACTTCCCCACAACCTGCCCCAACACCAGCGCTGTAACTCGCTCTAATGGAGACCCCCAGAGGGGCTTTTGCACAAATTAACTCCCATCACAGGCTGGATGTGCTGAGGGCCACGGGCAGCTGGCACAGCTCTGTGGGTGGAAGGGGGCACACGTGTGCACCCTTTGCTAAATGCATTGCTAAAGCATGCCCAACATGCAGAAAACACCCTTTATTCCTTGCTTGGTGCCTGCCTTGCCATGCCAGCCAGCTCTCCAGAGAGGTGCATAGAGAATTCCACACTCGCATTGTCCTAAACCTGCCCAAAAACCTGGATTTCCAATTCTCTCCTCAGATTCCTTCCCTTGCAGGGACCATTAGGAGATGCAGCTGCTTCCAACTCTTCCTCTCACATTTCTGTAACACACCTGCACTACCTACAACCCTCTGCTTGTGGACATAAATGCACCTTCTCTTCCTGAAGAAGGAGAGGCACCTTGGGGACCACAAGGTGCCCTTTGGACAAAACACTTTGGACCAGAGGACACTGTCCTGTGCTGCAGACCACAGGGGCAGCAGCACCCAGTGATAATTAAGGCAAAGGGCTCCTTGTGGGACACATCCAGCACAGCTTACTCCTGGAAGGAACAAACAAACCCAAGTGGCATTTTTTGCATGCAGGCTGCAATTGTTGCCAAAGCATTGCTTGGCTGCAGGCACTCAGGAGCTGTGCACACCCCCAAACCTTCTTCAGCCCTCCTTAAAACTCAAAATACCTGTGAGAAACAGCAAATATCACAGCTGCATGGGAGCTGGGCTCTCTGCTCTGTGACTCAAGGGGTTGATTCAAAAAGGGGCTGAACCTGCACCTGAGACAGAGCCATTCACCAGCACCATAAGCAGAGAGTGATAGTAGGGCACAGAGAAAAAGAGTGAAATTGTGGCAATCATGCCAAAAGCTGTCATTTAATGGGACAATGACCCATCAAAACTGAAACCCTAGAGCCATGCAGGCATCAAGTCAACTCTTCAATAAAAGTGATGCTGCTGGTGCCTGGTTGAGCCCAGCTTTGCTCCCTGCAGAGAACTGTAGCCACTATTTCCCAAAACTACTTGGGCAGCCTTCACCAGGGTGGACCAGTGTGGGAGGCAGACACCATCAACACTCCCGTGTGCTCTGGAACAGACAGGGACTTCACACACACAAGCAGTTTTTTCCAGACTAGGCAGCTAAATGAGACACATGCCCCGTCCCATGCCTCCCCACTCATCAGCTAAAGTGAAGCTGTCTGCAGCTAAAACCTCTCAGAGGGCAGCAGAGATCCTTGCCACACTTCTCCTGTCTGTTTCAATTCACATAAAATTCCTGCCAAGGTTTCATACTCTTACAATTAAAATGCTCTTCCTACCTTGGGACTGAGGCCACTTCCCTAAGCTTGAGAAGCAAGGAATGCTCAGCAGAGAGAGAAAATCTAAATTTTTATGTTCCTATTAATTTCCTAGAACCAGGGTTTCTCATGGTGATCCAACCAAAACTGTTATTTCTGAACCCCTGCCAGAAGAGGCTGGGATGGAAAGGGAAGGGCTGGGACAGGGAGTGGTGTGTGCTGTCTGGCAGCTGGCTCAGCAAATGCAGAGAGCAGGCAAGTACCCATGTCTGGCCACAGCTCTATTACTGGGAGTGCTGGTGGTGATAAGTTTCAAAGCTGGAGGCACAGACCATGTTAAGTTGGACTCATAACATTAACAGAGATGCTGCTGAGCCCCATCCCCACCAAAGCCTCTTGCTGTAGCATTGCAGAAATGTACTGCAGGGCAACTTGGCAGGGAGTGCTGGTATTAGAAATGCTGATGGGTCGGGCAGAGCAGCAAGATGTTCAGGACTAGAAGGTTTTATACAACCAAAGATGTAATTGGATCCAGAGTCTTAGGTCTTTCCGGGAAGGAATTTCTTGAAATGTCAGCTCTAAGCTCTCTGAGGACATGACAAAGGAAGCCAAGGACATGACAGAGGAAACCAGCTGTGACTTCTGGATAAGAAAGGCTCTAAGTCCAATGTTTATGAGCTGTTGCATGTGTCAGATGCTTCCCTGCGCACACTCAGCTTCAGACTTAGGAGAGTTGTGTGCTCATTAGCCTGAGCCCTGCTGGTCAAGGTCAGCCCATGCCATGGGAATTAGGGCTGGAGTTACTGGAAACCATTCCAAGCCTTGTTTCTGGCCAGAACGAGCAAGAGATAATAGCCTCTGGAAGTGTGCCTCATTTTTGCCATCCTTTCTTCAGTGAGTCAGCAGGGGAAAAATCTCAGCTCTGTTGAACAAGGAATCCTTCTTTTAAAGCAACACCATGTCCATGAGCCTGTGATGCCTTGGATGCAGTCAAGCAGCAATTTCAAGCCCCAAGTTGCCATCCACCTGCCCAGAGCTTTTCTGATCTTTACTCCTCATTGTTCACTGTGAGTGGCTTTGTCAGATCTCATGTTCCCTGGCAATCTCCATGTCACACTCAGTTGTAGTTCCTCTCCTGGAGACAATCCTCCCACTGCTTCCCTCACCACATGCTCCTCTGCTCCAAGCTGCCTCGCTGTAAGTCACGGTTTTGGCTTGGATGTCTTTCCTTCCTCTGGATCCATGATTTCCTGATAGCACAGGGGCACTGGAATTCAATATAAGGCATCTCTGGTGAGCCTCTGCACTCCCTTGTTCCACCAGATGTATCCCTCTGGAGAGGAGGGGGATCTTGCCATTTTCTCTGTGTCCCTGGAGTTTTCCAGCCTCTCCACTGCTGTGCACAAATGCTGCTGCTCAGTCTGTCTTCTTCAGGCTAGCTGTCTCTGCATCGGCCTCTGCTGCTCACCACCTTCTCCCTTTCCAGAGAGTTTTGGCTCAGTTTCAAGTCCTTGGCTGATGTCAATCTGCAACTCCCTTTCTAGCTTTCACCAGTGTTTCACACTCACTTTATGTGGGCCATGTATTCCATCTCCTTCCCAGGTTCTGGAAGCCTCCTTGTGTGCCAAAAAACTCTCTCTTACTCACCCATCCTCTGCACTTCTAAAAAAAAATTACAGTATTTCCCACTTCTGTGGATCCATTAGTAATTTCTCCCCATCTTGGAAATCTGCTCTTCCTCACCAACAGGTCCCATCCTCGTAGCAGTCAGGACCACAGTCACCTCACAGTAGGTAACATGTCTTTACCTTAATTCCCAACATCTTTTTATGAAGGATTATTCAGAGCCCATAGCTCAGGCTACACCTCTGTCCTCTCTTCTTTCCAACAATCCCAAGGTTCAGCATGGCCCTGGGAAGGATGCTGCAGGCACATCCCCCTGCCCCTTAAATCTGACATCCCAGTGGATATCAGATAAAATATCCCTCTCCTGTCATGTTTGGGGAACAGCATGACCACATTATTCTGGTAATCTCCATCCTGGCTGTGCTTATGTGGATGAAGTTAGTTACAAGGAACCCAGAGGGGAAGCTTTAGGTCAGGAAGCACCTAAAGCAATTCTTTAGGAAAAATGAATTTGACCAGGCTCTTTCTCCAGCCCAGCCAACAGCAAGGCAGGCAGGCACATTTGTAGGTCGAAATTGCTCACTGAAGCTAGTGCCAGAGGTTGGTTTGCCAAGACCCCTTTCACAGCCTGGAGCAGGAGAGGTTCAGCTGAGGCTCCTGCCCCACACAATGCCAAGCTTCCCTGTGGGACACCATGGACAACACACACCACATCAGTTCTGCTTTCCCACCCCACCACAGCTTCCTACCAGCCAGCCCCATGATCTCCCACCTTTCTTTGTGCACTAATTCTTTTGTTCACAGGGGTTTGTTATCTCCAAGAAAACTGCTCTGAGCACAGCTCCAACTGGAGCCAAGTAATTCAGCTCCTTCCCGCTCGCCACGCTGCAGAGTGCTGGCCCCAGGTGACTCTGCTGAGGCCACCCCAAGCACACCAGCTCCCTGCCAGGATCATCATATCAGGACAACACAGATGTATTTATCAGGTAAAGTACCCTTTGCTGCCCAAAATGCAGCTTCTCAATTCCCTTTGTGCTTGGTATTGGTCTTTTGAGCCCAGCTGGAGCTGGCAGACCCGGGATGTGCCTGAAGAAACAAAATATGACCAAATGAAGCAAAAGCACATAAAAACGAGCCCCTTTGGAAGTATTCCCATTAATCTGCAGGCTCACCATTACCCCAGGCCCTGCAAGTGCCTCCAGCTCAGGACTACAGCCCCATTTGCTCCTCCACTCTTGGGTCTCTCTTGGGTAACAACCATCAGTCTGAGTTTTGCCAGACAGTGCAATGACAATAAGTAAAGGTCTAAGAATACAAATGACTCATGCTATTAAACTTGAAACCCGAGCCAGGCTTGAAAAATATTTAGAGCTGTAATCAGCAAGGAGAAATTCTGAATTCAGCATTTTAACTCTGCAAGCCAAATTTCCCCATCAGAAGGGCGTTTCTCCATTTCCTAATATCACTATTAGTATTTTTCATTTAACAATTTGACAGAAATAAAATACACTGCGGTAACACCGGTGATAACACACTTACTCCCACTTGAAAGACTGTCTTTATTCTTTCATAAGTCACTTCTAGCTTACAGCTCTATTGATCATCTGTGAGGATGAATGGAGCTTCCCAGGATCCTCTGGGACAAATCCTACATATATATATTTTTTTATACCCACCAAACAACTATTTCTAAAATTCAACAAAACAGGTCATCAGGGCAACGTTCCATTGATTTCGTGTCCACTTATTCTTCAAGCAGGATGCTGAATGCTCTATCAATAATTCAGCAGGCTGAAGGCCACCAGTGCCCCAGGAGACACAACTATCTCCTCATCTCCCACATCAGAGCTGGGAGGTGTCTCCATTGCTAGAGAGAAAGGGAATCATGGGCCTAAAAAGCAGGGCTGCCTCGTAAAGCATGTGCACCAGCTAAAGAAAAGCAGTTAGCCCTACCCTGCCACAGATGAGAGTGAGTGTTTGAAGAGATTCACTCAAAATCTGGCCTAGTAAGTATTTCTAATGTGATCCCAGAGTTAGTCAAGCATTTACTACTCCAAGCATGACTTGTTCATCATCCTGATGTTAATTAGCCAGCTGCTGTGAAGTTAAAAGAGAAGCAGTTCTGCTCTGGTGCTCCCATACCAAGGAAAGCCTCCCAAGGATGCTGCTGCCCACTTTTTTAGGTAATTATTCAGTGGCTTCAAAATAGCTTTATTTGGGAATCATTCCTCCTCTCAGCCTCCTGTCTTTTCCCAGGAGATGCCCCCAGGGTGGGACTTACAGTTCAAAGAGTCGCAGTGTCTGGAAGAGCTGCCAGGACAGAGTGGTGAGCCGGTTCCCGGAGAGGTCTCTGAAAATTAAGGGGAAATAAAAAAAAAAAGTAGTCACTGTAAATAATTCTTCCTGCACATGGCCCTACCACCTCCACATAGAGCTCATCGTCCTCCTCGATGGGGAGGCTGTCAAGCAGTTTAGAAGTCAAGTTCAGATTTCATAATGAGAGATTTTAATGAGGACAAACCCAAATGAAAGTTTCTCATCTTTTTTTTTCTTTTTTTAAGGGTAAAAATGATTTATATCCTGCTGCAATGCTAAGGGAAAAAAAAAAATCCAATGTCTGATTCTTACCCATGAATCTGGAGCTCAACCAACCATAAGCAAAAAGAACAAGTCTAATTTCAGAACTTGAACAGAAATTAAGTACAAACATGTTAAAAATAGTAACAGCCAGGTTCAAATGACAGCACGATGATTACCCAAGGTGTTATCATATGATCTGCAGTAGCTGTGCTTTCCAGGTGTCCCGGAATGGCTGTGTGCTGCTTGCACCCAGGGGTACCACTGCTACAGCAGCCAACAGCTCCCCATCCCTCTCTCCATCTGCCCAAACTTGCAAAAACATAAATCTCATCTACCTGGGAGAGCTTTACAACCCAGCAGACATCTTCTCTTTAGCTGAAAGCCAGAGAGGATGAAAGAACGTAAAAGGAAGTGAATTAATAAAAACAAGAGGAAGAAATGTGTCTGGAGCAGGGTGAGCAGAAGGAGAAAAGCCCCTGGTTTCTAACAGCACAAAAAGATGGTAATGAAACACATTCTGCTCTGGCCAGCCCTCCCAGGGACACCTGGCCAGCCTGAGAGCCACCAGGCAGTGACCAGCCATGGGGTGAGTGAGCAGAGGAACAGGTGACCACAAGCTCTGGGAGAACCCGAAATGCCCACCTCCAGAACACACAGGAGGTGCTGCCTCACATCCTTCACCAAATCCATCCCTGCTGTGAGCCACAGGCAGGCAGGGCAGCCCCTCTGCCTCAGCCTGGCCCACTGGGAAGAGCATTGAAGAGCCATGAATCACCTGAGGTTCATTCAGCTCTGGGCTGGCCAAAGAGGAGGGATGACCCAAGACAGTCCAGCCGTGCAGGGCTCAGCCCCCAAACCCTGTTAGATTTGCAATTAAATGCTAAAACCAAGAGAGCAAAGCCCTGGATGGCTCCTGCTGGCTGGCACAGGTCTGATGCACAAGGATTTGGGATGACAGATTCATTTCTCCCCTTACACTGAGTTTCAGCAAGGGGAGAGCAATTCTGGTCCTGTCCCACCTGCACAGAACTCTGCAATCAGGAGTGGGGAAGCTGCTCACACAGCAAAGCGTTGTCCCAAAGGCTCTCCACGAGCCTGGCAGAAGAACAAGCCCAAACACAATGATGGCACAGTGTTGCCTTTTTTAAATTCTGGCTCTGCTTCACATCAGACTGTCCCACTGTGGGAACCACAGCAAACCACAGGTACCTCATTTCACATGACTATGATCCCACCATTCCCACGTCTGTAGACAAACTCCTTCCAGCCTCTGATAAAGGTGGCAAAAATGGCAGGTAAAGCTAAGCAGGGGGGAAGAAAAATATTACAAGACTCCCTCCTTTATCCACCCCAGAGCACTGAGCACCTGGAAATTTTGCAAAGACAGATGAAAAGTAGGAGGGGAAGGAGCAACTCACTGTTACTGAAAAGTGAGACAGTAAACTCCCTCCCCCAGCCCAGGGAGAAGGAGGAAGCGTAAAGGGGATGCATGAGAGACAGCAAGATGTGGGAGAGAGGCAGAAATGCAGAGGAGGGAGTGAATCTCGCTGGAATGTCCTTTCTCAAAGGTCATGTTTTGCTACATTAGGCAGAAATGTCAAGAGAAAATTGGATTCTGAAAGAGAAGAGAAAAAACAACAGGCTTTCCACGCAAATAAGGGAATCAAAAATAGCATGATCGTGTTATTACAATTTAGGACACAGAGAGATGGAGAAAGGATCCATCCTCACTAATGCAAGGGCTTTGCCAGGCAGATGTGCTCCGCTTCTCATCCCCCACAGTGCCTGGAAACCAACTCCTACCACCTCCTCCCTCCCCCAGACAGCAACCCACAGCAAGCATTTGGGAGAGAGGAGATGGCTCTTCCCTTGCACACATCTGGCAGGAGACTCTGTTCCCAAAGGGCAAAGCCAGTGTTTGATCTGACCTGACCATCAACTCCTGCAGGGCTGCTCAGGGGCACACACACCCACGGCTCCGTCTCACATCAGCCTGGACACACACAGGGAGGAGCAGCAACAGGGAGGAACGTGTCTGTCACTGGAAACAGACACCCTGGGTACTTCAAAACGTCACAAAGGTCCTTCCTCAGGCTCAGAGACAGACCTCAGCACAGAGACCGAAAGGAGCTGCACACAAACACACATTAGAAACACACCATTTCGGTCATAAAAAACCTCCAAAGGTCAGAGATGCCAGGGCTGGGATTCCACATACAACAGGGGAACAGCTACTGACTTGTGCTGCAGAAGACAGAACTCCTCCAGAGAAACTTCACTGCACAGCAGTGATTTCTCCCCATCCCACATGCTGGATGGGACAGGTTTCCTGGGAAAGGGAGCATGTGATTCTGTAATTAGAGATGGAATCACAGTACATGCACACCAGGAGATTAAATTATGGCTCCACGGGTGAGGCTCTGAGCTCCAGCACTTTAACTCCTGTTTGGTGCCTGCAAGGTTCCCCCCAGTCACAAACCAAGTTTCCCAGTGTTCTGTACAGCATAAATGGGGAGGGTTGGGGAAAATCAAGGCGCTCACATGCCAAACTAGTCCTCTCACATCTCCAAATCAAGGCCTTTCAAAGGCCCATTCTGCCCTCCTGCAGCATTTCCACCTCCAAATCCCTGTTACTGGAGTGACAAGAACCCCCACCATCCTCCTATGCTGTGTCTGGGCAGTGCCACCTCTCTCCTTCCCATTTTCCTTCTCCCTCCTGGCTGGCTGAATCACACTGCTCAGTGCTGTCCAACCACTCCCAAATATTTCTCAGCCCCAATTTCCTTATCCGTGCCCAAATTTCCTATGATTTTCCCCCCTTTTACACCCTCCCATACCACAGCAGTGTCCCAAGAGCTGCTACTCCTCTCCCTTACTCATTCCTGAACATCCTTTGCAAAACTTCTCCCTTCCAACTGGATCAAGAGCCATTTTGCTGACCTAAGATGTCCCTGAGCACAACCAAGTCTTCCAAGGAAAATCTGCCCTTTGACAAGATTTCTTTCCCTCCACAAAAAGAGGGTGCAAATTTTCTGCAACAGCAGCATCACCAGCAATTTCTAGCTTGAGCAAAAGAGCTTTTTCCTAACTTTCCTTCTACCACCTCAAACGTATGAGAAAGCTCTTATGTAAAACTAGAAAGAAATAATAAAAAATAGAATCAGCCAAGAGCAGACACCCAACACAGAAAACTTCAGCCTGAGCAATTAAAATTTGGCAGAATTATAGGAAAGTGGAAGCAGTCCCATAACAGTGTGCCAGACAACCTTTATAACAGCCTATGCATCAGCTCCACCTGTAACAAAATACAGCACATCACACGTCAAGAAACTCAGGCAGAGGGAAGTAAAATGCCTTCCCTGCATATTTCTCAGCAATGAACAGGAGCCTGTTTCTCCCATGACAGGTCTGCCACCAGCACTCCTGGAACACATTCAAACTGCTTCTTTGCCACGGGACATTTTCTCCATCACTCACAAGATGCTCTTTTCCATGGAGACAGTCTCTAGAAGTAGCTGCCAGGGTGTTTTTTGCCTCCAAAAGGAGTTGAGTAGGGAGAGGGGGTTGGATAGAGCTCACCTGGACCAGGTCCAGGGCAGAGCCACCCAACCCATGGCTCAGGCTCAGCACCACTCCCCAGCCCTCCTGCTGCAGCAGCCGTGCTCCCAACCTGCTCCTACCCCCACCAGCCCTGTCCACCAGCACCTGACTGCACACCTCAAGGGCAGGCTGTTACCACTGAGTGACAGCTAATCCCCAGCTCTCCCTCCCTCCCTCCATCCTCCTCCCACATTTCAGGAGGGGACACGTCCCACACACTCTCCCACAGCTCCTGCAGGCACTGCCAAGACCTTGCTGGTGATGGACAGGGAGGGGAGGTGACCTCTGCCATTTTGTCACAGCATGAGTGACAGATGGGGCCATGGAGTGCCCCATGGAGTCCTGGATGAGCTCCTGGGGTTAAGAAAAAGGGATGGGTGAGGGTGGAACAAAGAGGAGTCCAGATCCATGCAGACCAGAACAAGCGTTTTTTTTTTCTTTTCCCTTAATTACCCAGCAGCCAAAAGTGTTTCCACTATTAAAGCCATTTTTATTCAGCTAAATTAAGCCAGTTGCCTCATTAATGACACCAACAAGCAGGAGCCCCTGTAATTAAACTGTAAGTTATTTTATGCAGTTCAGCTCAATGCAATGGCACAAACGCTGCTGCTGGGGAGGGACCCTGTGCACCTGTCCCTCCTCCACGCAGCTCCATCCTCCACTTGCCCTTGTTTCCAAGCTGACACATTTATTTCTGCATGGGAGAAGTTTTTCACACGTTTTAATAACATGGTGCCACTATGAAAATCCTGACTGGGAGGGATTAACTTCCCAGAGCAGCTGGGGCTGAGGGAGCATGAGCGAGTGCCTGGCAGAAATGAGAGGAGAGATGCACATCCTCAGCTGTGGTCCCCAGAGCTGGATATGCTGGTGGCACTGCATGTGACTCCCTTGATATTTGGGCACAACAGGTGCTTCCCATCATCTCACAGCTCACTGCAGCCCTAGCTGGGTGCTACAGGAGAGGAGAATGTCCTGGGTGGCCACAGGAGAGGAGAGTGTCACAGCCTCACACGCTGCTGTAGGGGCAGCTTGGTTCAAGCATCGTATCTGCAGCAAGTAAGCTGCTAAAGCTTTGGGTTTGAACCAGAGAAATGCTGGAAAGTCACTCAGGGGCTTGCTTATCCCTGCCAGATAACTCCAATGACCTCTAAAAGCACTGTTACACTCCCCATCACCCCCCTGCCTTCCCCGTCCCCCTCCCTCCTCTTCCTGTTTAGTAAGCAGCTTTGCTCATTAAGGGAAAAAATGTACTGTCCTCCCTTAATGAATGTGCTAAAATTACCCCAACAAGTCCCAGAAGCTGTGGCAGGACAGGCCTCCCCACAAATCAGCCTCTGCAAATACTAGACTCGATTGGAATCTCCAATAGCTCAGCCCCATGTCCCAGCAGGACAGGCTTGGGACAGCCTGGAAAAGGACTGGGCACTGCCAAGTGCATGCCAGCCTCGCATGCCCGGAAAGCAGAGTGAGCAGAACAGGATGTGCCATGAAAAATGGTCAGCCTGAGACTGCATAGCTGCCAGGAGTTCTCCTGGATTTGCTCCCTGTTCAGGCTCAGCACCAGGACACCCATATTGGTACTGTGGAGGAGTGAGACAATTAACAGAGGTCCTCAGCCATGGTCTGGCATTACCTACAGCTCAGTTTGTTCCTCAAGGAACACCCCAGCAAGCCCCAGGGCTTTTCTGACTCCAAACACAGCAGAATCAAAAAGTCTCCAAGGTTCAACTTTCCTTTGTGTGCTTGGGCAGCAAAATTATATCCTTTCTCCTGTCCACAGGTTCTGTCCTGTACCTTACAAAGCATGTGCCATGACATAATCATCTCATTCCCCACAAACTGTTTCCTATCCTAGGGCTACAGTCAGAATCTGCAATGATTTCCCAAACTCAGAGCATCCTGCACCAAAGAGGAGAGAGGGACCATCATGGGTGACACACAAGAAGAGACCCCACCATTCCACATGCACACCACTGGTCCTGGAGGTGTGGTACTGGAGGAAGGAACCACGAATCCCTCCATATTTCTCAGCTGCAGGACCCTGATTTTCAAATTCACATTGAAACAGGGCTGAAAGAGGTGAAAGGGGCTGGTCTCCTGCAATATTCTTTAAAAAAACAGCATTAAAAACGAAAGCTGCAGAGCAACTGGGAAGACATTAAGGCACCACACCTCTGCCACAGGGCTCCCACAGCCAGTGCCAGCAGCACATCTGCCCCACACCTCTCCTCCCAGTGCCTCTGCCATGTCCTGCTGCTGCCTTCAACCCAGCCCAGCCTTTATTCTAAAGGTCACCTCCTACCCCATGACACTTCCACACCCTCCAAGTCATGTCTTCTGAGGCATCTCCCAGCTGCACAAAGCTTTGTTCAGAGACAAATCACCCCTCAGAGCTTATTGCTGCTCACAGTTTCTGTTCAGCACATGGTACAGATGGGAAGGCGTCACCAGATGTGGGTCACACTGTCCCCTGTGCTTGGAGGCAGATCAGATGCAGGGATCTGGCCCTCTGCACCACACTCATCTCACCCTTGTTATGTGCAGTTTCCACTGCTCTTCTCCAAAGACATCTGGACTCTCAGAGGACTTGAGGAAAGGTTAAAAGCTGGGTCAGCTCTGCAGTTGCTTTCCCTTTGCCTGCCAACTTCCCTGCAGGGCAGAGTCCAACAGCAGCCACAGAACAGGCCAGCTTCTGCTCAAGGAAAAGAAAAACCAACTTGCAACAGGCAAGAACCTTCCCCCATAGCTGCCCTCCTGCAGCCAAGAGGTCCTCAGGGCTGCACTGCCCCCACCTCATCTCTTCTGTCCCAGAACTGCAGCAATTCGAGATCCATTAGACAAAAATATTACAGTACAACCAGGCTCTCCTCCTGCTTTGGCATGCAGAAGTAATACTGAAGATGTGTGCCAGCTGAGGACAAGGGTTGCCAGCTGCCAGCTCCAGCAAGGGGCTGGGTTTAAACAACCCTGTCTGCTTCAAACTGCATTGTTCCTCAAGCTGGGGACAGGGAACAACTGGGGAATGCCTCCTATCTCACAGGTATCCAGTGAACCCAGAGCCAACCCCATCTCTGTGTGAGAGAAGAGCTCAGAGCTGTGGCACAGCTGGAGGAGATGGCAGGGGAAGGAGAGGAATGCCCACAGGGCATTTCCCAGCTTCTCTGAGTACACAATAACTGGACTTTGAGATTAGCAGGTTTTTTTCCCAACCTTTATGACTGCATGAACATCCTTGGAGCAATGGTGCTCATCATAGGTACCACCCAGCTGGGAGGTCACTCCAAATGCCCAGGCAGACACTGGGAGAGGTGGACAAGGTCCACACAAGACCCTCAATGTCAGCTCATGGAGCACAGATGTGATGGGACAGATTCTAGTCTCCCCTCTTCCTTCTGAACAAAGACTGTGATCCCAGCTGTTAGAGGGCTCTTACATGAAATTTATATTAAACAAAAATTTCAAATATCTCCACCTACTTGGATGCCCAGAAATCAATGAGCCCTGAATAACCTCGAAGGGTTTATCAAAGAGAAAACTAACAGCTGGGCCTGAGCCCCAGTTTTCCTGACTCAGGGAGGGATGCCAGAGGCAGGGATGCACCGGGATGGTACCAAGAGCTCTGCAGGGCCTCTGAAGAAAGGAAGGGGTATAAATACAAAATTTTATATATATATATATATATCCAGCAATAGCAAAACAACAGGGCATACGGCAGGCTAAGCTCTCGGCAGACTCTGCTAAATGGTTTCCAATTAATTAACTGATTACATGATAGAACAGAAGGGGATTCAAGTGAGTGCTGTTGACCTTTAAGAATAATTAATATCATCAGGATAGCAAAACTCGTCCAAGAAAAATAATTAGGAAGATTCTAATATTGCCTCCAAAGCCACATCGAAAGGGGTGAGGAAGGTTCTGGTTAATTCAGAGGCACAGTTCCCACGTATTTCCTAGCAATCCCATTTCTCCCTTACAGTTGCTTCTGCCTGCAGATCTCCCACACACACGTGCTTCTCTCCTACTCAGTCAATCCTCCCTCTCCTCTCCAGATCCATTTCCCTGTCACCTCTTCTACACCCCATCCTCCTTCTGCTCTTCATTTCTTCCCTAAAGGCTTCTTGCTCCAATCCCTTATTGTAACCTCCTCTCTCCAGCCTGCCCCCTGTCCCTCCACAGACTCATCCCATCCCCTGCTCCTCCTTGGCCAGCCCAGAGTTCCACTCTCTGCCTTCCTGAACCTCAGGGAGAAGCCCTGGTCCCTCCACATGGCATCAATCCACATTTTGTCTCCAGTCAGCACTGGCATCTTCATAGGCTGACAGAAGGCAAGCACTACATGTCATCCCAAAAAAACCCTTCCCTGCTTTTCCTCAGCAGTCAAATCCATCACAGAGGCTGGTCTGGGAAGCAGATGTAAGAGATGCACAGCAACAGGAGGAAGATGGGAATCTCGTGAATCCCATTACACCTCACCAAGCACATGAATGCTCCCACCTCACTATATTTGCCTTGCTTCTCCTTTCCCAGTTTGCTTGGCCCCAGTGTCATGCGTGGGAGAGGGGTTGGAAAGCCAAGCAGGAACTGTAATGCTGAGCTTCTCAGGGAAGGTAGCCTGAACACACTGGGAGTGAGGTTACATGAGCAGCCAACATTTCTTGTGAGGGAAGTGTAAAAAAAACCAACCCTGGAACGAAACCCACCTTTGCAGCGAATAAATAAATTTCCTCTGCTGCTTATTATCATTAAAACTTCTGTGGCTTGACACTTCACTAAATTATAGATAAAAGGAAAAATGGTCTTCCTGGGCTCAGAAAAGCAGGCTGCTGCCAGAGCCCTGTGTTTACAGCAGCTAATGAAAAGAAAGGCTGCCATTAGCCTGCAGCACTGGCACCACCTCTGCAGGGAACAGAGCAACCTGCACCCCCAGCACGGGGAGCAGCAGCTGGGCACCACCAGGGACTGGGGACAGGCAGGGGCAGTGGGAGGTGCACACGTGGGGAACAGAAGGGCCCAGGCCATCAGCCAGCAGAGATGGCAGCTGCCACCTCCCCTGCTGTGCAGAGCCTCCTGGCCACAGCAGGAGGTGAGGTTGACATGCTCCAGCTATGCCTCATCAAATGACAAGAAAAACACTCAGCTTGGGAGACAGACAGCACCAAGCAGGACCTGCCTCCCCCAGCCTGCTGCTTCCCCTCGATGTCCTGGGGTGGGAATGGGGAGCAGGGGCCTGGGACACATCTGAGCATGGGTATAGGAGCAACTCTGCCCAAAAACCTGTTTGCAGCACCTGAGCACACAGGGAGGAATCCTGCCTGCAGCCACACCTGAGCATGATGTGCCTCCTGACAGCCCAAGGCATGCTTGGCTGAGGGGGACAGGGAACTGGTGGTGACTTAATCCAGCTAGAGCCCAGTGAAGCCTGCTTGCTACACTCCACAAATTTAATCACTCCAAAAGCAGAAACACGCTTTGCCTTTGACAGTTAACTCTGTCAAAATAAACAGGAATGTCTGCACATGAAAGTTACATTTTACTCATTCTTCTCCATACATTCCGTACTTAACAAGAAGTATCTTTTGCTGGTCACTGTGAGGAATATTTTCAAATGAAAAGACTAATCACCACAAAGCACTGAGTGCTTCTGAGTGCAGCAGGCATTCCTTCATTATTCTGAGACAGCAAATTACCCACAATTATCAACACGCACAACTGGATACAGCAAACATTTAGCCAAAGCCCATGGATTGTGGTTGCAGAGAGGTTGGATGGCAGATGTCCTAGAGAACTACTCATGTGAGAAACCCCCAGACAGCAGCAGGGTAGTGGTGCTGCAAAACAAACCCATTCACTCTGCAGAGCACAGTCACTGCCAGGAATCACTGCAGCTCAGAAAGTTCATACTCACAGAATCTTAGAGAGGTTTGGGTTGGAGGGGACCTTAGAGATCATATCATTCCAACCCCCCTGCCATGGGCAGGACACCTTTCACCAGGTCAGGTTGCTCAGAGACCCATCCAGCCTGGCCTTGAACACTCCCAGGGATACTGCAGGTATTGCAGCTGTCACACAGGCAGCTGGGCAGGCTGGCTGCACAGCAGGAGAGATGGATGAAAAAAGGCACTACTGGCACTGAAACCAGCCCGGGCACCCCACAGGCAAACTCCCACCCCGTGCCTTGAGCCAGCTTGCAGCTGCAGCCAGGAGAGCACAGGCACCACGAGAGCCAGGCTGGGGCTGGAAGGTGAAGGAGCCTCTTCCAAGAGAAGGGCAGAAGAGGCAGGGGGCAAACTGCAGGCTGGGCTGGGAGGGCAGGGGAACCGGGAGGTTTCAGTGCGGGCAGGGAGCTGGGTGAGAGGGAAGGCTGCTGCAGGGAGTGGGGACGGGAGGAGCGGGAGGGGACACGGGAGGGGACACGGGAGGGGACACGGGAGGGGACACGGGAGGGGACACGGGAGCAGGAGGAGCGGCCGGCCCTGTCCGTGGTGCTGAAGGCACGGTCACCCACAGCTCCCCGGGGAGACACACCTCTGGCTCTCACTGCAGGCCTCTAAACACCCCACAGGCTCTTGCAGCAGACGTAATTCACAACTCATCCCTTCCCAAATACAAACAAGGGGAGGGGTTGGTGGAAAACTCCACCCTTTGACCAGTATTCTAATAAAATTTTATTATTCCAATAAAACTCACAACTGCCTAACTTATGACATTTAAATTCCTACCTTGTCACACACCATCATGAATTAATGCCCCATCACTCATGGCCTGACGTATCTTATTGCTCAAATACCATATGATTTTAATGTTTCTATTTTTCTGCCCCGGTGCTTATTGCCAGTATATCAAAAAGGCAAAACCAGCCCTGTAATCATACTGTTAGTAAACCAGGATCATGGAAAGAAAAATCCCAGGACAGATAACTTCTGTCACATGGCTTCCACTCATCCTGCCATGACTGTTCATTCCCCCAGCAGCTTTCAAACAGGTTTCCATGTCCTCAGGTACTCCCTCACAGGGAGGGCTCCTGCTCCCTCTGCAGCCCCTCTCACACTGACATAGGCAGGTAAGAAATGTTTTCCAGCACAGGGTTTGGGGTGGGAGAAAGGAGGACAGAGAAGTCAGAGGCTCTTTCTGGAGCCCCTCCATGCTGCAGTGATCTCAGAAGCCTGGAAACAAGATTCCTCCTCATGCCCAAATCTCCAGAAATCAGCTCATTCTGTGCCAGTGGGGGTCTCAGAGATGGGGTGAGGTTTAACCAAGGTACAACCATATTTCATTTTCAGGATCACATCCAAGAGGAATGTTGTGCCTCTCTGAGGGGGAGCTCCCCACAAGACATCCATCAGGCCATTGTTGCACAGCAAAGAGGTCAGAGGCTGACTCCCCCAAACCCAGCAGCTTATCTGAAATTCACATTTTACTCCAATCTTGTAACAAAACAAACAGACAAAACAAAACAACAACAACAATATATATATATATATATACCCCCACTCAACCTCAAACAAACAAACAAAAAAATACAAAAACCAACATACAACAAACTTCACATCATTATAGGAACAGCTTCATTTTAAACATTCCCAGCATTGTCTGCAGACTTTTTTTAAAGAGTGGATGGGAAAATACAGGACCTTTTCAAAAACCACAGCTGCCCATTCCACATGTCAGTCAAAAGACAATTGATCAAATTTCAGAGAGGTAAATAACTCTCACAATGCAACTGGAAAGATCATCTCCACATTTCAAAGGAAGGAAGGAGAGACAAACCTAAAATCCTGAGAGGCCAGGTACCAGAGTGGTAGACATTACATAAGAATCTGAGTATGCAAAACTTATTTGTGACAGAATTATTGTAACTCATCTTACAATGCAACAGCATCCCACAGCTCAAGGCCAGGTTTCATTAGAAATCATACTAGGCATTATGCCTCAAACAGATCAAATAAAGACAGAGAAAATAAATTTTATTCGAGGTTTTAAGATGGAGAACTGAAGCAGGACAAATCTTGGCACAAAGCATGAAGTGCTGGAGCTGGAAACTCTCTTTCAGGTCCCACTAGAGTACATCAGCCACATACTCACTGCTCCCCCTTCTTTCACAGCACAATAAACCCTCTCCACAGACAAGCAAGGCAGCCTGCAGCCAGGAATTAGTTACCCAGCCCTCTGAATGCAGGTCAAATTATTCCAACCCAGCCTGAAGGGAAGCTACAGTCCTGCAGGGAACCGGTCTCTCCTCTGGCCTTGTGCACAATGGCTGGTAAAAGGCAGGACCTACCTCTGCCACTGCAGCAAAAGGAGTAGCTGCAGTTAGCTCCTTATCAGTCACCTGCGGCAGTAAACCGGGAATAAACATGCCATCAAACCCCTGCTGCCAATTAGCATATCAGCAAGGACCTGCACTACACACTGGCATCCAGGGGACAAAGCAGATGGGGAGCAGAACAGGAAAGTTTATGGAAGCAGAGATGTTACAGCTGTTTATTTTAGTGGCTGTGCTACAGGCATGCCCAGAATTTTATAGGGCTGGAGACATATGGGGGAAAATGCCTCCCTAAGTAGATGGCAGCTCAGTGATTTGATCTTGGAAGGGGCTGGAGCAGGAACAGCCTTAGAGTACAAATGGGAATCAAAAGGTACCCAAGCCACTGCCTGCTTAGGGAGAGCAAGGGAATATTCACCTAAAGGACTTAAAGGCTGTTTAAATCTTTCTCATGCTTCTTATTTTGCCTATATTCATGAAGAAATTTAATTCATATTTAGGAAATGCAAAGCAAAACACATTAAACTATCAAGAAGGTGGTTTAGGTAAATGCATATTTATTCCACCTTCCCAGTGAACTAAGAGCTCACACACAGCCATACACAGTGCCCAGGTGATGCACACAGCCTGGTGAGGCTGCATGGATCCAGCAGCATGGATGGGAAATCAAGAACAATCAAATAACAACACTTTGGGTTAGGAGGGGACTGCCAGGATGGACATGACAGCAGGGCAGTGGTGAAAGGACAAAGCAGGAAGAAACTATCAGGAAGGAGGTGGAAAGCTAATAGGACATGCAGAATCAAGTGGAGGGTTGCAGGCAGTCACAAGGCCTGGAGCTGGTTATGGAATGGAGCAAGATGGAGAGAGTTTTACCCTGATTCATATCTAAGAATGGCCCTTTCAGAGCAAGACAACAGATTTATTAACTGCTGAGCAGGGGAAAGTGACCCTCAAGGCATGAGGAAACAGTGACTCTCAAGGAAACAGCGTTCCACTTGGAATAATTCAGCATCCGATACTTTGTTTATTTCTTTATTTAGAGTAAGCTCCCAGACACACAGAGCAAAGAAAGAGAAGCTTGCCAGCCTTGCAGAGGGTTGCTTGCAGCCCTCTGAAAAGCCTCAGTTTCTGGGGTGCTATGAGTCCTGTGCTGACACAGCCCTGAAGAGGGCAGAGGGTCACTCACCCACTTCATACTAACTCAGACCCCTTAATTCTCATGGGGTGCAGCCTTGTGTTTTTCCTATCTAAACCTAAGCCTGAACATGACTCTGGGAATCCCCATGTCAGAGACACAAACTACATTCAATACCAAGGTCCCAGTTCATCTGGCACTACACAACTGCCTTGAACCAAACCAAAACACTGAAGCCAATTACATCCTCAGAAAACACCACAACCTACAAAGGACATTCTGGAAAGCTCCACATTAGTCACAGCTCAAATTTGCCCATGAAGAGAGGCCCATGGATCATCCAGCTCAGTTTTCAACAGGCAAAGCATTTCCCTGCAGCATTCCTGCCAGCACCTTCCAGTTATTCCCCAGTCCTCCTTTTGGGGAGAAAGACACCAACATGATCACACAGATAAAAGCACCTGTGAAGATACTCATCTGACCACACCATACTCAAAAAAACAATTACACACAGCATGAGCCAGCCCAGGGTCTCCATCTTTAAGACCTTTGGATGCAGACTGGAAGGGAAAGCTTGATCTTCCACCCTGTCCTCACTCTGGCAGGCAGCACTGACAGAGTGCTCTTTGATAGAAGCTGCGTCTGGGCTGGCCCACAAACTAATTTAGAGCATGTATAAACCTCCAGAAGACAGTTTAAGAAGAGCCTCTGATGCAGACAGAAATGGCAATTATTAATTTTCTGAATAGAAATCTGACTACTTAAGCCTTATTTAAAAGCATGCCTGTCTCTGTAATTACACAGCCTTAATTTGTTTTCTTTACTACACAATAAATAAGGTGTGCACAATTACCCTCTGCAAATAGAAGGCAGGGCCTCCTGACTGGCTGGTTGAGTACTCAGCCTCCCAGGAAAAACATTCAGAGGGAATCACAGCCTCTGAAGTACCTGCTCCCATGAAAGGGTGACTCAGGCACTGCAAATATCACTTGCCTGGCTGCAGGCACAGCCTGCTGGGACCCTGCTCTCCCACATGCACAGCTCCACTGTTCCACAGCCAGGGAAGGTCCTGTCCTGCCCCTGTGAGCCAATTCTGGGGGCACTGTGAAGCTGAATTCTCCTGTGGACTTCCCAGTGCCTAATGAGGAACTTGTTAATGCTGAGTTCTTCCCCACAAGGCACTACAACAATTTCTCTTTATTCTGCCTAGTTTCATGATATGTGTAGGAAGCTGATAACCTCCTGACTTGTAGCCCTCTATCAAGTTTAAATAAATTGGCCAAAGGTTTCAAGTGTCATTAGGAGGACTGAGAGAGTGAGAGCATGCAAAGCTCTTTCCTCACTAAGCTGTGCTAAACACAGCAACACAGGAAATATATATTCAGATAGTTTATATTCCTCAAATTTAGGAACCATATCATCCTAGAGTTTTTTTGTACAGCCTCAGGCCAAAGACTGAGGTTTTCTGTCAACACAAACATTTCCTCTGTTCAGCTGCATCACCTGCTAACACTAACATCCAGAAGCCTTGGCCACAAAGGCTCAGTGTTCCACAGCCTAGACCTGTTGGTCCTCACATCCAGTGCATGAGATTGTCCAGGACCATCCCTGCAAGAGCCAAAGGGCTGTCAAACATGCACAGAAATTGGACCAGGAACCTACCAATGCAACTTCTCCCAGTGGGATGATCTCAAGTAAGGGTAAAGACACTGGAAGATATCCAGTTTAGACCAGACACACACCCACCCCTAGTTAGCACCCAGCCAGTATTTGTTCTAGAAGGACTGAACTGTCTCAGCCCAACCACCAGCAGAAGAGGTAGGTCCATGTCACAAAATCCCCTGTTGTGTTTTGGGTTGTCTCTGTAGCAGTGATAGGCTTCACATCACCAATGATCAGACAGGCCATGCAGCCCTAATTGTCCTCATTCAGGGAGAAGGAAGAGGAAACCAAAGCTATTTCTAGATTCACACCTCTGGCTCACAGGCACCCACTGCTCCTCCACTGATTACATCAGCCTCAAGCCCCTTGCACTTAATACAGCTAATTTCAAACCTTCAAAGGACAGGCATGACCCTGCCAGGCTGCCCTTTGGAGCACTCTGAGGTCTGCCACCTGAGCTGCTGAATGATGAAAATCCCATTCCATGTCTTTCCCACCTCTCCACCCTGACTCTGTGATGGGGAAGGGGGAAAAAAAAACCCAAGCCAAGCTTCACCCAAACCCTCACAAACCTGAGCTCCTGCAATTAGAGCTGGGATAAGTGATCTGCTTGTGATTGCACAGCTGGGGTCTGAAGACAAGCGCGTGCACAGAGGAAGGGCCAGAAATAGATGTTACTGGGAGAAGGCAGAGCTTTCTGGCCCATCTGAGAGGAGGAAACCTTGATGAAAGGCACTGGGAAAAATCTCAGTTCTGCCAGAAGTTTCCATTTAACCCAGGATGGGAAGGGAGGAGAGTGTGGGGTGGAAATAAGCTTTTGAGACCTCAGAATTTGTACACAAGCTTCAAGTGAAAAACTGCTCAGACCCAGCTTGTAACACCCTGCAAAGGTCCAGCCTAAGGCCCCCACCTCCCTGTGCCCACCCTCCCTGTCAGTGAAGCCCCTCTGTCACTTATTAGACACATTTGTCATCTTATTGACTCAGCTCCACCAGCAACCACCCAAACAGCCACCAAAGGAGAAAGAAAACCAGAGTGGCAGTGAAAATGTGTAGCAGTAACTCAGCAAGCCTTAAGCACCTTCCCATGGTCCCAGCCCTGCATGCAGCCCCACCAGGAGAGGATTGGGACAGTATCCTTCACTCCTATCCTCTACTGTACCTGGCTACAGCACCCAAGTCTTCCAGCAGAGTGACATTTCCATTAATCCTTTTATCCCTGGCTCCTATGTGCAGAGGCTGCAGGAAATGTCAGGCCTTTGAGCCGAGCTCCCAGGGAGGCAGAGCATCCAAGGAGGCACCTTGATGTGCAGGCAGAGTGCTGAGGCCATGGAGGGGATCCCAGGTGGCACCAGGCACCTGCCAGGCTGTGCAGAGCCTCGGGAGCCCCCCTGGCTGTGAGGGAGCAGTGGCACCATGGTCTGGGAGCCTTTGGGAAGCAGCAGGGAGCCACCAGCCCTGCAAGCACCAGGTCTCCATCCACGGCTGTCCAGCATCCCCCACGGGGAGCATCCCCACTGCCAAGTCCCAAGTCCCAGGAACAGCAAGTCCAGTCCAAGTCCAAGGAACAGCATCAAAACCCACTGGCAAACACCAAACAAATAATATACTTACTCGCCTCGAGCTCCAAAAGGCAAGGAAAGAAAGATGTTAGGAACATGATCAATCTTACAGGGCCCAAGCAGTAAACAAACACATATTTCATCACCACGTACCGATCCTAACTCTTGACAGAAGATGGATGTGGGGTTTTTTTCCACTCACAAAAGTAATTCCAAAAGACAAAAACAAACACTTTGGGGAAAAGCAGCAACAATTGCCTGTGTACACATTAATGGCACATTCTGCCTCAGAGCAAGCATACATGGCCTTCTAAACTCCTACGACATCCAAACTAATTTCATCAGAAATCAAAAGTTATTCATTTTATCTGCTAGATACATAAACAGCAACTGCACAATTGACAAACAACCCCCCAAAAAAAAAAAAATCAATTGAGAGTGGTTCAGAGAGAACACTTCTCAGGAACAAACATCTACAGAAAACACAAAACAAATGCTACAAATCAAAATAACAAAGAGCAGAAATCAGGAATATCCCAATGGTCAGCACTAACGAGGGTTTATTATGAAAATATGCAATCCTTTAAGCTCAAAAAGGCTCAGTTCTCGTCCACAATGCCCTCAACTATTCATGCCCTTTGGTACTGCAGATCTTCTATTTAGCAAGTACTTTACTGTCACTTAGCAACTGTAAATGGTTTTCCAAAAAGGAAGCTTTTGGGGTTTTTCAGCTCACATCATCTCTGAGCAGACATCAAAAGACAAATCTATCCTGCTCTGCAGGTCGCATCCATCTCCTTGCCCCAGGAACAAGTCTGTATTGATGGCCCAATGCACCCACACACTCAAATGGATGCACTTTTTCACTGGAGAAGCCACTGGCACTGCTTTCCAAAAAGCGGGGATAAACACAGCCTCCCATTCAGCCCATCAGCTCGTGCCCGAGGCCAGGGCCTCTCACCAAAACCTTTTCACCTTTCATATCTACAGTGGAGCAAAGAGGGCTTTGATCTTGGACACAGTCACTTGGACAAAATATTTCAAGCCCACGGAGCACCTTGCCCAGTGGGCTGAAATTCAGGCTTTGCTTTATCACCTTGGGAAACGTAAATACACATCCAGAAAAGAAGCCGATGCCCTCGGCCTCGAGGATGTGGAGGTTCCCGACACCTCTCTCCAGCTGACAAAGCCCCACAGCTGGACACTTGTGCCATGTCCCAGGACAACAGGGCTCCAACATATCCGGCACAAAATATCCCTACCCCACGCCCGCGGCAGACACCAGCTTAAGAAGCCAGTAATTAGCAGAGCTGGCAGCCCCATGACCCAGGATTTGTGTCAGAAAAGCAGCCTTTGGTTAAAAAAAAATAATGATCTGGGCAGGCTCTGGCTGAGTGCTGGGGCGGCCCCAAACGTGCGGCAGCCACCGGGCTGGAGGTGATGCAGCCCTCGATAGAGCAGCCACCAAAGCCAGGGAAGTTTTTTAGGAACCCAAACCCCTTCAGCTTCCCAGCAGAGCTCTCCCCATCCTGCACTGCAGCCCGTTCCACTTCCCTGTGCGTTTTGCTTTTCCATCTCCCGGTGTTTCCCAGCTCTGCCTCTCTTTGCCCATCAGCATTCCCCTTCCCTCCCCTTGCTGTACCCCACAGGCACTTTGGGGCTCCGCCTTGGGAACCGCATTTCCCTAGGGAGAAGAGGCAAAAGGGGACAGGAGCCCGTGGCACTTACATGTAGTGCAGGTGGGGGTTCTTGGCAAAGGCTCGTGGCTGGATGTTTCGTAGTCCTGAGTTCCTGATTGTCCTGAGGAGAGATGCAGAAGGGCAGCAATGGAGTCAAGGCAGACACTGGCTCTAAAATCCTGCTCGGCACACGTGGTGTGCTGGGAGCCTGTGACCCCTCCCACCCCATTCCCAGGAGGAACATCTGTCCCCGGGCAGCCTGGAGGAGCTACAAGTCAAGAGGAATTCAGGCTTTTCATCTCCTTCTGACGAGGTAACAATGCACAGACTCCCATCCACCAAGGCTTGCTGGGTGGCACAGACCATCCCCCTGCTCCTCTGCTCTCCCTCCATCTCCACTGCACAGCAAACCTAACCACAAGCAAAGACATCTCCCATCTTCATACCCAAGAGGAAATCTTGCTGCCTGCAGCTCTGAGAAGGGAGGATATTTTCCATAGGGAACTCTGGATCTTGAAGGGAGAAAAATCCTTTTCACTACTTTGGAAAAGCTCTATCAGTACTATGACCAGGGTTTATCAATACTCTCAAACACATGGTGTGACTATTGGGCATGGTCCTTTGTAGGGCCAGAAGTTGAGCTTGATGATCTTTATAGGTCCCTTCCAGCTCAGCATGTTCTGTGATTCTGTAAATATCTGCTGTCTCTGCTGCTTTGTTAGGTGAGGAGAGAACAACAGCCAGCCTGCTTACAAGGGTTTTGTGAGTTAAAAGCACATTGCTGGAATTTGGTTACTGAGTGCTCAGCCCCATACAGCTCCTCCAGCCCACATGGGAGCTGTACTTAATGTAATGCTCCCAGTGAAACACAGTATTAGAGTGTCTGATTAGCCCTGAGCAACACTCTGCATCTCACACATGCAGCATCCAGGGCACTCACAGATCCAGAGGATGTGGGAGGAGGGAATTAAGAGACTGGGTGGCATCCTTGCTTGGCCAGGCTTCCCAAGCATATGCAAAATCCTTTCAATCCCATGAACCTGAGTTTCCCCTCCATGACGCACAGCACTGACCTCTCCCCATGCTCAGGGAGATGCAATTCCCTTCCTGAGCACCACCATGATGGTAACTGCATTAAATGAGGACCAACAGCCCAGCAATGAAGGATTGGTGTAGACAGCTGGAATTTTACATTGTGGGGCTGGAATGAGTCAGAGCAACACATAAGCCCAGAACCAGAACAGCAGGGGAGAGGAGAGGTCAGGGCTGATGTGTGTTGACAGAGCTGTCAGGAGCTAGCAATCCTCCTTCTCGCAGACCCAGCCAAGACCAAAAAGCATTTCATCTCCATTTTGTGGACTCCCATAGCAAAATGCAGTAGATCCAGCAGCTTAAACTGGCAGCATGGAGGCTGCAGAGGGAAGGAAGCCATGGCTGTGCTGGAAGGAAGGGGCTGCCCATGCCCATTCCCCTCCCCAATGCACAGGACATACTCACAGCCTCTGGAGTCCCGTGTACAGCTCCATATCAACGGCGTTCAGTGTCTGCAAGTTCTTCCAGTTCTCTATGTGTCTGTGGAGGAGAAGGAAAGGCTCAGCTGTGGCACAACCAGATGGTTGCTGTGCCCATGCCAGGGACAGCACACAGAGGGAGGGTGCCATTCCCTACCACCCAGCCCCACTCTGTTCTCCCAGCATTTTGGGAAAGTCAGATAATATGGATTTACCCAGTTTCAAGCACAGAATGTGCAACCAAACCACTGAATATCCTTACCCAAGTCATTGCCCCTCGCTGCACACATCAGTGAACAAAGACACAATTGAAATGGGTCATGCAAAAAGAGTGAAAACAAATAAAACCTCTCGACAAAAACTTAGGGCCTAAATGGAAAAAGTAATCTATTTATCCAGTCTCTAACTGGGGTGGATAAACAGGGTCCCAGTCTTTGCTGGCTGCAAGAGCTGCTGGCAGGAGAGCACCAAGCTTAGTTTGGAAACATTGCCTTTATTACAAATTCCTCAGTCGCCTGGGGCAGTCTGGCAGGTATGTTATAGAGAACAAAAACAGAAATAGATCTGTCACCGCAGGATCGTTTTCAGTAAATATTAGAGGCGGGGGAAGGTGACAGATCAGCAGCCTCAGAGAACAGGGTCCCCTGTTATCAGCAGCACAGGAGTGATGCTGGCAGCAGTGTGGCTGCCTGGCTGTGGCCACAGGACTCTGCTAAGAGGCTGCAATGCTGTGTGAAAGGAGTTCAGTCCTCATCTCCCAGGCAGTCTTTGGCCAGTCCTGGCTTTCTCCCAGATTAAACTCAGACACCTTCCCATCAGAAACACAAACATTTTCAAGAGGGTCTTTTCTGAGAAGCAGGTGGAGGTAGCACCCTCTAAAAGTCAACTGAGAAGGGGAAAAACATCTGGCAGGTCCCCTGGGACAATATGTGAAAGAAGCCCAACTTTGAAGTCTCTGAACATGTGCACCCAAGCTCACAGCTGCCTTGATGCAACAGTTGGCTTTGGACTTGGCCCTGGAGAAGGGAAACATCTCCAAGTGATGAAGGGTTGGAGTGATGAGAAAACACTGAGAGCTGTCCTGTGATTCTAGGCAAGAAGGTTGCAGGACCCCACATGGTGATCCAGAGGGTGAGCAAGCAGAAGAGGGATCTTAGACCACTTATAGAGCAGTCACAGGGGCCATGAGTTCCTCCTCCATAGCATTTGCTGTGCCTTGTGCTTGCACAAGAACAGATGAATTACCACAAGGGAAGTGCATGGACTTATTTGAGCCACACCCCAAATAATATTCAGCTAAAAAAAAAAAAAAACCACAAAGCCTGGATTAAATCTCCTTATATTTCTCTGCTCTCACCAGGCAGATCCAAGTAAAGCAGAGACCTACAAGAGTCACCTCTGCTTTCCACATGTTCCATAATTTGTCTGCTTGCCCAGAGGGGCTATTCTAAGGACACAGTACAAGCTCCCAAGTGCTGCTGCATGACAGGACAAGTCACAGTTCATCCCCAATGCCCTGCTCATCAGCTTGGACTGCCTGTGTCCCAGAATGAGAAACAGGACATTATCACATCCACTTCGTGCTCCCTGCCAATGTCTACAGCCCCTGTGAACATTCCCAGAACAAAACACAGACTGGGAGGAGTCGGTCAGGAGATCCAAGAGCTCAGTGAAGCCCTTTGGAGTCAAGGCAGGGCTGCCAGCTCAGGCCCTGGGCCATGAGATTGGAGGACTGAGCAAGGCCAGGAACACAGGTTGAAAACATTTCCCATCTGCAACTCCTACATAGCAAAGTGAGGGTCCTCCAAGAGAAAGAAGGAACGTGGGAAGGAGGAATGGGATGATGCTGGTTTACCACCAGGGCAAGCTGAAGCTACAGGATCCAAGCAATGACCTTCAGGGAGGGATGGAACAGTCCCAAGCCAGGAGTTATGGAGCAACCACAGCTGGGAAGGAGGCAGCGGCCAGATTGGCTCTTGTTTTATTGATTGTGTTTGCTAAAAAAAGTCAAGGTTATTTTTGACCTGACACTCAAAGCCATGTGGGCAGCATTCTAGAAGAGACAGAAAAAGACCTGAGCTTGTTCCCAGTGACATGCCCAGGTGTGAATTTCCTATGACTCAGCACTGGGGTGTGGGGGTCTCGGGGCCTCCCCATGGCAACCCTCCCCCCAGTGATATAACACCAGACTGTAAATACAACTCCACAACCTGTATTCCAGCCTCCCAAACAAAGCCCAAGAGCTTCCAGAGCCACATATACTTTAGCTCATTATTTAACAGAGACATACCATACCCACAGAGACAAGAAAAACACCAGTGGAAAAATAGATGCACACCCATATCTAGGATAAGCCCCCAAACCAGCAGCTGCTTTATGTAGAGTGCAATGCAGGGAAATAACAATTAGGTGCACAGGTCAGCAAGGGTCTTTCAGTCCTTTAAAATACACAAATGCATCCCTTCTCAGGAATTTGCAGAAATGTTTTTCCCCTTTTCTCTCTGATTTTTCAACTTAGCATGAGTTGCACCCTTGCTCCTAGAAGTGATAAATCAGTCTTGGTTTACAGGCACCTCAAAGATACACTAGGAAAAATATTTTCTTTTGTTCCCTATTGCTTTAGAAAGAATAGTGTAACTCTGTACTGGCTGGGTTCACCTGAACCCACTTAAAAAAACAAAATAGAAATGCATCTTATTCAGAAAGCTCTAGGAGTCAAGCTGTGATTGCAAAATTGGCAGTGGTTGCACAGGAAAGCAAACCAACCAAGCAGAGAAACTCCACCCCTGAAACTTAAGTCCCTCTCATGTCCTTCAGTAGCTCAGCTAGCTCTCCCTCTTTTCCTTCCAGGGTTTTGCTTGCCCTAGGAATCTTGTATCCTCCCACTTGCTGCTGAAGACTGAGACCTTCCCTCCTCCTCTGCCTCGGTCCATTAACCCAGCAGGAGCACGGGTGCCTGGTTCACACCAAATACAGCTGTGACAGCTCCCAGCCCTGCCCTGGTCTCCTCAGGCAGGTGTTGAGGTATGAATTACAGTCAGTGGACTAGAGTTTAGTCCTCCCTGCACATCTCTAAGTACATATTCCTGTGGCATTCCTCAGTTATTACTGAGGCAACTGCTCTTCTGCAAGACACAATAGCTTCAAGAGCACTACCATACTTCACAAATCCTGAGGAGCTCACCACGTGCAGATCCACCTAGACTCATGTCCAGCTTCTAATCGAGACCATGTGAGGTGCATCACTAACACAGATGATGTTGCTCACTTATTTTCTGGGTGGAGAATGGAGGGTAGGGCCTGTTTGTTTAAATACTCACTTCCTTCTCATATTTCTTGTATGCTAGAAGGGTCCTGCTGGTCCAAGTGCCCTTGCTTGCACTGCGGAGCTGAATTATACCATGCCTTCTACAGACCCAGCAAATTCCACCTTGGGAGTAACAAGGGCTTTCCCCTCCCAGCTCAGGCTGAAACACTGCACCTCTCATTCCTTACCCAAATGTACTCAACTTGCATTTTATATTCATTTTCTCTTGTGTCAAAACTGTCTTTGCTTAAGCAGCTCTTTTTCTTTCCTGGCACTTCTTCCTCCCTCCTTTCCAAGTGGGAGCCAGGCCCACCCAGCAATCATTTACAAGCTACATGGTGCCAGGTCTTCTAAGGCAGCACATCTGTACCTGTGAAGTGCAAGGCAAATTGTCTCAAGTGGCCTGAAGAGACACTAACTCATGTCCCAGAAGTGATGCAGATATATTGCTCAGGCAGAGTCCTGGCAGCGAGGTTGTTTTGCTTCTGATTTCAGATCCAGCGCAACCAATGCTCACACTTGGTGATCAGTGCAAGAAAAACCAGAGTGGCAGACATATAGAAAATGACTATTTTCTTTATCAGCCTATTTAAGTCCCTTTTCCTTGAGTGAGTGTGACCAGAAACACAGAGCAGTCTCCAGGGGATCTGACCTGTGTAACAGCATGAGCAGCTCCCCAGTTACACTGAAAAACCATGAGCTGCAGCCTGAGATCACACTGGTCTTTATCACAGCCCCATCAGCCAGGAGGCTTGTGTTTACCCCAGTATTAAGCACTGCACCAAGCATTTCTGTCCAGCAAGTCATTTCCAGCAGACATGATTTCCTAGCTGGTAGCAAAAGCATTTTTACACCCACATTTATATTCACCCCACTTGGCATTGCAGTGTCTCTTGGGTTTGTTACTGCACTTCTTCCCACTGGCCACCCTCAATGGACTTTGTGTCCCCACAGATCCAGCAGAAAAGCACATGAGGACACTCCTGCCTCTTGTGCCAGCATCCTCAATAAAAGCATGAGCCAACATCACCTCCAAGGAGCCTCGGCAGTTCTCTTTCAACAGTTCCCACCACGACTTCACCTAGCACACCTGGGCCAGACAGCACCTTCTCCAGAAAAACAAACCACTTGTGATGTAATGCAGCATCATATTAACCTCTCAGCACAAAGTCATCTCTCTGCTGAGGAAATCAGCTGCCTTTCCAAAGGAAGGCATAAGCTTAGCCTGACAAAAGCTAACCTGAGGATGCCAGCCCTGCATCACATCTCATGCACCCACAGACATGCTTTACAACTTGTTGAAAACCTCGTAGGCCACTGCAGTCAGAGCAGTGGTCAGCCCCCAGCTCTGTGCTGTGTCCCAGTCAGCAGCAAAGCTGTGAAGCAAGAATCCCTGTTTTCCAGCTCAGCAGCCTGCAAGCAGCTCACCCTCTCACAGATCCCCTGTGGAGCCAGCAAGGCAGGAGGCTGTGTCCTGGCATCACACAGAGATCAGAGACCTTGCTGACCATAAGGTCACCAACCTGCAGGGTTCAGGTCCCAGCAGGTCTTCAGAAGTGCCAGGACCTTGCCTTGCTTGCTGGCAGGGGGCTGGTAGCCAACAAACCTGTGGGAACAGCAATTCCTTTCATTCCCAGAAGGAGTGTCTGTGTCTGACAAAACAAGGACAGGCTGGTGTCATTTTCCTGCGGCTGCACAGCTTCACATGCTCCTCTTCCAGCCCAGGGCTAACACAGCAAGGGGAACTGGAATATCCACTGGGATTCAAACTCAGCCAGGCTCATTCCATCCAACATGCACAAGGCAGAGGTAAAGAAACAGCCTCATGCCAATTTACCAAGCGATTCACTTGAGGCTACTTAGTGTGTCTGGCCTTCCTTCACCCTCCTTGTACAACAAGGATAACATTTGTCTAATCTCTCTCAGCTTTCCAAGCATTGTGGTCAATAGCTAAGCAACAAGCACCAGGTATTACACAGCATGTGTACACAGGTGTTCCCCAAATCTGTGTCTATCCCAAACTTGAGGGGAGAGACTTTTCCCAAGGATGCCATCAGCTCCAATCAGTGTCTGAGCAGAAGACATGTCCCTGCTGTGCAAGTGCCACCACTCATGTTTGGATGCTGGGCAGTGAATAAGCTGTGTGCCAGCAATCAGGCAGCACCCCAACACACACACAATTATATTATATTATATATATATATGTGTAGGGAAGGCAAGCAGAGCATTTGCCTCCTCTCTCCTGTAGTGCAACAGGAAAATTGATTCGTCACCCAGGCATATTAAAGCTCGCAATCCAGACAGACACATTAGCTTTCAATTACCTGATATGTTTAGCATTATAAACAAACCTCCTGGCATGCCAGCTCCAGACCATGCAAATGTGAATTTGATTGCAGCGGGAATAAAGGAAAGACATGTCTGAACCCTTGACCAGTAAGGGCTGCCTCCTCCAAGCAGGGGTGCTGCAGATGTTGGTGGGAAGCCCTGAGAGTTGGTGCAGGTCCCACACAAAGCCAGGGCTAAGCACAGGAATTTTGGCTACTGCCAGCTCCTTTTATCCATCCCTCACACCCTACTTGGGACTGAGGAAGCCATAAAGAAATCAAACATCTTTCACAGTATTATAAGGCACTTATCACATAATTTAATAACTAGAGGCACAAAGGACTTGATTCCCTCAATATGAAATTTATAAAAGTGAATTAGTAACAGAAACTTAAAGGCAAGTGCAGCTGAATAAAGACTTACAAGGACAACATTTTCCCCATTTAAGGCACAGTCTTCCCCTTCCCAAAAAAAAAGCATGCAAAGGTCACCCAGCAGTGGATCATTAAGGATAATTTGAGGTCAGTGGGAAAAGGGGGGTAGAGAAAGCAAATCCAGCTTTGAAGAAACAATTATGAGCATAACCCCACAGTGTAATTGTGATTTGTCAGGGTAGTGATCACAGAACATCACCACACACAGCTCCCTCTGCACTGCTCTCTGCCCTTGCCAAGGTCCTGTCAGGGCACCTGGGTGCAGCAGGGTGTGACAGGGATGCACTCAGCCCCCATCCCATGGGCACAGCCACATCCAACCCAGCAACCCAAGCCAGACCCTTCCAGAAGGGCTGAGAAAAGGAGAAAGTTCCCAATCCCCAGCTGAAGAAGATGTGGGAACAATAAAGCTCCCCACAAGCTACTGCATGGCAGCATCTCAAAAATCTTCCTGGAGAAGCCTGACTGCTAGACACAAGCAAGTCACAGGACACAAAGCATTCAGAGAGGACCCCCCACAGAACACTTTTCACACAAGTCCAGACAAGTTTCATGTTCACCCCAGCAGCATCTGCCTGGCCCCAGGCTGGCCAGGAGCATCCACAGGGTGCAGAAGAGCTGCTACAGCTGCACTGTCTACAAAGATTGTCATATAGAGACACCCTGCCATGGAAGATGCCCTGAGAAACAGCTTTAAGCTATGCTGAATGGGTTTGGTTTCTTTTCCCAGGCTCTGCACTTATTCCATCCTGGATGGCACCCATAGGGACACACAGGAGCTGGACATAAAAAAAACAGACAGCAGTGCCAGCACCACCAGAACCTCATGCTTTTGTCCCAGGGACAGGAGATCCTCTCAGGGTGCTCTGTGCCCCATGTTTGTGCAGTCACCAGTTTCCTTCTGTGATCTCCTCCAGCCTCTGCATCCCCCACCAGCCCTGGATGATGACTTGTGGAGCAGAGAGCATTCCTTTCAGGGACAGTGTGTCAGTGTTACTAGAGGACAGCAGGCTGCCTGGATGCAGCATGGACAGATGGCCACAGCTCACAGGAAGCACTGTGTTCCCATTATCACACACTGCATCCAGAGTTCTGCAGCATAGGGAATTATTCCCAGGCAAATACTTTCAGAAAGGAAGAAATAGGTGAAAAGTAGGATAGCAGAGCTGAAGAAGTGCTGTGGGCAGCAGTACAGCTGCCACCACAACAAATACCTGCCCCAATATTCCATCACTATTACTCAGCTAGTCCTGGATGGGAGCAGCCCTGGGGTCCCAAGCAAGGACTGACGTATTCAAAATCATTCCAGTGATGAACAAACCTCATTTTTCAGAGACAAGCAGCAGTGCAAAAGCCTCAGGAGAAAACTCTCAAGGGCTGCAACATCTCCTGCACAAGGAGAAGGGTTGGGAGGAGTGTGTCCCAAAAACCCCTCTTTGGAAGGGCTGGGCTCCTTGTCCAGCATCATCTCCCTGCCCATCACCTTGGCACTTCCCAGCTCCTGCAGGCTCTCACCCTCTTTCTTATGTATTCCCACAACTATCTGACCCCCTGCACAGTCCCAAACACCATCTAGAGTGAGAAGGCATGAAATGGGATGAGCAGTTTTGTCCTGCAGACATGGATACAAACACACAAACACAGACACCTTGGGTGAACCATCACTAAAAGTGAGAGTTCACTCCCCACCTGCAGCACTAGCCAAAGCCCACTCCCCTTTTCCTCTGAGTGGAAAAACCAATTATACTTCCCCAAAAGGGCATTTCTTTCATTACTCTCTGGCAGGAGAACCTACAAAGCCAGTCCTCTGTGCCCAGAGAGGTGCTTCCCACCCTGGGACATGGACCTGGGGGACATGGAGCAGAGACCCCTGGCTCAGGATTGCTAACATCAACCTGTGCATGTCTAATCATACCAGATCTCCAAAACAGCCATGCATCTGGCTAGGATGGGAGGGCAACCCAAGGACAGAAAAAAAACCCCAAATCTTTCCCTGGGAGTTTTACACCACACAAACCTCAGGGTGAAGCAGCACCCTTTGGGCTCCTGCACTCATGTAAAGCAAAAAAGCACCTGCTTTTCAGCAGATCTCCTTGCCAAAGGAAAGGAGGCTTTATCTATAGGATTTCATATGCAGGGAGAGACAGCAGTGTGCAGCATTTTGTGGTCTTTAAAGATCAAACAGCATTTTAGAGAGGAAGCAGCACCCTGCTCAAAATCGGCTTCAGTAATCACATTCTGCTTTATTAAACCCTCCTTGCAGCTTCAAACTGGAAGTCAAATTCCCTCACACTTCCATCTCCAAACAGGTCTGGGGCTTTTCAGAAACCAAACGATAATATTTGGATAGATAGATATATGTATGCATATATATAATATATATATATATATAAAAATATAATAATACAGGCAAAAAAAGGCTGCCAAGCTCTACTCCAAAGGCAGCTGTTCCTCCCCTGGAGAGTACAATGCCTACACACATTAGCAAGACAATGAGATGTACTAAAGGTACAAGATCACTAGAGTTCAGCTTGGCAGCAACAACTCTTGGTAAAAAGCAGTGCCAAGGAGCATGTGGTACAAAGGACACCCCCCAAAAAAGACACAGGACCTTGGAGATGGTCAAGACAATATCCTGGTAGACTGTAGTAGCTCATCTGGGACCCCAAAGGGAGCAGTGCCAGCCACATGCACTCATTGCACTTCATGCTGTGCCTGCAGACAGGAAAATGGATGGAGGAGGAAAAGGAGAAAATAAAATCTCCCACAAACTGGCCATTACTGTGATGGATGGCACTGGGAATGAGGAGGCAGGAACAAGAGTCCAGCAAAATCAGGTGTGAGAGCCAGGAATGGGGCTGTACAAGTGCCATGGCTGGAGGGGGCTGCAGTCCTTATCCCAGACCTGCTGCCACCCACCCACACAAACCCTCAAGCACACTTCCCAAAAACCACAGCCACCGTGTGAGCCTCATTTCAGGAGTTTCACATCCTCATGAGCTTCATCTCTAACCCTGTGTGGATGTAGGTGCACCTTTTTGGGCACTGCTCCCATGCCTGGATCCTGGGAGCAGCACAGAAAACAGAGCCTGGAGCTCAAACCATGGGTGCCAAAGGGCCTCTGCACAGCTCTGGCCATCCAGCAGCCAAATCCAGGCCCCCATCCTGCTTTGACCTCCTCTGCTCCCCCCCAGCTCTACCACCTCCAGAGTGCAGCTCATCCCAATTCCACCTTTCCCACACAACCCAAAACCAGGGAAAGCCACTGGCCAAGAAAGAGGAGGGGAGAGAATCTTTTTGGATTTGGACCCTGCTCCTGTGAGCCTGCTGGGTTATTTTTTCTTTTTTTCTCCAAACATCTCCCAAGGAGCCTGAACTTTGATCCTCCAGCATTTTGGCTCCTCAGATGTTTATGAAGCTCAAACATCAGGCAGCAATGCCCAGCTGGGCTGGCCACAGGCCCTGGCCTCAGGACAGCCATGGGCAGGGTAACTCCAACCTGCAAGGAGATTTTTCAATGCCTTCATTACCTCCACAGCATCACAGATCTGCCTGCTCAGCTTCCAGCTGCTCCCCATAAAGCCAAAGCACCAGATAAATTCTCCACACAGTTTATTTTTGAGCCAACTGCCGTGACCCCCCGAGGCTTGTATCTGCACTTCAAATAAATCACAGCCAGCTCTGCCCACCCTCCCCAGCAGCAATGGAGGGGCTCCTCCATCACCCAGGAGAAGGCCTCAGTCCCCTTTTCCCCAGGAGAAGCCATGAAAACAATCTTCTCCCTTCCCTGCACTAAGCTTTTCCTGCAAGGGACACACACACAGAGACTTGGCTCTTATTGCAGAGGTGTAGGAACAGAAGCATCACTCAGGAGCAGGGGATGTACTCATTAAGACATGGTGACTCAGAGCTCAAGGCTTCCCAGGATAACAGGGATTTTGTGGGAAGTCAGCTGGCTCTGAAAAGGAAAAGCAAACCAGCATGCCTATAAACATGACACAAGCAGGGAGAGGCAGGGAGGGGAAGAAAGGAGAGCAGGGAGGCAACAGACATTTTAAAAGCTCCTCTCCCAGCATTCTTTGTTCTTATAAATGTGAAAAAAGCACCTTGCAAAAATCTTATAGAAGACACTCTGACAGCTAGAAACACTGCTAACCAGGCTGTTGTGTTAGAGCTGATCCAGCTGCACAAACAGCAAACCCTGGGATGGTTTCTATCTCCTCTCTCAGCTCCATCTGCCATTCCTCTAGATAAAGGCAGAGCTGAACTAAGGAGAAGCCTCTGCTTGCCTGGCACTTTGACTTGCAGTTTCCCAGCACACCAAGGCCAGCCCCTCTCAGCCAAGCCCTTTGCTCACCATGGGCATTTCCTTCAGCAGGGCCAAAGGTGGGGTGAAACCTTGAGCTCACCCTGCCCAAACACGCTGCTGCTGAGCTGCACTGGCTGCTAATCACACAAGGGTTGTTTTACACCAAAGGCAGGAGGACACAACCTGAGATAATCCAGTGTGGCCAACACATGGCAAACATTAACCCAGCACTGACATCCCCACCCTGCACTAGCAGGGTCTCCTTGCACCATGTGAAGGAGAGGTTTAAGGCCACAGCAGTGACACGTAATATCCACGAGATGAGCAAAAATATGATGAACCCAATGAGCTTTGTGCTCCTGGAAATGAGCCTCCTGTTCCTGAAGGATTTCCAGGAGGCTGGCATTAAACTGACAGGTATAAAATCTCACAGGGGTGTTTGAGGAATCCAAAGGTCCTGTTCAGTATTAACTGAGGGGAGGCAGGGAGCAAGGAAGTTACAAAGCACCTCCTGACATTGCTTGCCCTCTTACCACTTGCTCTGAAGATGTATTTAACAGGACACGTGTCTTTCTGGTGCCATTGAGGGTCATGGAACAATTTTAAAGCAGATCATCAGACAAAATCCCTCCAGGGACATGTTGTTTAATTAATTTTTGTTTGTTTTTGCAAAGAATCACTCAAACTTTGTTTCTGCTCCTGGGCAGCTGGAGGGCCCAGAGCGTCCCCCCATCAGCCCATCCTCAAAGCAAACTACCCGAGCTCAGAGGGTTATCAGTGAAGGAAAACTCCCTCTGCACAAAGAGCACAGACATTGTCTGCCCCCAGGGCAGGCAGCCCTGCGGGGAGGGGGCTGGCTCACTCACAGCCAGCAGCAGCTGGGCTCCAGAACCCACACCCTGTGCCAGGCTGGGCTTACTGGGGACAGCAGATGCAGGGACAGCCCTCCTGCAGCCAGCTCCTCCTCCTGCTCCGGGGATTGCACGGGATGGAGAAGGGCTGGGCTGCCTCCCTGCTCCCTCCTTTGCAGCTGCAGCGCTGGGACCAGGTGCCACCAACCCACACCTTGATGTCACCCACAGTGACCTCACTCACAGCCCCCCTGCACCCACAGCCCCTCAGACACCTCCAGCTGTGCCAGGAAGCCAGACCTGCCCAAAGCACCACCACCAAAACCACAGATCTGTCCAACAGCACTGATCAAGCCACGCTCTGATCTCTCCTGCTGTGATGCCAAGGCTCGGATTCAGCCCCTGGGATGGGACACACAGTGCCCCCATGCCAGGCTTGCACCTGTCACCACATTACCTAAGTTTTCTGCCACAAAATCATAACTTATGGCCCCTCCAGATGTTTTGCTGGCTCTCAGTGAGGGCAGGAGACAGAAGTGAAGGAAGCAGGATAAAGACAGAGCGAAGGGCAGAACCTAGAGCCAAAGCAGCATTGGGATGATCCAAGCCCAGAAGCTGTAGCTCCCTCCCCAGGACTCTGGACCCTACAGGAAAGCAGGAACAGATGTGAGACAGTCCTGAGTCCCACCTGAGCTGGCACAGCCCCCAGCAGCACTGCAATCACCTTGCTGACAGTGAGCACAGTGATGCCAGCAGCTTGGGAAATGACTCTGCATCAGGAGCTGCAACATCCTGCATGGCTCCCCCGAGAGCAGCAGCACATGCTGCCTCCACACAGCCATCCAGACACACTCCTGCCCCTTCCCAGCCCCAAAGCCTTGGCAGAGCTGCTCCATGAGGGCATCCTGACCTTTCCCAGCCATGCAATGCAAGCACCATCTCCCATTTCCACATTTTGGGCTGCTTGGCCCATGGGGTCCCACACAAACTCACTGAGCCAGAGAACCTCTGGGTGAGAGGCAACACAAGATCCCCTGAAGCCCCCCAGCCCAAACACTGACCAACAGATTCTACCCATGATGGCTTTAAGCTGGGTTGGGTTTGGCTTTGGCTTTTCAACATCTTTCCCCTAAATCCCCTCTGAAAAACCCTGTAGTTGCTATGGAAATATTCTCAGCAGTATGGGTGGAGCAGAGCAGTACTGGCCAAAACCCCCTGTGGCTCCCAGTTGACACCAGTTCCTAGGATCTGGCAGTACTGGAGAACACTCCAAGTTGCACAGGGAATACCTTGAGCTTAAAGCAATTTTTTGCACTAATGAATGAGTGAGACCCATCTGGGAGTCAAGAGCAGGGACTTGCAATTCACCCAGGGATAAACAGGTTAAAATGATAACTGAGACACACTCACACTGCCTAAGGGATGAGAGGGTTATGAACAGCAAAAATCTTCAATTTGCCCCAGAAATACCCTCACTTGGAGCAGGAGGTGGCCACAGACAAGGGTGGCAGGAGCAGAGCTGAGCTTTATCACTGGCCCTGCCACCAATGCAGCCTCCAGAAAGGCCTCTCCTGCCCTCTCTGCACTCCCAGCACTGGCATGAAGAGAATCAGCAGGCAGGGCGAGAACAGCAGCCATCAAGAGCTGTGAGGAGGGCTGGAAGGCAGAACAGAAATCTTTTCCACGTGGCAAAGAGAGCAGCATGCTGGGCAATTGCTACGTGCTCCAGTGCACCCACTTCACAACTGCACAACTTTCAGGTTTGACACCACGAGCCAATTCCTTGCTGGAAACACTGGCAGAGTCCTTGCAGACAATGGATTAGCCTTTTCCACTAGAGCTTGGAGCAAGGTCCCCAGGCACCAGCTGAGTGGGAAATGCATCTTGTCCATGGGATGGACAGCAGGCCAGCAGCACTGTGTGCACAGGGAGGTGCCCCTGCTCTGCTGGCAGAGCACTGCAGCTGTCATCAACCCCAGATTTAGGGTAAGGGCCAGGCTCCCCCATCTCCATCAGCCCACCCAGCTGGGAGAGAAGGAGGATGTGGACAGTGTGGGCACCTCCTGCCTCGGGCCATGCTCAGTAGCTGTATTCCACCTGCTGGCAGCTGTCACCTCAGCACCAGCTGCAGCCTATGACAAACAGCAGGAGCTCTCCTAGCTGCAGAATGCAAACCAAGGTTCCAGCCACTACCAGGGCTGTCCCCAGCCATTGCCAACCAGAGATCTCACCACTAATGGGAGTTTAACTCTGATGCAGCCTGGGCTACAGCAAGGAGCTGCCCAGCTGCACGGTGGGCTGTCACACCACCAGACTCCCACCAGCACTCGTGGTGGACAGGCATGTGTGAAATCCCTTTCACATCATCACTGCAAGCTTGGCAATGAGCAGGTCACAGATGTTTTCCCAAGCATTTGTCTCCTGGAGCAGGGATTTTCCTGCCCTCAAAGCTGAAGTCACCATGCAGATCTGACCAAGTTTTACCATCTTCCCCCAGCAGCCCTACACAAATCTGCTGGAGCTGTCATCCAGCACATCCCACCCCTTCTCCCAGGCCTGCCTGGAAAGGGGAATCACACAGCACCTGGCCCATCCATTAGACTCACACATCACTGGTTCCAGGGTGGATCTGACCACAGCACAGGGCACTGCTGGACTCTGCATTACAGGTGCAAGGCCCTGTTCAAAGGACTAAAAAAAACAACCTGCGCCATCAGGCTGCAAGGTGCACATCTGCTTTGGGAGCATCTTGCCAGATCCCAAGTGCTCTCCCAAACAAATGCACTCAAGAGAGATGTTTGGGCTTCAGCTGTTACTGAACCATCCATGCCTGGTCTGAGATCCTGCAAATAACAGAAGCCGGCACTCCAGAAATGGTTCTTTCTCACCCAAATTCAGCAAGACAAAGCAGAAAGCAGCAGCCAAAATGCCTCCCCCTCCCTGTCCCATGCCCAGGGTATGCAGTTTCTCTTGCTCCCTGCTGGCAGAAGTTCTTGTTGCACCAACCCCAAACAGTTTTCTCCACAGTTTTGGGGAGAGGATATTGAAAGAACATGCACACAAAGCTGCCTGCAAAGCAGAGGGACTCCACAAAATCAACAGAGACCTGAAACAGCCCCACTTGGACCAAGGACAGCAAAACCAGGCTAAGGCAGGGGAGCAGCCACCCCGTGATCTGTGCCACTGTCACCTCCAACTCACAGCACTATGCCAGCACAGTTCCAGCCTTCTGCCACATCCCCTCAGCCCTGGGTGACAGACTGTGCAGTGCCAGCTCCCACAGCCCCTTCATCCCCTGTGACCCAGAGGTGACCTCAGCAATGGCACAGGGACCATTCTGTATCATGGAAAACTAAACCACAGGCCAAGTAAAGAACTTATCTTCCTCACAAAGCAGAACTTTCAGGATGCAGTTCCTCCAACAACCACATTTTCTCCATCGTTCCCCCAACTTGGAGGTCCCCATAAAAACCCCAGGGATGCTTTGGTGAGGCCCAGACAAGCCTGTGGGTGCTGCTGCCAGGAAGATTCTGTTATTAGACAGCAGGGCAGAATTTGGGGCTGACTCCTGGGTGGCTGCCTGGGTACACCCCATCTGCACCCCACAGCACCCCGAGATGCCCAGCAGAGAGCTGAGCCATTGCCTGCATAGCAGCACAGTGCCTCAAATAAAAACTCCCCACAGCCAGCACAGTGAATAAGATTACAACAAATATAAACTAATGATACAGCTGTCAAGACAGATTAGACTGCACAGTGTAAAAAATTGCAGGGCTGTTTAGTCACAACAATATAAGATTAATTTATCAATACAGCTTATGTGGCACTGGAGAGATAGCAAATTGAATAAGTGAATCTTTTCTACACCTTGCTCAAGGAGGGAGTCTCAGACCCGATGGGTGTATGGGGCTGGATACCAGTGAAGATCTGCAGGCAGCAATCACCCAACAGGGCTGGTCTCACACAGCCCAGGGGGATCTGAGCCTTCATCCCAGGCTTAGGGAATGGCACATGTGCCACCCAAATGCATGGCTCTGCACCCATTTGCTCCTAGAGGTGCCCACCCTTCTGCAGTTCCAGACTACAGAACAATGTTGCTAAATCAAGGCATCCAGAAGCTGCTGCTGCTGCAGGCAGGAACCTCCCAGAGCCTTTTCCATGAGCTCCTCCAAGTCCAGCACCACAGGACTGGAGCTGTTTGTGTAGGCTCACCTTCCAGCTCTGTCCCAGTTCCAGCCTGTACGTGTGTTGGTGCACACAGGAACCCCAGGCAGCATCCACAGCTCTAACACTGGCAAAAATATGCACAGCCACAGCCACCCCTTGGGGGCTAAGCCCTGGCAGAACCAGGCAAGCTTGCAGCCCTGAGAACATCTCTCATGGGTTCCCAAAAAGCAAGAACACACCCAGAAGTCCTCAGGAGCAGCTTCCCTGTTCATCCCACACCTTCTACCCAAAGACTGCAGCGTCTGCACTGGGCCCACACCTTTTCAGATCTCTCATGTGTTGTCATCTGTGGGTTAAAAGATGTGCAAGTAAGGAAATAGGTGCAGGGATAACGAGCCAAGGTTTCGATCTGTGAAGGTGAGAGCACAGCAGCATCTGCCAATACGAAGGAAGCACCCGTTTCTATAAATATTGAAATCCGGTAATTATCATCATTAGAACTAGTTGTGATTTAGCCACAGCTCAATCCCAACAAGTAAGAATGGCATTTATTTGCCACAATTAGAACAGCTAAAAATACCTCCCAAACTTTGCCTGGTTCAGCCCCATCCCAGCAGGCTCAGCTCTGGGCAGGGAGAAATGCAAAGCAGGGGAGCACTTGAAGGACCATGCAGGGCTGAAGAAACCCTGTGGTCTCACAGGGAGACCAGGACACCAACACAAGGCCACCCCATCTTCTAGGAGCCCTTCATGGAAGCTCTGCTCCATGGCTTTCTCCCCAGCTCTGGTTCAGCCCAGCTAATTCCTGCCCCACAACACTGGCACACAAGGGTGGTTATTTTCCCCATGCAAAGCAACATTCCCTCTAGCAAGCTACATTTTCCATACCAAAAATTTCTTTTCAGTTGTATCAAAAGGCACAGGTTTGCTTTAAAAGGCAAGCAGAAAAGCCTGGCTCAACCAAGCCATCCCACTGGCAATAGCCCTGGTAACTCCCAGATGATCCAAACCAGCCATCCCTGACAGCCAGGGGTTTCCTCACCTTGTGGGAACCTTGCAGTCATGCCAACAGCTTCCACACACTCAGCATCCCTCCCACACCCCAGCTCAGTGCTGAAGGGCTCCTAGAGCTCAGCATGCTGGACAGACAGCCTCATGGATGAACCTCCTGCAAGACCTCATCCTTCCCAGTTTCTCCAGGCAAAGTCCTCACACAAAATCCTGTGAGCAGCATCAAGCTGTCCTGTCCTTCCTCTGCAAGGTGACCACAGGGTCATCACCTTTCCAGAAGCTTTAAACATGAAGGGACTTGGCCATCCTCCCTTGGGGACACGTCTGCATTCCAGCTGCCACCAGCACTTTCCCAGCCTTTTCCCCCAAGATAAATAAATGCCTGTGAGGTGCAGATAAATATCACAGGAGGCAGCACCTCAAAGCAGCCACAATCAGCTCTCAGCTTCCCATCCAAGTCCACAATCCAGGGAAGAAAATCCCCATCTACTGACACAAATCACCCAGGGCAATCTCCTCGTGCTTGTTCCAAGACTCAAGATTTTCCCTGAGGAAACGTGCCCGGCTCCCCCGGCCAGGGATGTTCTTTCTGACAGTCACGGTGAATATTCTCCCTGCTTATCCCATAATATCTGGAAAGAGCTGTGAAATGGGAGCTCAGGGAGCCTCTGCTGTGCGGGGGCGAAGGCTCTGAGGTGCTGCTCCCTGCCAGGTCCCAAATGTCCATCCCAGCCCCACCTGCTCCTCCCTGAAATGCCTCCAGCCCTGGGAGTTCTCAGCCTCCCTCCGTGGGTAATCCGACCCCTCCGATGCCTTTTTCCCCCCCACTCCTGCTCTGTTTGCTTCTGAACTCTCTCCAATTTGTCAATATTCCCATCATAAGGTGCCTCAAACTCAGACCACATTCCTGGATTTTTTAAAAATTATTATTCTGGGGGTTTCTGTTGTTTTCTTTGCATTTTTTTTCAGTGGGAATAGCCAGGTTGTAGCTCTGCTCCCACAGCTCCCCCTCTCCCCAAACACAGCCCATCACTATTAGTTTAGGGCCCTAAGCCAGTTCTCAGTCCATTTGGCAGTGTCCTATCCAAGGCAAACTGAACTAATTTTGAGAGTAAGATTTGGTGAGACACTATATCAAATGCTTTGCTAAATCCAAATATATTAGGATTTCCACGTTCTGCTCAGCCACTAATTTTGTGATTCCATCAAAAAGAAAAAGCAATCAGGTTTGTCTGGCAAGATTTATTCTTTCTAAATCCCTGCTGTTATTGCTCATGCTTTCCTTATCCTCTAGTGCTTCACTTTCTTAATACTGCAGGACTGGAAGCGTTTGCTGGAAATTTATTTTTGCTATTTATATGGATTTTGAAAATCTGCCTCTGCTCTCCTCCGCTGCCCCCTGCCTTTCCCACTGCTGTTTAGCATCCCTGTGCTCCCACCAAACACATCATCTCCTCCTCCCAAAGGCAGAGCACGGCAGCATAGTAAGCCCAGTGTTAATACACAGCTCAGACACAAGATACTGGAGAAAAACTAATAAAAAACCCCAAACGTTTGGCAGCAGGAGAAAGGTCTAAAGGAAACACCCAGCTGGGTCAATCACAGAGCATCACCAACAGTTAATATTAAAGCCTGACTCAGCCATCCTGAGCATCTCCACGTTTTTCTTGCAAATTTCCTGGCAGCCACGCTCAGGGTGATCAGGGAGACTTGAGCCACAAGTGACACAGGTCGGTGCCTTTGCAGGGGACACACACAGCCCATGCTGCGTCAGGGCCAGCACTCCTGCAAACCAAACCCTGAACCACTCAGGCAGCTGAGGAGGTCCTCCAGGCCTGGCATTTGCAGAGAAAGGTCAGGAAAGGCTGCACTCCCCTGCTCTAGGCTGGTACCCCAATTTCCCACTCATACCTTGAGGACTGAGGCACTCAGAAACCACATCAGAAGGCACTCAGATCTCTTTTTCTTCCTCAGTGAGCCAAGCAGAGCCCTCTAAGTCCTGTGTTCACACAGCAGCTTTTTGGACAGCACCATCCCAGAACACTCCCATGGGTGACCCCATCCCAACTCTGACTGTGCATCCACTGCTCTGTGCCCCACTGAGCTCCGTGGGAGCAGGGCAGAGCTGCTCCTGCATCTCAGGGTATCACTCACTCCTGCCCATCAGGAGGAAAAAAGGCAGCTGTGTTGGAGTGTCACCAGTTTCTGCTCCCCAGGCTTTAGGAAGACTCAGTACACTGTACACCAAATAAACCTGCCTGGGTGCCAGCTGCCTGCACACCCTTGGGACACCCCAGCAGAGCAGCAGCACTTCCAGCCTGCACTGAGAACAAGCCATGAGCTCCAGACACAGCCTTTCCCACAGACACTGACACCTCCTCTGGCACATCCTAGCATGCCCAGGTCATGGCACTGAGCTAATGTTTGGCTTCCCACACCTCCATCAGGTCAGGTCCCTGTCAGACCCTTTGCCTCAGCTCCTACGTGCTGTTTCAGGGGGAAAAAAAACACAGCATGGTCACCCCAGCAACTCAAGACCCAGAAACAGGGCACCAGCATCCAGCAGAAGCCCAGGTGATAATTCTGCATTACACAAGGGACCACAGCTCCTTCAGTGCCCACTGAAGGGAGCTTACACAGGGGCATGTGAAGCTAAGCTATGGCATGACCCCAAGCACTCAAGGGATAAAAGGAGATTTTCTCTTTGCTCCCGCTATTTTTACATCTCAGAAATGTGTCCTGGGGGAGCAGCCATCCCTAGGAGCCCTGCTGAGGGCTGGGATACCAACACCCTCCAGCTTAGAGCCAGCTGGCTGCAGCCCAGCTGAGGATGAGAGCCCAGCCCTGCTTGCAGAACAGGGATGACCTTCCCTGCAGGCAGCCAGGAAAAACGTCCTCCACCAGCTCCCATGGCAAGTGAGTCCTGAAGGAGCTGGTGGGAAAGATGAACTCACTCTGGGACAGCTGCCCCCCATCATCCCATCCATTCCCCCCAGCCTCACCAGGGCTCAGGATTTACAGCACAGCCAGAGCAAGGGGGTCAGCAGTGGAAAACTAATGGGGGCAGGATTTACAGGGAAGGGCTGGATTCAGGGGAGGCAGAGCAAAGCAGAGGGTGATTTACAGGGTCAGCAGCAATTTACACAGCAGGTAGCACAGGGTGGATTTACAGGGGCAGGGGAGAAGTGCATTTTATGGGTCTTTATTAGGAAGTGAGCGTCTCCTTCCCCTGACCGCTGTGACCTGGGGAGGGATGTGGGAGCTGATGGAGCTCCAAGGAGCCTCCCCCTCCCCAAGGAGCTTGTTCTGGAGGTCACAGACAGGCCATCGTGGGCAGGCAGCCCTATCCCAGCAGGGCTGCATACTGCAGCTGCTTTCTGCTTGGTCACAACAACCTCTGGGTCATTCCAGCATGTCCTTGTCCCACCACTGCCCCAGGGCACTGTTCCAAGGGCAGCCTTGGTGGTCAGTGCCTCCAGGGAGGCTACAAACAAACCCTCAGACATCTCCTCCTAGAGCTGGGGGCCCTTCCTTCCTCCTGGCAAGCCCCACAGTCCCTCCCCAGTTTCTCCCCCTGCCAAGGCCCCTCCTGCCCTGGGACAGGGCTGCCAGGCTGGGGACAGGCAGGCAGGGTCACAGTCTGCTGTCCCCACACCCCGTGGTGGGGGCAGCCCCAGGGCCACCAGCACTGACACACACCAGTCAGGTCACCCACTCTCCAGTCCCATTTTCCAGCTGCTTCTGGCACCCAGCAGGAGGCAGGGGTTGGTGTCAGCCCCACACGTGTAACCCTGAGCACATCTCTGGGCAAGCAGGTTCTCCCCTGCCCCACAGCATCTTGTCCCCACTCCTGAATGGCAGCAGGGATGGTGAGGGATGCACTCTTCAAGCACACAGCACGAAATGTGAGGGGTGTTCAGCGTGTTTGGGTCTCTAGATATCACAAATGTCCCAGCCCTGGCTGTCCTGAGTTGGCAGTGCACAGACACAAGGGTTACACCTGGCCTGCTCACACTGCACGTGAAGCAAGAAAAGGAAATACACATATAGGAGAAGTCCCAACAAAACAACTCCACCATGATGTGATATTGCCACTTTGGAGCACAGCATGGCTGCTCTCTGCCAGCCCAGGAGGTGACAGCCCAATGTCCAGGAGTGAGCCAGGACACACATCCTGCTGCCCCAGCTCTTCCCTGCCCCTGCTTCCTGCCAGCTGCACAAGGCACAGGCTGCCCCTCCAGAAGTGACACTTGCAGCATGGCATGACCTGGGGACCAAAGCTTCAGCCATGCCAGCATACACCTTGCATGTTCCCACATTTACTCCCCAAAAAGAAGCTTGCAAGACAACAAGTGGAGACATTGATCATAGAAGAGCCAAAAAAAAAGGGGGAATTCACTCAGACATTTCCTCTCAGTCTCATTCTCCAGACATTCCCCTATTTTGTAACAGATACATGAGGCCACATGCTAAACAAGTGCAATCCCTGCAGGATTGCAAACCCCAACCTCTTGCAGCATGGGGCTGCTCAGGGGTGCAATTAGACTCAGTGCCACTAGCAGAGAGAGGGGTGGAGGGGAACAGCTCCAAGCACTGACCACAGACACCCATGAAAGCATTGAGCACTACCCAGCCCCAGCATTGCATAAAAGAGGTGAAAATAAAGTTGTGAGCAACCTACACAGAGCAAGAGAAGTTCCTCTCTTTCAGCCTGGAGAGATGCAGCTCTGCAGCCCAGACACGTCATACCTGGCAGGATCCCAATATGTAGGAGCCTTGATAAGGTCCTATTGCTTGCAGGTGGGGACTCACTCACAGCCCAGCTGATCCCACTGATCCTCAGTAGAGATGCATAGGGAGCATCCCAAACAAGCTGGTCCCCTCATCCATATAAAACTTCCAGAGAGGCACAATAGCAACTCACATCATCCCCAGAACCACAGACAGCAGCAACACCATTGCCCCCCTCCTGCTCCCCCAAAGTTTGACTAAAGCTCAGGAGTATCTTTGCTTTTATAAATCTCTGCCTTTTAATGATGGCTTCAAGGCTCAGAGAAAAAAAGGCCCATTAAACTCACTGAATAAGTTAATGGGGCAGAGAGAATCCATTTCAAAGCCACCCCAGGCTATTTTCCTCTGGAGCTAAAGCCTGAATAAGCAAAAAGGAAAAATTAAAACTGTACAGTGCTTTGCCAATAAATAACCCCCAGTGTAATCTACTACCAGGCAGGCCTCCATTTGCAGAGATAATAGGATGCAGATCATCTGCAAACCACCTCCCCTTGCAGGGACCACCACCTTTTGATTGCAATTAGCTGTGCCCAGGCAGGAGCCTCCATCTCCTGCCTGTCCCCTTCCACCTGCTTGGGCAGGAGGGAATGACACATCCTGCAGAAAATGCCAAAATCCAGCACTTGCCTCTGCAATTCCCCAACATCCATGTTCCAGGCACACACCCCTGTTTCTCTGTTGCATTTTCCCCAAGCCCTCCTGCCCCTTCATCCCTGTCTTCTCTCCCTCCTTCACCAGAAGCACTGTGGGTCCGTCCCTCACCCATCAAGCAGAGCCCACACACAGCTGCTCCTCCCCAAACACTTAAAAAACAAGTGCATGTCCCAGAGAGGAGGAAAAAAAAATAAAAATCCCTGCTTGTAAATGTTGATCCCACTAGATGCAGTTTGTTTACTATTTAATATTTAAAGATGCTAATTAAGTCTCTGAATAAATAAATCTATGCTATCTGTGCCTTTTGGAAGGCAGGGATCCTTCCCTTGGGGCCAGAACATGCTGGGTGCTGGGCAGTCTGCCTGGGTCTGGGGAAAAGCCTGGGGCAAAGCATGAGGATCCCACCAGCATCCCTCTTGGAAGGATGGGCTTATTGGCAACACCAGGCTGGGAGCATGGGACACCTCAGCCATCCAGTCCTGGAGGGGAGCACAGGCAGGACAAGGCACAGAGAGGAGGATTTCCAAACAGGGGTGCCCACAGCAGCTCCTCTTAGCCCTGGGCTGGGATCCCAGCTACAAGCCAGGAGCCAAGGGATAGAGGCCAAGGGCCAGAGGATGAACCCACAAAGTGCTGGGGGTACAGACACCAACACACATCCCCACAGCCACCACCCCACAGGCAGCCAGGAACAGCTACAGACACATCCCTCCCATCTGCCCAGAGCCAGGACAGCTTCCTACCTGAGAGCATCCCTGTTCCAGCTCCTCTTCTCAAAACCAACCTGCAGCATCTGGCAAGGAGCAGCGACTGCTGCCTCCCTCACACACAGCCCCCGACATCTCAACCTCCACAGCTCAGCTCTTCCACCTCTTCAGCCTTCCTTAGGCTCTGCCTCTCCCACATCCACTCCAGCTGCATGCTGCACCTTGCCATTAACCCCCACGGTGCCAGCCCTGCAGAGCTCCTTGTTGCCTCTCCCTGCCCATCATCCCTGCTCTGTGCCCTGCCCACACTCCTCGGGCTCAGGCTTGGCTTTGGTGCTCCCAAGGACATACTTCAGCATCTGCCCCGACTGAGGTGAGGGGCACAACCCTTCCCAAGGGAGCTGCTCTGGTGCTGATCCAGCTCTGTGCTACTCTGCCCTCTCCCCTGCAGAGTCTGGGGCAGCCTGTGAGGCTGGGAGCACCGATGTGTCTGGAATAGTCCCCAGGAAGATTCAGCTTCTCTAAACAGCCACAAGGAGAGCCCCAGGAGGGAAGGATGCCCTCAGCAGGCTGAGGAGCTGGGAACACACATCATCCTTGACCCTGTGTCCCACTGAACTTTGCTTGCTCCACAGGCTGCTCAGCAGCAGCCACCAAGTGACTTGGGGGCTTTTACCTTACTTTTCCTGGGATTTTATTTTGGCTGGGGAGAGCACAGGCAAGGCATGAGACAGACAAAGCCAGTATCCACCTCGCTACCCCAGGAACACCCATCCACATCATGAAGGAATGGGTTTTGGGGACAAGAGAGATTTTTCCAGCCCCACAAATCACAGAGCTCCCAACAGGCAATCCCATCTGTATTGGGAAGGACACGAGGGATGTCCAAGCTGGCCTTGTCTGCCTGGGTTAGGAGCAGGCAGGAGGAGGGCAGGCAGCCCAAGGGAGCTTTTGCACAGCTGGATCACAGACTGGAGAGCCAGGACTCCTTGTTCCCAGCCCAGGTCACTGCACAGCATTTCCATGGAGAGCATGGGATGGGGGATGAGGCCAGAGCTGCTCTAGGAGCAGAAGGAAAGTCAGCAGCTGCAGGCACCCGAGATCTCCCCCATGTGGCTTCATGTCCTGGCAGGGTCAGGAGTTAGAGCCTGGCATTTCTGCAGCTCAGCTGAGCATTCATATTCCTAATTTATCCTGGCAAAACCCTGAGCATGCAGGGTCCTCAGCAGCACTCAGATTCCCAGCATCTGTTGGAGCATTTCCACATTAACATTTCCTAGTGGGAACCTCCTGGTGAGAACTAGTTAAGGGACAGCCTTGCACAACCCAGAAGGATAGGGACTTCACCACGCTCACATCTGCTCCTACCCACTTCCCAGTCCCCCAGGGACAGTGCAGAGCTGCCAGCAAAAGCTCCAGTGCCCTGTCCCCTTCCCAGCACCACTGAGCCCAGCATGGAGCTGCAGGAGAGCTGCAGCCAAGAGGCTGCATGGGGCTCTTCCTCTCCCTGCACCCTTCCCTGGGATCCCAAGATCATTTAGTTGTCACTTCAACAAGCACTCTGTTCAAAAATAAGCACCCTGGGTTGCACATGTGCCATCAAACTCGCTTGGGAATCCTTCCTGACCTCTCTGCTCCACTGCTGGGAATTTTGTTTTTAATTAAAAAGGCAGTCTTTATTTAGGCAGACCGAAGCTGGGGATGATGTCACTTGCATCAGGTACAGGAAGGGCACAGTCACTACCAGGCTCCATCATCCACCATACCAAAACACTGGGTGGCAGCTGGAGCAAAGCTGGCTGTACACATGGCTCTGCTCATGCTCCTTCAGCTCCTCAACTGCTACAGCACAGGAAAACAAGCTAAAAATACAGCACATATTTTCCTGGTGCCACCCTTCCAGGCAAGCCAGGTCTTACACAGAGGGGAACAGGGAAAGCTCCACAGTTCCTTGAGGTCTGGAAACTGGGTAGTACATGGGGGATGGGGATACCCAAAGACACAGCACAGCAGGGCTGGAGGAGCAGCCCTGTGAGCTGGGCACTGATTCCAGTGCAGTGTTCCAAGGGGACTCCAGAGAGATTTTAGTGCCCCTCTCTCCAGCTGAAGTGAAGCCCAGGCCCTGAGCAGTATCATGGCTCACCCATGATCCATCACCCACATCCACCCAGATGTTGCCCCTGCCATGGTGCTGGGGGTCCATTTGCTGTTGCATTGCAGGACCACAGGGTGTCACAGCCTTTCCATCATGCTGGAAGCCCTTGGCAATAGCCAGCAGGGAAATAACCAGCCCCACTTTGGCCCAGCTGCCAGGGAAAATGAGATAATCCCAGGAGCTGCACGTGGAGGATATCACAGGGTCAAGGCCAGATTCCTGCCCTCACTGACCCTTGCTCTGTCTCACACCAGACTCTTCTCTGCCTTCCTCCCTTGGAAAATGACATGTGGTCTCTTTAGCTCTCTGACCTCCATCCAGCCCGTGCAGCAGAGGTTTAATCAGAGGAGCAAAGGACATTTTACCTACTCTGAGGCCCTCAGACACAGCTCTGTGCGCTCTTGTCTCTGCCTCCAGGATTTCTCCATGGACCTCTCTCATGTCTGCTAAACACAAGAGGACCAATAGAAGAGCCTTGTTTATCCCTGCCTCCATGCTTGGCCTCTCCCTAAACCCTGGCCAGTGCTGGGCTACAGGATCTCCATCCTCACTCTGCTTCTTGCAGGCCAGCTCCACCACTGCTCTGTGCCTCAGTTTCCCCATCAGTAAAAAGGACAGAGCTACAAGAGGCTTCCTTGTGTGGTCACAGCCAGAAGCTGCTCACAGAGGGCAGCTCATGATCCCGACCAGGCACTGCTTGCCCAGCACCACCTCCTCACTGCACCCACTTTGGCTGGGCCAATACTGCCCAAAAAGCTGCAAATCACCTCAATTCACAGCCAGGCTGGGGCAGTCTGACAGCACTGGTGGAAGACCTGTGGGCAGGTGGGGGTGCCCTGGCCACATTCCCACAGAGCAGCCCAGAGAGGAAAGCCCTGAGCCAGCAATCCCTCGGCTCCAGGGGAGCACCGGACACCAGCGGGTGCCCACACAGCACTGGGGATGCCGAGCTGGGGAGCAGGTGAGAGCCCGGGAGGGGTCCAGCAGCACGGGCACCAGAGCAAAGGCAGCGAGCAGTGGTGACCGGGTCCCCGAGCCCCCGCACCCCCTGCAGCCCCCGGCGCTCCGGTGCGGCTCCGAGCCGGCCGTGCCGCGCATCCCGCATCCTGCATCCCTCATCCCGCATCCCGCATCCCGGAGCCGGGCTGTCTGCCGCTGCCGCTTGCCCTCTAGCGGCACAGCCGCCTTCAGACGGGAAAAGAGGAGCGGATGAGCCGGGGTGCGCCGGGAAGAGGAGCCGGGGCTGAGCGGGGCTCGGCCGGGAGCTGTGGAACATCCGCGGGGCTGCTCTTTGCCAGCTCTCCTGCACCACAAGCCTCAGCCCGGAGCGGCTCCTCTCTGGGGGATGGCGGGGACAGCCCGGTGCCGCCGTGGTCCTGGTACTGCGTGCTCAGGAGCCCGGAGAACCCCGTGAGGAGAGCGAGCTGCTGTCCTCGCCTCCTCGTGTGGGCACAGAGCGCTGCGATGTCCAGCCACGGCACAAAGTGCAGCCTCTGAGCAAGGAGCTCGCCCACTGCACCTCCTCGATGGCAGCTTTGCTGTGCACCCCTTGGTGCAGAGGGGAGAGCCAGGAGGATTTGGGGGAGAGCAGAGCCCACAGCCAAGCACACCTGCTTAGAAAGCACCTACACAACCTGCTGAAACCCCCTCTGCAGGAAACACGGAACTACTGCCATTCCACATTGCCTGGTAATAACACTCCGAGTTACAAACACTAGTAACACTCACTTTGGAAGCCTGTCAGGCTTAGGGCTTGGTTTATATCCCGCTTGTCAACAGCCCCCTAAATGGGATGCACCAAATCCAGCCATAAACTCCTGGAGAATACCAAGGAGGAGCTCTTCTCTGAGCAGGATGAGCCAGTGTGTCAGGGTGGCACTGGGAAGCATCACCAAGCTCAATCTACCTGCAGGGCTCCCCCAAAGGTGATCCCATGGGACACCTCAGGGGCTGTTTGGGGTGTTCACTGCGAGGGTCCAGCATTGTTGGTCACAGGGATGGTCACAGGGCTATGGGAGACCTCAAGCAGCCTCATGCCAAAGCACATGAAGATGTTTTGCTTCACAGGGGTGAGTTAATAACACAAAGCAGACACAGAAAGCTTTTCCTGACTGAGCTCTGCAAAAGCCCTTAGACAGAGGCAACACCCCTCTGAGCGTCCAAGGGCAACAAGGGAGCTCCTTCCTCAGTCTCTTCTTCCTCCCATTAAACAGAGACCTGAAACCCTGGACCTAGACCTGAAACATCCATGAGTCATCTCTACTACTATAGGGAGACAAGCCATCAGTCAGAACCAATTTAGACTGCCCCAAAACCTGCAGGACATGAGGACCTGGGAGATGTCACATGCACCCTGAAACCACATGGGCCACCAGCTCCTCCTGCCAGTCCAGCAGCTCAGTCCCCATGTTTGGCTCAGAAAAAGTCTGGGAAGTGCTGGCAGGCACCAAAACCGTTTCCTTCCTGAAGAAATACCTGACATCACCTGTGCCCAGAAAGTGCCTCTCCTCAGGACTGCTCAGCAGAGAGAGAGACAGTAAGAGCAGGGCAAGGAGCCAACAGCCAGCCCACAGGAAAGGGAGAGGGTATGGATCAGTGCTCCTGCCTTAAATCACCTCTAGAGCAACAAGGCCATGTATCTTAGCCCAACTCTTCATCCCAAATACCTCTGCACCCTTTTTCTGTCCTCAAAGCTTAGTGCTGCCCCAGTCTCCCCCATCCTAGCATCCTTCAGGTGAGATGCTCTGCATGAACAAGAGCAAATCCAAAATGGATTGAATTAGGGACTTTTTTGATTGTCTCTGGAGCAGCCAAAGCCTCTGGGACCAGGACATGGGAGGCTTTGGGAAAGCAGAGCCCTTCATCTCTGGAGAGTTGTAGTAGTACACAAGGCACACTGGGCACAACGTGGCTGATTCACAGAAAGGAGAAAACTTTGTGTTTGTTGTCTGAAGCAGAGCAGTCAATAATTTGAGCATCACAGGACCCTTTCTGGTGGCTGTTTGGATCACCAAAGCAAGTTCTGCTCCCTCCAGCCCTTCCGGGAAGATGCTCACCCTTTCTCCCTTGCCTGCTTCCCAGGCATGGGCACACAGGAGCATTCCCTGTGCCTCAACTCTCTCCCCCAGCAGGGAAGGGGTGCTGCTGCTGCTGCTGCTCTGAGCACCCCCTCGCTCTCCCCCTCTCCACATGCTCCAGCTCCCGCGCAGCGAGTGGGGGCTGCGCTGCCGCTCCCCCACGGCTCCCAGCGCTGACGTGGCTCTGCCACCCCCGGCCAGGCCCACGGCATGGAGGATGCTGTCACAGGCTGCTGGGACAGCCCAGAGGAGAGAGTGAAGGTGCTCCTCTTGTCTGTGGAGGAGAGCGAGATGCCTCTTCTCGCCCCTGCCAGCGAGACCCGAAAATCCTGCATCCCACTGTGCTCCACAGCGAGCCACCTCCTCTTGGGTTGCTCTCAATCCATCTCACCTTGTTGAAAGCAGCTACGAGCTGCACAGATACACCCTGAACATCCACCCATCGAGTGTATTTCACCACAAGAGCCCCCACCCTCCCCTGGTGAGGCCGGGCAAAGAGAGAGGCTTTATATACCGGGGACATCTCCCTACCTCGAGGGAGCCCAGGGGTGACACACACAGGGCCACCACCGCCTGCCTAGCAGCATCTCCGCAGTGCCATAGCAACAGCTGAGAAGTAGGGAGGCCCAGATGGCAAACTCCTCCGTCTGTCCTTCCCCACGCACGGTGCCGGCGCACGCAGGCGCTGCCCACGCTGCCAGCGGGGTGAGGCCCCGGCACGGCCCGGCACGGANAGCCCAGCCAGCCCCTGTGCCAGCCCTGTGCCAGCCCCTGTGCCACTCCAGCAATCCCAGCCAGCCCAGCCAGCCCCTGTGCCAGCCCTGTGCCAGCCCCTGTGCCACTCCAGCAATCCCAGCCAGCCCAGCCAGCCCCTGTGCCAGCCCTGTGCCAGCCCCTGTGCCACTCCAGCAATCCCAGCCAGCCCAGCCAGCCCCTGTGCCAGCCCTGTGCCAGCCCTGTGCCAGCCCAGCCACCCTGGCCAGCCCCTGTGTTGTCCCTTGTGCCAGCCTGCCCCTCAGTGCCCAGGGTGACAAACACACCCTCAGAGGGGACAGGAGGGGTTCTGTGCCACAGCTGCCCTGGGGTCAAAGCCCTGCCTGTGTGTCTGGACTTGCAATGAGTGAAGCCCCACGTCACAGGGGCTGGGGGAAGATTGAGATCTCTGTAAGTCACACCTGGCTGGGGACACGGCAAAGGCCACCCAGCTGTGCAGGAAAAGGGATGGCATGGACATACCCCAACCCCGTGGTGCCCTGCCCTGGAATTGGGAGGGGGAAGTACAGGGCATGGCTCCAAACTGGAGCCAGGTCAGCCAGCTCTCTGGCCAGACAGAGACCTCAGTGTGCAGGGCTGCAACCCAAAATCAGGTAAGTTTCTGGGCATGCTGGAAAAGGGCAGAGGGACATCAGCCAACACGAGCTCCTCCTCATCCATCTCAGGGCAGGAGTCTCCTGCCTTTCCCCCGCCTCACTGACCTGGCACCACCTGGATTTACAAGAAGGTTGTGTGTCACTGTCCCCTTCAGCCCAGCCAGGTCAGGAGCCACTCAGCCCTGGCTTTTACCAAAAGGAGGATGTGTGGGAAGCCAGAAGCACCAGCAGTTGAAGCAAAGGCCATTCCTTTGAAGGGTGCAACAGGAGGATCAATGGTGGGGTACCACACTGAGGGCACCCACAGGGCTGGCCTGCCCCACCAACCTCCTTGGGCAGCACTGTGGGAATTGGATGTCCCCTGTTCCTCTTCTGTTGTGCTCACTTCACAGGCACTCATCAGCCACTGAGAAGTGATATAACCCAAAGCTCCTGATGGCTCAGCCCCCAGTGCTGGGTTGGGGTGGGCTGGCATGGAAGATCCTTGTCCTCACTCAAGGGAATAACATGGACAAGCCCTTCACGATGGCTCACATGGGTTTGTTTAGCCAGCTCTCTGAATGGGCTCTGGCAGTCTTTCATCAGCAACACTCAAGCCCTGATTTGGAAGCTGAGCTCTCTTTTGGACGTGAATAAGGCTCTGCCTGGTCACAGGGTTGTGTCACCACCCCACACTCCATTTGCTTTTTTGCCAGCAACAAGATGGAGCAGCGACCACCACTTTCCCCAGGGCCTGTGGGGAGGTTCCAGCTGTGGCACTGCATCCCCAAGCCACTGGGACAGGACTGAGCCTCCCCTGCTCACCCCCAGCTCAGTGGAGAAGGTGCTTTTGCCCACTGGCTGCCCACAAGCTGCCTAAGGAGGCCAAGTCCCCGGTGAGCATGGCAAGCAGGGGGAAAACACTGCTCCTTGCCCAGCTGAATCAGACTCACATGCCAGGAGTGATTCAGCTATGACCAGGCTGGGCTTCTAGGCACCCTCATCCTAACACCCATGATGTCAGGGCTGGCAAGGAGAGGCCTGACATCAGCCTGAAAGGGTGCAGGACCTGATGCCTCCCTCACAGGAGCATGAACGTGGTTCACCTCTGGCTCCCAACAGTGACCCCTTTGCTGGGAAGCATCTCTGCCACCTAAATCAACCCTCTGCTTCCATTAGCATCCCCTACAAACCACCACTGCCTTCCCAGTAAACACAGACCCTTGTGGAAAGTTTTCATTTGTGTTCAGTCTCAGCCCCTTTGGAACAATTTGGGGTTCACCCCAGTCCTGTGCCTCAGCCCTCCCAACCCAAAAAGGGAAGCACAGGTCCAGCAGTGATGCAGGGGGTGAAGGAATATGCTTTGCCCAGTGTGAAGCAGAGAGACATACAAATTCCAGCAAAAACTGGCACCTTCTTCTCCTTCCCCAACTTAAGAGAAGCTCCTTTCCAAAAAAAATACCCAATATCTGTTTCTGGAGTTGCCCATTTGGGCTTTTTTTTTTTTTCCCATTCCTTTTTACAGACTGCTTATCAGCATTTTTCATTTTCAAAGCAGTAAAGACATTTTCTGGGCACAAAGCACTCGTGTAATACTACCTCTCACAGCAGTTCAGATGTCTGTGCATCTGACAACACACAGTCGCTCACGCTGGTGGCTTCCAAACCCTTCCCAGCCTTTCCTGTTGCTCCCCGGGCCCCAAAGGGTTAAAACTAAACCACAACAAACAGCGAGCACAGGGAAAAATCACGAGTTTCTCCGACTTCCCCAGCATCACCCTCATCCCTCCAGCATCACAGGGAAAACACTCCAGCACCACGACGCAGGATAAATATGGGGCAATTGGAAGAGAAGTGTTGCATTAGCTTCCCCCATTTACTTTCCCCATTCCTGCTGTTTTTATGGAGGTTTGCTGGCAAGGGGAAGGCAGGGCTTGGGATTCAGGGTCAGTGACCTGCTGAAAACCTGCTTGGGCATCACAAGAACCTGTAAGCAAGCGGGGAAAGCAGCTCCCGTCATCTTTACCCAGCAAAGGTGATGAGCAGAGCTGTGAGAGAGGCACTGCAATTACTCCATGGCTCTGCTGCAATTGCACTGTGACCAAATAAAACAGCCTCAGGAAGAGACCCAAATCCCTCTCCCTCCATGCAACCGTGCCATCGAGGTGAAAAAAAAAAATAAAAATAACCCTCCATTACTCATTTCAAACCTTGCTGCATTTAACTGCCAGAATAAAGGATTCCACCTCTTCTCTGCTCAACTCCCACTGGCAACTTGCTCTGGGGGCTACATTTCCCTAAATGCTCACATTTCAATTAGCATTAGAATAATGAAATGGCTCAGAGTTCATCTCACCCAAAAATGTACTGGAAAATAAAGAGCAGAGATTGGAAGCAATGAGGAATTTCTTTTCTCACACACACAGAGCATGATGGATTCAGGAGAAGGAAATATATTCCTTTCTCGACTCCACACTGATGAGATTAACATGGGCTTTGCTAACTGCCTCTCCAAACAAGGATAATGCAACTTCAAGTTGATTTTCCAGATAAACAAGCATGCAAACAAACGCAAAGTGCTCAACTAAAAATATCTCGCTGCTCCGATGCTTCTCCCCACCGCCACCACCCCGAACCTAAAACGCACAAATCCAATCGCGGCACCACGACGAGTTACAAAATTATAACAATGGGAATCAAATAAGCTACTTAAGGGACATCTCACTGTCCTATTTTTTTTCCCCCCTCCTCTTAAAAATGCGAAACCACAGATCCCCAGATACACTCAGCCAGGGCAGGGAAGGGAGCATTTTCTGATGCGGGGATGTAAAAAATAACGACGTTTTAACTGGATACAAAGTCTCAAGAAAGAAAAACCAGCTCAGAACTTGTTTTTCTTGCCCAATTTGGGTAAATATGTGGCGGTGTGTGGCTGTGGCGTCCCCGTTCCCCTTGCAGAAGCAAACAGTTAAAGGAAGCAGCAGCTTTAGCATCTTTGCCTGCTGCTCTCTCTCCTGCTAAGGAATCAGATCTCATTTACTTTATTCCTCTTAAGCCTTGGCCAAACTGTTGCTGGGCTTTTTATGATTTTTTTTTTTTTTGGCTTTTTTTGTTGGGTTTTTTTTTTTCTTGAGGGGGGGATGGGGCAAAGGAAAAGCCAGATCTGCATCCTCTGCCCGGGGAGTCGGGCTGAGCCCAGACAGCGCAGCGATGCCGGGGGCACCTGAGCCCCGCACGGGCAGCCCAGCCCGCACCCTGCCGCGGGAGGGGGAGCCCTGGGGGACCCCCACTTACATGGAAGTGATGTTCCTTGAGATGTCCGTGATATTGATGCTCGTGTTGCCATTGCTGCTGCCTGAATCCTGCCCTTCCAAGAGAGGGAAGAGGTTCCCATCATCCGGCTTCTTGCAATTGATGTCTGTCTTGCTGCAAAGACAATTAGCAGGGCAAGCCAGCACCGAAAGCAGATAGTCTCCCCAAATGCTCCAGAGCAAAAATACCCTCCAGAAAGTGCACTTGGTAGGGCAAAGAGAGACATCCATCTCCGATTGCTGCTTCTAAAAAAGAGGAGGAGGAGGAAAG
>WEIU01003340.1:90376-130341 GCA_013389925.1 Aegithalos caudatus
AAAAAAAAAAAAAAATCCTGAAAGAGGAAGACTGAAGTGTTGAAAAGGCTGAGCTCAGAGCGCCGAAATGGCATCAGGAGAGCAGTGAGTGCGAGCTGAACAGCAGAGCGAATTAAGATGCATGGTGCATTTTTGGCAAGCACAAACCCAAGCAGATCAGAGCTCTGCTTAATTTGCTCTGCTTTTCCACAGCGCTTTTCTGCATGCCTTTTTTTTTTTTTTTTTTTTTTTTTTTTTTTTTTTTTTTTTTCTCTCTCCCCAATAGTTTTATGTCTCTGCTCCTCTGCACAGAGACACAGCAATAAAGGGATGGTGCTGCAGGCAGGAGCACGGGCAAAGGGAGGAATTACAGGTGTAGGACTCCACATATTTCAGGGGTCTACTTCTGCCAGGCACGGGGCTTTGCACAAGGAGGAGAGAGAGACAGCACTGGCTGAGCCAACACCTTCAGACCCCGTTACACACCCAGAATCATCCTGCTCCAGAAAGGGCAACAGGATTTGGAGGGAAAGAGAGAAAAAAACTCCACCACACTGAGAGGATTTGTGACTGGGATTCATGCACCCACGGCTGTCTGCAGGGATCCTGTCCCAGTGGGACATGGGCAGGGCTCCTGCTTGGGCAAGTCCTCACCCACTGCTGCCCAGCCATGTCAGAAGCCCTGGGAATGGCAGTGATGTGCAAGGGGATGCTCATCCCAAGACATCAGTCCTGCTCCCACAGGGTCTTCTGGGGTGCCAGGCAGCTTCACCAGGGTTGCTCCTGCCAGGGCTCCCCAGGGGCAGCAGTTCCATTGGGCTAGAGAAGAAATATTGAGGTGAGAGAGCTGTTTTCTTCCTGAGCCCCACTTCTTCTGAATTACTGAGGTGAAACACTTGAAGCAAAAGAGGTCACTGGAGTGCCTGACACTGCAAGAAAGAGGAGCACAGGGGAGAATTTTGTAGATTCACACTACCATGAGAAGCATTTCCCATCTGGAGGCACCAGAGATGAAAACAGCCAGCCATATTTTCTACTCCCTGCCTCAGTTTCCCCACCCGTATCAGAGATGCCATTCCTGTGGCTCAGCCCTGTGACCAGACTGCAGAAGACACTGAGGGAGGGCATCCTGTCATATTCCCCTGCCCATGGGGAACACCAGGCACCCCACAATGCCCAGTCAGCATGGGGGCTCCTCCCCCAGCACCACAGGGATCAAGGATGTCACACCACCCCCAAATCCAGTGCCCAGGATGACACCAGGGCTTCCTTTATGCTGGAGCTGGAGCAAGGTCACAAACTCTTAGTGGCACTTGACATCAATCACACCATCACACAAAAAACCAGTGTGAGGCCATCAGCATCCCCTGGCATGTCACCACAGGCTAAGTCATGGGGACACATTCAGGGGGCACTCACCCACCTTGGGGACCCACTGCAGTCCTGTAACACAGTAAGGCTCTCTTCTGGGCAGATCTGCACTGGGACCTGGAGGAAGCCACTGTCACCTGGAGGAAGCCACTGTCACCTGGAGGAAGCACTGACACCTGGAGGAAGCCACTGTCACCTGGAGGATGCCACTGTCACCTGGAGGAAGCACTGACACCTGGAGGATGCCACCGTCACCTGGAGGAAGCACTGACACCTGGAGGAAGCACTGTCACCTGGAGGATGCCACTGTCACCTGGAGGATGCCACTGTCACCTGGAGGTGCCAGGGTGGCACTTCTTGGCCGGGGCTGCACACATGAGCACCCTGTCACTCTGTGCCCCATGGTGTGAGGTCACCCCTTGCCCTGGAGCAGAGTACAACTGCTAACCAAGCACACAGAGAAGTTTTGAGCTCCCCTGCAATCCAGTTCCCAGCTTTGGCCTGGGCTGACAAAGCCCAGGTTCAACCCACAGAAAGTTGGGAGGTCTCAGGTGGGCTGTCCCGGCTGTGGGGCACAGGAGCCCACCCACCCCCGTGCCTTTCCCACCCCACTCTGCCACCTGGTGTCAGGCAGGCCCTGCTTCAGCAGCTGAGGAGAAGGATTTGTGCCCAGCCACGTCTTCCTCTGCCACTAACAGATAAATCTGCACTGGCAGGGGAAAGGTGGCCAGGCAAAGTGGGGGAATGGGACAAGCAGAGCATCCAGCTGGGTGCCCCAGGGCAGGGCAGGAAGGAGAGGCTGCAGTGACAGCAAAGTCCCTGCCACAGAGGGCAGGTGAGCCACCACCCTTCACCCAGCGCCAGAGCTGGGTGGCCCTGGTGCTGCTTCCCCTGCTCAAACCCAGCTCCCCTCACCTCATGGACAGAGGAGATGATGCCCAGCAAGGGCAGTGCCACCATTGCACACCCAGCCCCAGAGGAGCACGGGGGTAGTTGGGAGCTGCCCGTGGTGGAAACGTGTCATTCCTGCTTCCAAGCCTGCCTCCATCCCTCACTCCTGTCCCTGTGGAAGAGGGAGGCAGGAGCAGGGCATGAGTGATGGGGCTGTCAGAGCACAGAGATGGTATCTCAAGCAGAGGCCTTGCCGTTATTGCTGTGAGGGATGCTGGCAAATTGCTCTTTCAAGAAGCATCTCCATGAAGAATGAAATCAGTGCTTCCTGGGAGAACTCTGCCCCACAGGGGCTCAGGGGCTGGGTTTCCTCTGGCCTTTGGGAGCCTCCAGAAATTCCATGGCATGCACTCAGCCAAAACTAAATCCAAGTTCCCCTGCAGAGAGCCCCTATCTGCCCCATCCCAGCTGCCCTCTGCATGGGGACACAAGTTGCTACTGAAACACTCATCCCAGGCAAAAGAGCAGGGCTAGGGAGTGCCTGAGAAGCTCCTGAACACAGACAGAGGTGAAGGCAGCAGTGTTTGGTGTTTGGTTCTACTCTTCCCACCTACAGAGCTGCCTTTGACCCCTCACTCAGGCTGGCTGTCCCCTGGGGACAATCTCTCCCCTCGCCACCCCACATCGCAGGTGAAGGCTGCCCGATGCCCCCAGAGGCCCGCGAACACCACAGCCCCCGGGGGCACGACCAGAGAGAGATCCGCGGCCCGATATCTGCTCAGTCATCACAAGCTCCGACATCCACTCGAGCCTCTGATCTCCGTATCGATCCGGCAGGATCCGCCGCCCCGCTCCCTCTTACCAGAACACCACTCCCGCCCGCTGAAAATGATGAGCTGACATTTTCCTCGGCCCCCTCCCGCCCAGGAGGACCTGCAGATGTGCCGGCAGCGGGATCACTTTGCACACCTCTGCCAGGCAGCCGGCCCCGGGCTGGGAGCTCTGGCACGAGAGGCAGGGAAAAGGGGCTTGTGCTCTGCCTTGCCAATTCACCTGCAGCTTGGTGTTCCCTTGTGCAGAGAGACCCCAAAAGCCAAGCACTGGAGAGGGTCCAGCTTGCAGAGTAAATGCCCAGGTGCTCGTGCCAGCTGTCAGGGGGGCTTGTCAGGGTTGGTTTGAGGGCACAGCATCCTCCATGGCATCGCTGGGATGGACTGCAGGAGGAAAATATCAGCCCCTGCAGAGCCAAGAGGCATTTGCCTCTCACCTGAGCTGTGCAGGCACACAAGCATCAAAAGTGCTGCTCCCTGAAGAAGAGCTCCTTGTTCCCACCACCCCGGGAAATGCTTGGAAGCATCTTTTGATCTGATGTCTGTATTGCTCTGCAAGTGCTTGGCAGGAGGACCCCTGTGCAGCAGGGAAGGTCACACCCTGAACTTCGGTCAGCGTGGCCCTGGGAACCTGCGGGAAGAGCAGCAGGAAGGGGGCCCAGGAAAGGTGTGTGGGACAATCATTTTCAGGCTGTGACAGCTGTGTGATGAAAGGTGAAGGTCTCAGCTCAGGAACGTCACTGCAGAGCAGCCTGTGGGAGTGGACTCCAGGCTTGGGCTGACCTTGGCCATGCTGTGGATGTGTGGGGACAAGGGCAGGATGAAGCCATTGCAGCTGATGTCCTGTCCATAAACTCTACAAGGCTGATAACAAAATGTAGGGAAAAGCATCTGGCTGAGAACTGTTTGCTCAAATTATCACCAATAAAAAATCAGGAGAAAACATATTCAAGTGAGGTCTAAAGAAACAGCTTTGTCACGAAGATAACAAATATTGCTGTGCTTGCATTCCGTGTTGGGACCTGAACCAGTCTCCCATCTAGGCAGCTCCTGAATTAATGTGCCTTGCCAGGGAAAAGGTCTGGTTGTAGCTGCAATGTCCAAGAGGTGGTCCAGGGAGGATGTCTGCAATTAATTTTATTTTTTTTTTTTAAGAAACTGAAATGAAGGTCTTAGAAAGCCCAAAGAATAGGAAAAAGAATAAGGTGGAGCAGATGATAGCTGTCATCAAGGAATCAAGGCAGTGCTTTGATCTGGCAGCAATGCTCGGCAGAGCCGGCCCCTCTCCAGCCGGGGGAAAAGGAGCAAGAAAGACCGGGATGGGGAAGCAGGGGCTGGGCTGCAAAGCCTGAGGGCAGCTGCGGGGAGAGGAGCTGGGGAGGGAACTGCAAAGGAGTCCCAGGAGGCACCAGAGATGGCCATGCTGCAGGCAGATAACGGGAATTACAGTCCCAGCATTGTTGCTCTGATGTCCTGCCATCTGCACCTCTCCCGGGGCATTTTACACGCTCAGAGCCACTGCCTGTGGGCACCAAGTCAGGAAATCTGTGATGTGAGCGGCTGGGACACGCAGGCAAAGACACAGCCCTTGCCAGGACTGAGGAGCTGAAGCATCCATTGTGTTCCCCCATGATTTCCCCTAAATCAAGTCAGTTCGTTCAAAAATCCCACATTCCTCATTCAGTCTCTTAACAGGGAAGTGGAGTATTTGGGACTGCAATGGGGTCACAGAGTGCCTGGAATATCCCACACTGCAGGACCTTGGTGTAAGAAAAATTGCTCCAGATTTTAAAATTAATCAAGTCTGTTCCTGAACTTCCTTCCTGGGGAGTTTGCTGGGTGCCAGAGCAGGGTTAAGCAAAGAAGCTAATATATTACAACTCTTCATAAAACAATTTGCCAAAATCTTTTTGTAGGGTTCTGCTTCCCAAATAAATCTGGTGAAGTTACTATTATATAGGGTAGGGTAGGGAAGGCAGCTTTTACCTAATATCCTTCCCAAGCATCAGGGGGATGAGGGACTTGCAGCCCCCATAGCTGACTGGGGAGATGGCTGAGGCCCCAAAGGAGCACCATTTCAAAATTCTCTGCTCTGTCTCTCAGCCCAAGGATGAGCTGGGGCAACAGCTGCTTTAAATGGTCATTTGGTCCATCAGAGGATTCAGGAAACCTTCAATCACTTTAAATGTCTCCTCATCGCATAATGGGTGCAAGTGAGACATCTGGTCCCACTCCCAATCCACCATGCAGGAGAAGTGGCCATGCCAAATCCAAAGGGACCAGGACCCACAAATCCTGGCTTAGCCAGCAGCTCTGGGCTGAGCAAGAAGGGCTCTGTCCCAGCTACCTCCACTCACTCTGGAGAGAAGCAGGCAAACACAGGCTGCTCCTCCTCGGCAGCTGGTGGCACCTGTGTTTTCCTACTTTGATGCCTCTCCAGCACCACCTGAAAGCTGGAGCTCCTGGAGCAGAAGGTGCCAGGCTGGCAGCAGCCCCAGCAGCAGGACTGTGCCTCTGAGCCCTCCTCTCTGGGCACTGCCACACTTGTTTCTCGACACGGGTCTGCAGAGTCGGTAACAACCCCACTAATGCAGCATCTCCTCTCCTCTCATTTCATCTCATCTCATTTCATCTCATCTCTCCCTGCCCAGGGATGACAGCAGCTGGGGCTCAGTGGCATCACTGTGTTTTCATCCCCTGTGCCAGACTTCCTGGGCACACACTGGGAGCTGACACCACCTTACAGGAGGGGTCCTTGCTGTGGGGGAAAGAACTCTCAGGAGCTCTGCTCACCTCGGGAGAAAGAGGGGCTTGGAGGGGGGCTCCACAGGAAAGCCCTTTATTGTTCCCATGGGACTGGGCTAAAGAGGTCAGCCTGGGACACCCTGGGGCACACAGGTGTGTTGGTGGGATTGTCCTCAAGGTGGGACATAAGGTCCCCAGGTCATCCCCCCTCCCACTGCCCTCAGCCCCCGGGAGCCGCAAGGGGAACCGAGGGCAGGAGCCTGGTGTGAAAGCTGTGGCCACGTCCTGCCAAAGTATCTGCAATAAACAGATCAATAATTAAGGGAGGATGTACATTAGCCTTTGAACACACTCCAGGTAGAGCTTATTTTAACCTTCCCAGGAAAAGTGTGTGGGGTGAGCAAAGGTGGGGAGCCTGCAGGAGGATGAGGTGTGGATTACAGAGGAAAATGGAGGATCAAGAGGAGGAGGGCAGGCAAGTTGCAGGATTAGGGACATGTGTGGGAAGCAGCCAGCTGGGGGAACCATAGGGGGCCAAGGAGAAGAGGGCTGCAGGCATTTGCAGCAGCATGCCAAATAATTGGAATGATCTCTCGTGTCATTTTGGTTGGTGACAGGCACCAGCAAGGTCAAACTCGAGATCCCTATGCTCATCTGGGACATACTGCAGGGCAGGAAAGCAGCAGAGGACACCAGCAAGCCCTGAAGACATCTGTGTCATATTGTTCTTCACACTGGCACCTTTATCACCCCTGCTCTGACACATCCAATAGCAGCAGGGAAAAGCCAAAGCCCAAGATCTCACAGTGCAGGGAAATCTGAAAGTGGTAAGTGCCCACACCTTTCAGCCTGTGGCTGAGCAATTCTCAGCACTGGGAAATTCCCCCATCACCCCTCCAGTCTGAAAAGAGGCCCTCCCCATCCTCACACAGAAAGGTTGACATGATTTATGCCTACAGCACATCCAAGCTTGCTTGCCACAAGCTTCTGCATTTGGGCTAGTGCTGGAAACCACACAGGAGCATCAGCTAATGTGAAACACAACCCACGTTCTCAGAGGGCTGGGGTCCCCAGAGCCCATCTCCCCAGGCAAGGCTGTGGTTTCTGAGAGCCAAGCACACCAAGAGTGGACCCAGCAGCAGCATTAGCCAGAGCCCTGCCAGCCATGCCCCTCCCAGGGAGCTGGGGAGGCTCTGGGAAAGCCCTGCAGGGTTGGAGACAGACCTCCCCCAGACAGAGCTGATTTGGGCCCCAGGCTCAAACAATGGAGAGCTTCCCCCCAGCAAAGAGCTCCAACAATGAAAAACTATCAGTGAAACACTTGTGATGCAGTTCAGATGAGTAAAATAAATAAAAGTGATTAATGACTGATTAATATTAAAGGATGGCTTTATTTTTTTTTCAAATACACAGAACTGAAATCTGGAGATGGCCCCTAGAGGTGAAGTGACCAAGGAGACCTGAAATGACACCAGGTTCTTCCTGGTGCTGTAATGAGGAGCATCTTGATGGAGACCTCTGCTTCCCACCGTGGCAGAGGTGGCTCCAGCAGCTATCTCATGTGCAGATTATTCAAATGGAATTTCTACAATCAAACAGATGAGCTGAGCCTGCAGACCAGGCTGTGCCAGCCTGACCTGTCTGTGTACAGACCTGGCTGTGCTGAGCAGGCAGATTCAGCAGAAGTTGTTTCCTCGTGCTACAGGGCTCCCCTCCCTCCCTCACCTCCCACAGTGATGTGTCAGAGCATCTAACCAAGTTATGATAAATATTTCCACCTATTGCTTATTAACACTGGCAGGATGAGAGCTCCTTCTCCCAGCTGTCCTGACACAACAGACAGCACCACATCCCAATCAAAAACAAGGTTTTGCATGGTCCAAAGTCCAAGTCCCATGGCTCAGACACAGAAGCCCCAGGCTCAGCAATCAACAAACTTCCATGCAGGGAAAACACAGGAAGAGTGCATGGTCAACTTCACAGGCACTTTGCATTGGGATGAAAAACTTATTTTGTTACAGAATAATTCCTCCAGCACCATCAGGTTCTTTGCTCCATCCCCAAAATCCTACCAGAGGGGGCTTCTCCTAAACACAACTCCCTTCAGGGTTATTGCAACTGAGTGATAACATTGTTCATGGTGCTAACTTTATTTTTTTTTTTTTTGGTAAGGAGGAGTCCCAGAGGCAATGCAGCATCACACATGCATCAGCCCCATCTCTGCAGAAAACTGCGGTCCTGCTCCCATCCCTTCCCCTGCCCTCCCTGGCTGGCCACAGCCACTGCCCAAGCAAGGAGTGGGCTGCTGCTCAGTTAAAATCCTGATTATTAGGAACTCAAAGGGAAAGGAATGAATGAGTGCCAAATGGCAAAGGATAAAATCAATATGGGGAGAGCTGTTATTTAAGCTTCTGAGCTCCGGGGTATTACAAACATTGGAGAGCAATGAAATAAAAATGATACATAAAGTGACAACATCATCATGTCTGTATAACTGACGCCCTTAGCAGCTGTTTGGTCTGAACAACAGAAGTAAATCCAAATCTGTGCCTGCAGCCCAGGGCTGTCTGGCATTCCTAAGGGGGCACTTCGTGATCAGAGAGGGAGGAAATTACAGGGTATTTTTTCCAACCAGATAGTTTTTAACCTGCTTTGGCCACCATGCCCTGGAAGGCTGGAGGATCACAAAGTCAGCAATCAGTCTACAGAGTGCACACTGAAACTTCTGAAAGGGACTGGGTCTTTGCTAGAGGTGGAGGGGACCCCAGGGGGATCCCAGCAGCTTCAGGGGTCCAGGGTGGCAGTGGGGCTCCCTGGGTGGAGGAGCCAGCCCGTGCCATGGCCAGGGGCTGCCCTTGCAGGACATTCCCTTGGCCAGCCCTGAGTCAAACTGCACTGCACAGACGATGCTGAGGACAGATCTTGCCAACCGGGAGTGAAAACACCAGACTGGCATGTACAGCGTCCTTTCTTTGCCTCCAAGGCTTCCTGACACCCTCTTATCACCCTTTAAAACTTCTCCACACCAACACCAAGCAATAACGTCTGTTTCTCTCTATTGGTGGAAAACTGAGGTAAGATGGTTTTTGGTTTTTTTTTCCCAGTTTTCTATGCCTCTCCAGCATCTCTCCTCCTGTTGACCAGACCCTGGAAGCTTATCAACCCTCCCAAACCTGTCTTCAAGCTGTTCCTCCCTGCCATCCCCTCCTCCCGCGGGCTGTGTGGGTGTCACTGTTGGGTCGTAGTCACCAGTGTGGGGGTACCCTGGGTCCCCCAGCAACCGCCTGGGGACAGATGTGACTGCGGGGTGTCAGGATGGAGGCACGGAGCAGCGCTGAGTGCTTTGGGACGCAGGGCACACCTCGGAGCTGAAGGAGCGGGTTGCGGGAGGAAGGATGCTGCGGTGCCGGGATTCGCACTGCCACCTTAGGGAAAGCCAAAGAAATGCGGAACCCGAGAGCGGGAAGCGTTGGCACTCTCGCCTTGGCTCCAAGAGCGAGCAGCTCCTGCGAGGCCAAGGCAGGGTTTAACCTCCCGGCAGCGCGGGGAGCTGCGGGGGGAGCGCTGTGTTAACCCCGCCCGGGGCTGCGCCTCCGGAGCTGCCGCTGCATTAACTCGGCTCTGGGAAAGCGCCGGCCCCGCTCCAGCGAGGGCAGGAAAAGGCTTTTAGCACAGCCCAGCCATTACTGCACCATCGTTATGGGTGTGCTGGAGGGAGAGGAGCAGCCTGCAGCTCCCACAGCAACATTTATCCTCCCGGAGCTGCTCGGGGATGCACTAACGGGATGTGCTGGTGTAAAGAGAGACGGTACCGGAGCCAAACGAGGCACCAGAGCCCTGCCCGCCGGCACCAGGGCAGCCGGTGTGATCCCAAAGTCTGTCTGGGACAATGAGTGTGATCCCAAATCTGTCTGGGACAATGAGTGTGATCCCAAAGCCTATCTGGGATGATGAGTGTGATCCCAAAGTCTATCTGGGATGATGAGTGTGATCCCAAAGTCTATCTGGGATGATGAGTGTGATTCCAAAGTCTATCTAGGATGATGAGTGTGATCCCAAAGTCTATCTGGGATGATGAGTGTGATCCCAAAGTCTATCTGGGACAATGAGTGTGATCCCAAAGTCTATCTGGGATGATGAGTGTGATCCCAAAGTCTATCTGGGACAATGAGTGTGATCCCAAAGTCTATCTGGGACGATGAGTGTGATCCCAAAGTCTATCTGGGATGATGAGTGTGATCCCTGTCCTCATCCCAAGCTGGATGGGGACAGGGAGGGGACAGAAGTTTTTTCCTCCTTGCTTGCCTCAGCATGCTGCTGCTAAACGTGGGAAAACCCAGTATGGCCTCCATCCATTCTCTGCCCAAATTGCCTTTGGGCAAAATCCCTGTGCCTTGTTCCTTGGGCTTTGCCCACCTTCTCTCACCCCTGCAGCCCCAGGATGAGCTCACAGCTGCTCTGAGCTACCCCACAGGGCTGTGGTTTTCTCCTACCCTCCTGCTGCACCCAGCTGCCAAGCAGGAGAGATGGGGAAGGAAAAGGGGGAAATTTTGACTGTGGGCTTTCTGAAGGAGATCTGGGATCAGTGCTACTTAGAGAGAGAGGGGACAGCAGGAACAAAGCAGGAGGGGCAGGGATGCAGGGTGTGGGATGCTGACAGCATCACATGGGATGGGATAGGATGGGATGGGATGGGATGGGATGGGATGGGATGGGATGGGATGGGATGGGATGGGATGGGTTCAGGTGCTGCAGGGCAGGACAGAGACCTGCCCTCTGGAGCATCAGGGCTGCAGCAGTGGCTTGGCAGGACAAGGAGCTGCTGACAACCACATCTGCAGAGTAAGCATAGACTAGCAGAAGAGAAAGAGTCTAGAGAAACCTGAGAGCATTGCCTGCTTTCTGCTGCACCTGCTGCTGGCAAGCTTTCCTGCTTTGGGAGAGAGGTGGAAGGTCCCAGATACAGCCACAGACACTTCTGATGTCACAGGTTTCTCCCAGCCTCTCCAGAGTTCCTGGATTTTTATTCTTTCCACCTCCTCCCAAGTTCTCACACACTTCTCTCCCAGTGATGCTCAGCTCCCACACCTGACCCCAGCTGAAGATGCAGCACAGAGCATCTCTGTGGTGGGTGGATACACTGCACCTCGCCCACTGGAAGTGTTGGGAGTAGGGAAGAAAGAAGAAGAAAGGAAAATGAAATAGAAGCAGAAAAACAGCCTCCAGGCTCTGCCTCCGTTTCTGTGAAACTTCAGCTAAATGGCAAAAAAAATTAGGAAAAGCAGGGGTTTTCCCATTCTGTTCTACATGGGCTCCATTTCCTGAGTGGGGAGCACAACAGTTTGGGAGGGCAAGAAAAAGGCAGATGTCACCTCAAAAACATCCTAAAACTTTAACCCAGGAGCACTGGGAGCCGAGAGAAACTTGCCCAGCTGAAGCCTCCCTGTAAGCAGCAGGTTAAGGCAGGTTTCCTTGGATACAGGGAGCACTCCAGCTGTTTAGCAAATGGCCAAGAGAAAACTCCAGCCTTGCTTTACAAAACAGGCAGGGATTGATGCCACCCTCTTCTGGCTGCTGGGGAGCTGGGAAGAGGATGCTCCAGGGCTGGAGGCATAGCTGGGTGCTGATTGCAGCTGGAGGGAACACCAGTGTGGGGAGGGTGCTGATGCCTGCTGGGCTGGGATGTAGGAAATATGGGATTGGGCTCTTGTCCTGTGTTGATTTTCACACTGGTCCCATCTCTAGTGAGTGGATGAGGAAGGCCCAGCTTTAGTACAGCAGATCATCCATCCATGAGGATGAGCAAGGTTCCTTATGGATCATGTAGTGCCAAGGAGGGAGATGCTGAGGGATGCTCCCATACCTGCACTGACATCCCAAGTGTCCCAAGCTGTCCCTGCTGAGCTGCCTGGCCAGGAGCTGTGTGCAAAGGAGACACCTGCAGTGTCCTCACCAGGGGGGTGAAGGGGTTTTCCAAGTAATTAAGCAAGTAACTGGGGCTGGGGGAAATATTGTGAAGAGACACGACATGCAGCTCTGTTCATCACTGGAAATTTTTTTTATTTTATGATCCCATGGAAAACACAAGATGGAAGAAAGAAACCCATGAATAAGGTAAGGGAGCAGGTCTTCTGTCCTTCAAAATCCAACTACAAGCCTGGCCCCCAAGTTCAGAAGATGCCAAGAGAGACAGATCCAATGGGGAGATGTTGAGACAGTGTTGGCAATCCAGATTCTCCATATCCCTGTGTATCAGCACAGCAGATCAAAAGGAGCTGCCTGGAAAAAGGAAAATTAAATTCAAGGAGTGTTCTATTTATCTGATATAGCACTTTTTCCTGTTTTAAGCTGATTATTTTTTGGAGATGGCTAAACTGAGACAAGGACAATTCTTCATGGGAGATGAGCCTGCCACTAGGACAACCATCCTGGAAATCACTGAAGTGAAATTTGGCCAGCCTTCAAAACAAAGCCAACGTGGTTGCTTTAATTAGAGGGAGAGGATCTACTGCTGTGCATGTCCCTGATAGATGCTCAATTAATACAGTCCAGCAATTCTTGGGACAGTGACAGAGAGCCCTGTTTGGGCTCCCCCAGTCATTTTTCAATCCTGCTGCATCCTTGCCTTCACTCCATCAAGTCATGGTTAGGCAAAGGCTCGGAGGTGACACCAGCAGCAACACAGGGGAAGGCAGAGCTTCCACGCCAGTGCACATGACTTGACAATGCAAATAGCTGGGGATACACACTGCATGAGTATATATTATTAAGCAGCAATAAATGAACAAATTTCCCGTACTCTCCTGGTGGGTACAGGAGGGAGGGCTCAGGAAAAGCCCAGGGAGCTGACAGCCTGAATCACTCCCTTCCCAGCTGGCCTCCATCGAGTGGCTCGTTTGCTCTGGGTATTTGAAATCGATTCAATTAACATTCTTTATGCATTCACGTATAATAAAATAGGGACAATTAAACCTAATAAAGCTCAGGTAGTTGGGTTCTACCCTCATTATGGCTTCTTGTTCCCCTTACAGCCTCCCAAGAGAGGCCAGGGCACACCTGGTGGATTCAAGTGGGGCAGGGTCAGCCAGCACAGCCCTGCTCTGTAAAGCTCCAGATGTCCAAAACCCCACAGAGAAGAAGTGACACACACCAAGCTCCCATTCCTGCATTGGCTCAGAGATAGGTCATGTGCAGAGGTGACTACAAAGGATGGGTTGGGACACCTGGGGAAGCTATTGAGTAGGGGTCTTCCCCATTACAGATGGGCCCAAGCTGAACCAATGTAGCTAAATGGAAAGTAAACACTTGGCTGTGTTGAAGTAACCTGGGAGCTCACCATGCCTCAGAGACCTGGATGGCACAGGGAAATCCCATAATCTTTGGAAGTCTGGCCCTGATGTGAGCTGGCAATAAGATGCTCCCAGTATTGTCACTGAAGAAGTGGGAGAGGCCAACAGGCAGGGCCATGGAGAGACCCCATAGAGATCTGGGTCATTCCACAGGTGCAAGTCCAAGGTTTTTGCAGCTGCAGTGGTGGGATGAAGGAGCAGACTCTTGGATGATCTCCTCTCAGGGTCCACCCACCAGGCTGGAGCAGCTCTCCCCAACAGGGCCTGGTGTGCACGCAGAGGAAGGACCGAGGCCATGTCAGGTTGAAAGCAGGGTTAAGGACCTGAGAAGTTAAATGGAGAGCACTGCATTTCTCCCCCAGAACTGGATGAAGAGCGTGTGGTTATGAGCATGGCCATCAATGAACCACAAAGCCTTTTAGCATCCATTATTTGCAACTGCTGCTGAGCAAACAAATGCGACCACATCAGTCACCGAGCCCATCCCAGATGAAAGCTGTTCACATCAGCCAATCCTCCCCCCAGGAAAGAAGAGCTGACCCTCAGGGAGTGTGGTACGAACCCATCCCCCTTTCCCTTCTGTAGACTTGTCAGGAAGAGACAAAATGGGGTATTCACCCCACCTCCCTCTATCATGCCCCTTCAAAGGACTACCATGGTCCTTGAATGATCATCGTGGGCCACGTTTTCTTCCCCATGTCAGCTGAGTAAGTCCCACCCGTGGGCAGGTTTGGGGGATGTGCACATTTCCCACCAGATTCCTGTTTGCAGCCAGCAGCATGGAACAACTGAGGACCCCAATGTGGGCAGCAGCTCCTAGGGGTCTGTGTGAGGACCTTGCTTCCAGCTCCACATCACCTCCCTGATGTAGAGGAGGTCAAGGGCTGGGTGTCAGCCCAACAGGGGTCAGAAAGGAGGCTCTCCTGGGCAGCCAGGGAATTTGGCTGGCAGCCTAAGGGTTGGTTTAACTGAGCAGATGCTGGGCTCCCTTGGCAGAGCAGACAGTGAAGAGCCCTGCAGGTGCCTCTCCCCAACCACAGCCCTGCCCTGGCTTCAGAGAGAAGGCTCGTGCTTTGCCAGACACTGGAACCTCTGCACCCCTCCACCTGCTTGCCTGTTTATCCTCAGGCTGCCAGCCAGGATGGCTTGTTTATTTATTTTATTGGTCTTTCTCTCCTTTCTCCCCCTTCTACTCCTCTCTCTTTTCCCTTTTGTCTTCTCTCTTTTTTTTTTCTTTTTTTTTTTTTATTTTATGAGTTGTGCCGCACTTCTTGGTAAAGCACTTTAATCCATTTTAATGCCCCAGTTCTGCTCCTCAGTGACAGCCTGGTGGTTACTCTAATGCGTCCTGCTCACCTCGGGGTTACTAATGAGGTCATGGCATAGGCAATCTCCAAACTGAATAATTCACTAATCAGATGCTGCAGACTCCAGTGGTAAAATTTATTTCTGACACCTAAAACAGCAAATGGGTTTGTGGACAGGGGTGTGCACAGGCCCCACGCACGCTGCTCTCCTTCTCCAGAGCTATTTTTGGTGAACTGGTGCTGTGCCATACATTTAATGGTGGCTCTCACCACAAGGAAGGCTGTCTCATGCCAAGCTCAAGGCAAGGAGGAGCTGGTGTGATGGACAGGTGTGTTGGGCATCTCCATGGATTGTCTGACCCAGAGTGACAAGACAAAGACCTGGGGACAAAGGCACCTATGCAAAGACTGCTGCCAGTTTTCTCCTGGCCTTTGCCTTGCCTGTCCAAAAACCTGGAGAGACTCACCACTGATTCAGGCACAAAGAGCTAAGGAGTCTTTGGACTAAGGACCAGTTTTAGTCTTTTATGTCTTCATAGTTGGAAAACAGCAAAACCAGGCATTGAATTGCACCACCCTCTGTGGAGGGTTTGGTGCTGGCATTGCTAATCCCTGCTCCCTCTAGGACCAATGTCCCAGATCTCCTGTCACTTCTGCCTCTTTTTATTACCCAAATAACATCACCTGAGGTCCCTATTTTCCCTTTTCTGTATTGAAAGCAATGTCCATCACTTCTGTGTGCCAGCCCCAAGCACCTTCAAAAGAGGAAATAGCAATAATCCAGTTAATTAGAATTGTTAATAATAAAAGTCACAGGGTGTCATTAATAATAATTAACATTTCCTATTCCTAGAGGGCACAGCAGTCCAAGAAATTTTGCCTCTCCATTGCTAAGGCAGACAAGAGGTGGCTGGTGTTACACACCTGATGGATCCCCATCATGAGGGGCATGTTGACAAAGCCTCCCCCTTTTCCTTGGACCTGTATCAACACTGCCTCAGCAGACAGACAGAGCTGGAAAACCGTGGGAGGCTCCACTGGTGCCAAGGAGGGGCTGTGTTTCCCTTGGAACTGCAGGTCCTCCTCCTGATGGTTCCTCTGCCAGGGAGGGAAGGAAGGGCTGGAGGTGTTTGGGTGGCAAATGTCTCTGTGGGTGGGAAGTGCAGGAGCTGCAGGGGCACCAGCTCCGTTGAGGAGGATCTCACGAGGCAGGGAAGGGCTGTGGCAGCTGGATCTCACGAGGCAGCTGGATTTGGGCTATGCTGGGGGGAAGAAAGGGCACAGAGCTCTTTCACAGAGCTCCCTGTCCAAAGCTGAAGATGCTCTGAGGGGTGGTTAGGAGGTGGCAGTGAAGCTGGACACATGGAGGGGCCCATCCAGGAGTCCAGCTGAAGGAGGAATAACTGCTGGACCTGGCTGCAACAGTGCTGAAATCTTAGTCCCAGCCAAAATGTTTCTTGGAAAGAAGCTGTTTTCCACAGCCAGGAAAGGTGAGAGGACACTAGGGAGAGGGTCTGCAGATGGAGCATCAGGGGTATGGGATGCTGAAGTGTCCAGAAGGGAAAATAATTCAGGAAGGGAGAGGATTTGAAGCTCTGCTCCCCAGCCCTGAGCCATGCTCTGCACACCAGCCCAGCCCTCATGTCTCAGTGCTTGAATATTTGCTTTTCCTTGGAAAATAAACAAACAACAAAATCTGAGAGTGGTGCTGAAATGGGGTTTCTGGTCCTGTGGCCAGCTCTGGTAATTACCCAGCTAAGTGCTCGGCTGCGAGGGGCTGTACAAATGATCTGTATGGTTTGGCACATCATCACTGTCCCAGAGATCCAGGAGATGATGTTAATGGCAAAGCCCGTGATCACTGCCTGCAGAGGAGAGCTGGCTCAGTGAGAATCCCGATCCCGCGGCCAGGTGCTGAAATTCCACGTGCAAACTTTTTGGGTAACCCACCCCCAGCGTGAAATGCTGCCTTGCTGGGCAGAAGGGTGATGAGCGCCCTGCTGGCAGCACGGGGCATCCGTGGCTCACAGGGAAGTGCAGGTTGTCCTCCCAGGAAAAGCAGGTCCTGACAGAGCCAGAGTGGAGGATTCCTGCCCCAGACACTGAGTCCTACCTGGGGAAGAGCTGCCGGGTGGTCACAGAGCTCCCACCCCCTGCTCCCAGGAAGGGTCGAGCAGGGGCAAATGAGCTCATCCTCGCCAGAAGCCCCCTTTGATGTCCAGCCATTCCCCGGGGGGTGGATCACATATGGCCCGAACACAGAACAAACCCTGGGATGCAACTTGAGCAGGGAGGGAAACTCCCTTGCTGCTTCCTTTTGGTAACGCTCTCGTGCCGAGCCCTTTTTACAGCAGCGTTGCAGCCACTCTCACTTTATGGGATGAAGGAGCAGGAAGGGATGAGGAAGCAGTAAATCCAGGTTCAAGGCCAGTGGCTAACACAGCGTGGAGCCAAAATGGCTCGGTGATGAAATGTCTCAGCACGAGCAGTGACCCAGCAAGGTGTCATCTTTTCTAAAAAAGGGCCCACAGCAAGGCAGAATAAGCCCCAGCCTGGCTCTGGGGAGGAGGGAGGTGTGTGTGGGACAACAGTGAGAGCAAAATGAGGCACATAGGTACCACAAGCACAATAAGGTGGTCAAAGGGAAACCTCAAGCCTTGGAAATCCAGGGGAAACAACCCTCACCAAGTGGAGCAGGGTAGCAGGGGCCAAGAGAGCCTCCTCAGAGTGCCAGGCACTGCCAGGCTCCCCACCCAACTGCTGAGCAAGATTATGTGATAAATGATTGCATTAGTCCGGACAGCTTCTCATTTTCCTCCAATCTGGCCTGTCTGCCCTCTTAGCACAGGGCTCCTGATAGCATTTCTCTCTTCACTGACTTCATTTTTCCTGTTAGGTTGTCAAGCTGTCACAGGGAAGAAAGGAGAAGCATGGACAAGGCTCTTACTGTCTGTGTTCTGAGAATGTCCTGTGCTTCTGCTGTCCCCACCCTCCATGGCCCACCCTGGGCTGGTACCTTCCCACCCTCTGCTCATCTTCCTTGGAGACACCCCTGGGCATTACACACATTCCCATTTCTGCTGAGGAGACAGTGGTTCCATCTGCCCCTGACCATGCCAAGGATGTCATGGAGTTTTGTAGAAATTGGGGCTAGAAGGGACTTTTCAGGCACTCTGCAAAGTCATCAGAGCACTGATAACTGTTTTTGGGGAAAAAGCTCATGGCTTCTGTGTTGGGGTGCACAGATGATGCCTAAAAGCCCTTCTGAATGAAGCAGATGCTCCTGTCCTGGTTGATTGTTGATGGAGGGAACAAAGCTGGCAGTGGGAACCAAGCCAAGCTTGTTCTGGTACAGCTCTCTTCTTTTCTGTGCAGCCTGCCTCATGTTTCTGCTGTGAAGACAAAATGAGAAGGTTGGGGGAAAATCAGTTTTCATCAGAGTCTGCTGTGTGATGTTCAGCTGGGCATCCAGGGAGCCTCCCCTCCTGGCACTGGGCAGCCCTGGGGAGTGGAGATGGTGTCTCCAACAAAATCATAGCTCCAGGGTCCTCTGATCCAGACCAGGGACTCTGCTGGGGTGAAACATCCCCATCACCTGTCATATATTCAGCTCCTCCTAAGGCTTAGGGGGAGGCTGGAGGAGGAGGTGGGTGAGCTTGGGGCTTGACTTGATTTTGGGGAGAGGCACACAGCCAGGTCTGAGCATTCAGGTCTCTCCTGGCTCCTTCAGACTAAAAAAGCTGATGATCCAGACAATGTTTTAACCCTGATCCCACACATGGAGGTTTCTGAAAAAGCCAGGTTTTGAGCTTGGCTCCAAGAGGACCTCATGCAGCCTTGTCAGTCATTGTCAGTACATGACAAACACCAGTGTCTTCAAGTCCAAGTGTCTTCAAGTCCAAGTGTATCCCAGGTGGAGATCACAGCAGCACCTGGAATAGGACTGTTCAGCAGCTCCCATGCTCTGCATCCCTGTTTCCCCATTTGCCAAAATACCACAATAATTTTATTTGAACCCTGTGCATATGCTCAGCAGAGACAGGCTGTGAAATGCTTGGGTGGAAGATGTCCCATAGCTCCAATCTTCTCACCTGAGCAAAATAGCACTGGAAGCAATGGTGCTGGTCCCTGCAGCACCTATAGAATGTTTTTCTTTTTCAAAGCACTTTGCAAATGTGAAATAACTACCCTAAGCCCTGTGAGGAAGCTGGGGAACCCTAATTATCCCTGGTAACAAGCACCTCTTGTTTTCATTTAGCACAGGGAGAGACTTTCATGTCTTGTTCTCCCCCACTACCCCTAGACACCATTCTTTCCCATTGATAGGAGGGTTAACAGCCATTTGTAGTCATATTAGAGAGGTTTAATTCCAAAGAGACTCATTCCCTGGACTCACTGCCCTCCCCTGCATTGCAATGAGCAGATCAAACAGCCCCAGTTCCGACTGGGAGATCGATCTGGGACAAGGGGAGCACATCCATGGGCTGGGCACTGTGGCCAGCATCCTGCTCCACCCCTGGAAATCTTTGCAAATGTCATTAAGGAAGGGCTGGATTAAAATATTGGGTACAGTGAGCAAAGGGATGGCTGCAGGCAGGGCTGCAGGGATGGGGCAGTTGGGAGAGCTGGGACATCACCACATGCTAATCCATGGAAAGTGCTGAGCTCAGTAAAGAAACCCCAGAGGATTTGGGCTTTCCTCTGCTGAGGGGAAAGCCACTTCCCCCACATATGCTGGGAAGGGCTGTTAGGAAGTGCTGAAGCAGGGTAACAACTCCGTGTGCCCATATTTCAGGTTTATTTAGGGTTTAGGAAAGAGGCCAGCATGTAAAAATAGGTTAAAATTGCTGATTTTTCTCTTCAAGTACCTTCCCTGCACCCCTTCATTAGACAGCCTGTTTAGCTGTTTACCTGCTAGATGGGTTTTTATTGAACTTGTCAATATTTGCATTTGCACCCTTTGAAGTGGGTGAAGCTTGGACAAAGTGGCAGAAATCAGGCAGACCTGCAAAATTTCCACATGGCTCATCTCTCCAGATTCAACAGATGAAATATAATTCAGGAGGGGAAGGATCTTAGCTGGGGCAAGGGGTCAGCTCAGAAGGAAGATACAGAGACATGGAAGATGTCTGGGAGATAAATTGCCAGACATGGGCTTTCCAAGGAGCCTGTGCTTCAGTGAGGCTCTGCCAGGAGATGGAGAGCTGCTTGTGGGATGCCCTGCTCCTGCCACAAAGAGCTGGGGGCCTCAGGATGCAGCTTATAAACCCTGATGCAATCACCAAAATGTGCCACTGCAAAGCCCCCCTGCTCCTTCAAACAGAATTTTTGCTCCTTAGCTGTCACCACTGCCTTGCCCCAGCCACACAGGTCCCTGTGTTGTCTTTTTGGGAGTTGTTTTGGAGTTTGGCTGGGTTTGGTGGCTGCAGAAGGTGCCAGGCTGGGGAGGTTGGGGCACCACAAAGGAAGCCCCCAATTTCTCCCTGCTCCAGCCTGGTGCTGGAAAGGGAGAGGACTCCTCTGCAGAGACAAGATCTCATAGTTGGTGGTGCACAGTTATTTTCAGATAATTAATCTCTCAGAATAATGAGGTATCAGTCACTGCAGGCACTGAAGAGGTGTCAGACTGATGTTCACTGGCAGCAATGGCTTTACCTCTCTCCCTCACTGGAGGGAAACTGAGGGCCCCCCAGTGCTGCCACCCCCTCCCTCAGTCTCTCCTGCCTCTCCTGGCAGGGCCAGCACTGGCCTGGGGGCAGGAGATGCTCCCCAGGCTCCTTTGCTACCTCCTGGCAAAACTGCACTGCTTTTCCATGGGACACTTTCCCTCTCCTTGCTGCAGCTCTGGGATGTGCCCTGTCCAGGCCCTATGGAGACACGGGCCTGGCTGGGGCCTTGTGGGTCACACAGACCAGTTCTGCCACTAATGAACTACATCAGCCTCTAATTCTTATCAGCCTCCTCTTTTAATTCTTTCAGGCACTGCTTTCTCCAGTTTTGTCTTCTTTCCTGGTTGAAGAGAGGCAGGGACAGGGTAGAGGAGGGATCCCAGGATCACACTCCATGGCCTGCAGGAGCTGTGCTAGGTCAGATGACCCAGAAGATTTAGTAAGGACACAACTAGTCCTCTACAGTAATAATTTCCTCTCTGATCTTGCTAGCTCAAGGGTCAGTCATTTCCCTTGTCCATCCATGCTGTCTCCATCCTTCTTTCAATGCTTCCTCCACTCTGGAGACCCACAGGACTCAGCACTACTGAGACCTGCAGTCCCCTGGGCACACCTGAGCTCCTCAGTGTTCTGTGAATCCACTCCAAATTCCTTCAAACAGGGACACATCCCAGCCAGACACCAAAGAAACTCACTTTATTTCTCATCACATGCCCCCAGAGTCTCTCTGGGACCCCATGGAGTCTGAGTTTAAGGAGACAGAACTTATCATTAATGAAAAAAGTGTTCCCATCCATTTTCATTTAGTGCTCTGTCCCACAGGGAATGGCTGATCTGCATTTTGACAGGGACACAGGCCCAGTGGACCATGTAAGTATCAATTTTCCAGAGTGGGCAGATCATGTGTAATTACAGTCCATGCCAGGGTTTCTGGCCATGGAGAATCTCTCTAACACTAAAATGCTTATGAAGTTGTTTTGAACTTTATCCAGGAGGAAGAGATCCAGTCATTCAACCCTGCCAGCCCCTCCTCCTGCCCCTCCAAATACCAGCTCATCCTATGCTTAGGGCTAAGCCTTGAGGGAAGAGTAACCCAAGCAGTAAAGGGCTATGAATGTCAGAAATTCAGCACAGGACTTTGCCTCCCTTCTCCCAAACAATGTGTGAAGAGGCAGAGATTGTGCTGAGGCTCTCCATAGCTCCTAGATAAAACTGCAGCTGCAAGGGTTCTTTTTGCTGAACCACACCTATCAAGCCCTGAATATATACAGATTATAAAACATCTCCAGGGTCTTGGATGGGATGGAGATGTATCCTAGGATCTCCTCTGTTATTTTTGCTGTACTTTCATCACCAATACTTTGTCAGGAGGAACTCAAAGGCAAAACCAGGCAAGTGTCCAACCATCTCTTGCTCCAAAAGATGCAGATCCTTGCCCTGGTTGCTATTGGGAGACTTGACCCCAGAGTCAGCCTCCACTGAGCCTGGTGTAAGCAGTGTGGAGAAGGGCAGAACCATCTCCAGGAGCTCAAAACTAGCCCAGTGCTTTGGCTAAAGTGTTGCCCCTTTGGGTACAACTCCCTGTTCACACAAGTCCTCATCTTTCAATAAAAGAGCTTCTCTGTGAATTGTGGGGAATGAGCCACATGAGACACCAGGCAGTCTCCTGAGAAACGTTCAGACTAAATCTAGGCTCTCCAGTGAGTCAGTAGCAAAGTAGGTGAGAAAAAAAAAAAAAATGCTTTTAGAAAAAAAAAAGTTAGTTGATCTGAGAGAAGAAAAAAAGCCCTCAGAGCACACATTTAATAGCGTGGTCATAAAACAGTGGAGTAAAAAGAGGCCTAAATTCAATAACAGGATTGGTGCAATCCTTTCTTATTTCTGAATCACTGTCTCTCCTGAGGCCTGTAAGCACACATGGGGGGAAGCTCACCTGACCTGGGTGACCAGCCAGATACACCCACACTGCTCCCTGCATCCCCAGCCCTCCTCCAAACACCCCCAAACATCCCACCCACAAATGGTGGGACCTTTCCAAGGCCAGGATGTCTCAATGAGGGAACACTGGTCAGTGGAGCAGCCATGGTTTCAGATGGCCCACTTGTGTCATTCCCAAACAGTTACCTCCATGTAGACACTCTTTGTGGGAGAAGAGAGATTTCCCTTCCAGAATAATTACTCCGCTTGGAAGCACACTAATTAGCCTGGAACAAAGTGGCTTGAGTGTCCGCATGGGGAGCTATTGTGGAATAGCTTATTCTGTCAGAGCTATTCTGGGCAATTTCCTTTCACAAACAGGCCATGAGATTTAATTTTCCTTCTTTCTACAAACAGATGAAAGGTCTGTGCTTACCAACCCCAAATCGTCCCAACCTTCCTTGCCAGGAGCAAGGAATTGGTGCAAATTGTCCTGAATTCTCCTTTCTTTGGGACTCCTTAAATTCTATTTTTTTTTTTTTTCTGTCTTGAGAGGGGGAGACATAAATCAGGAAGATTTACATCACCAGGACTCTGGACCTTTTCCAAAGGGTGAGATCTAACCCAGCATAAATTAACCCAAACAATGGCAAGTCAGGACAATGTTCTGAGCATCCCATGAACATGCCAAGGATTTATGCAATACATGTTTACCATGCAAAAGAGAGAGGAACACAGAAAAACACCAATGCCAAGAGGATCTGTAAACAGAAGTACCCTCTCTTAACTCAGATTGCAGCTCTTCAGGAAATGCATTGTGAGTTTCATTAGCCTGTAATTAAATTCACCTTTCCCAGCTTTACAAGAAGGAGATGAACAAGGCAAGGAAGACACTGGGTGAGATGAGAAGAAAAGCCCATGATGCTCATGGGGTTGGAAGGTGGAAGGACACTGGGGGCTGTTTTGTGGAGCCTTCAACACTCAGGTGCCCCAGTGATGGGCAAACTGGTGAACATCAAGGTAGACCCACCTCTAGCACAGGTGTGGCCTCCTCACCTGGCTCTTCTTCTGTCTTCTGATTCATTTCCTTCATCTCCCTTCACACACAGATATGGGGAGGGAGAACAGACTGGAAACACAGGAGCAGCTTCACAGCAAGGCAGGGAGGTGTGGGAAGGACCCAGCTGCTGGTGAAGCAGAGTGTGGCTTCAGCTGTGGGTCCAAAAAGGCTCAGAGAGCACTGGCAGCTTGGGGTGGCTGAGGACACCAGGGACTTGGTGTGTCAGGGACAGTCAGGGAACCAAAGGGGGAGCAGAGGAAGAAACCATCCACTTTCCACTTGTTTAACACACCACCACTTTGGTTTCACTTCTTCTCAGCATCTGTCCCACTTTGTGACAGCTCCCTTACTTAAAAATAAATCCTTGGAGAAAAAAAAAGAAAAAAAAAAGAAAAAACCCTCAACTCTGCAATTTGTTCCTCCAAGCTGGACTGCCTTTCTGGCCCTGATTTTATCAGAGTGGAGACAGGCTGTCCTTGCAGAATGATTTTACCATCTTGAAAATGATTACAGAGCTGCACAATGCCTTCAGCTCACCACGTAACGATATTTTTATATGCTGTCTCATTAGATCACCACCCAGGTTGAGGATGTTTTCAAACATTGTCTCTTCATGGTCGGTGTAGCTCAGTACCAGGAATAGAGTGACAAATTGGAGGGAGTTCAGAGGGCAGCAGCAATAATCAGAAATCTGATTTACAAGGAAATGTTAAAAAAGCTGACTCCATTTTACTTGGCTAGAGTGGAGAACTGAGCATCCACCCACAAAAATGGGAAGGGCAAAAGGCAGCTGCTGGAGAAGGTGGTACCTGGTGTAGTAAAGGTAAAAAAGTAGTAAATTAAAAAGCACTGGTGCATTCTTCAAAATGTTTTGTTTTCAGCAGATCTGGGACAGATTCATGGAAAGATCACTGCTGGATGGACAGGAAAACCCAGCTGGAAACATTAGGGAAAAAAATTACCCCCTGGGGAATAGTTCTGCTTAAGCAGAGATGGAGATTACAAGACCTCCCAATCTGCTTCTCCTCCAGCCTCAAGGCTTCCCAAACCACAGCTGACCAGCAGTGACAACAGCCATTAGTGACCTGAGTGGCCACTGAACCTGTGCTCCAAAGGTGACAGGCTCCAGAGCTCAGTGTCACCCCCTGGAGCCACCTGAGCCCCTGTTCCCTGCCCCAGAGAGATCACACCACGTGCCTGAGTGAACTGACAGTATCCCTGCAAAGAGAGCTCATGGCATGGCACACACTGTTTTTTTCCCCTTTATAAATACATGAGCTACAGCAGGGCTGCACTCCATGAACCAAGGGTGTGATTAGAGGAGAACACAACGCTGATTATGGGTTAATTAGTGAAGTTAATAAACTGCCTGTAGCCTCGTTTAGGAGAGAAACTGTATTTCATTGCACAGAAAGCAATGAAGAACAGGGAGAGGAAGAGTGGTTTTTCTTTGAGAGGCTGAAACTCATCCCCTGGGAAGGAGGGAGAGAAAAGGATGTCCTGTATGGATGCAGAGGGATGCTGGTGACAACAGCAGGTGGAGAGGCTGAGTTCATCCCTGCTCATGCCCAGCAACCAGGCTGGGGGAGCCACAGTGGGGGAAAAGCCAAAATCACTCTGACAAGAGAGATGTGCAGACATGCTCCCCAGCCACAGCCAAAGGTGGGTTGGCACCTGTCAGAGAGAGCATCTCAAGGAGACAGGGATGGGGAAAAACCCCAGCAGGAGCTGAGGGCAGAGCCCCTCTGATGCTGGAGAAAGGAAAGCAGCTCAGGCAGATGTAGCCAGGACAGCAGAGAGTGGGTGAGACAACAGGCAAGGGACAATCCTGCCCAGGGGGAAGGATTAAATTGTCTACAGGACGTGCACAAAGCAGTTCTTTCCATTGCTCATTTCTCTCTGAATCAGATGTTTAGAGTTCTATCCAAAGAGGCTTCTCTTTCCTTCCTTCTTTGCTTCTTCCTTTTGTTTTCAGTGGACAAAAGAGAAATCCCAGAACCAGCCTTTGTCCTCCTGGTGATGGTTTTGGTCTCAGACTTCCCCACAAAGAGGTGCCTGAGAAAAAGCCAAGCAGGCTTCCCCAAGCACTTCCCACAAACCTGGCACCACACCATCCCCATGGGTCTGGTACCTGCAGCTCAGCCCTTTTGTCCATAACTCAGCTGTTGGTAATTCCCCTTTCCCCTTCCTCCCTGTCATGGTGAGAGCATACATACAAGGCTCTGGCACAAAAATAAATCCCCTCCCATCACATTCCAGTGTATTAATAATGACATTTAATAACTCCTGCCTAATAGTCTCCATATTTGTGTGGGAATCTGTGACACATGGAGGACTGGACATGGTTTCTCAGCACATGCAGCGTGGTTGCTCCATATGTCATACATCTTTCAAAGAAAGGACAAACAAACAGCATTCTAGAAAAAAAAATAATGTGAATTTTATTTAAATTTCATGTTGCTGATAAAATTAGGGCTGACAGCTCTGGAGATCAGGGTCCTCTCATTCTGCAGTGGATATAAGCACCAGATGCTGATGGTTGTGGCCAAATCCTGTCTTGGAGGGTCTGAGAGGACTTTTCTCTGTGTTCATGGCATCCTCATCCCTGAGGCTCTGCAGTAACCAGGAGCAGGCTGGGGTTACCCAAGGATGCTCAGCCCTTGAGGGCTGTGCTTTGGCCATGCTGAACCTCGTGTGTGGTCTGCTCCATGTACAGACAATGAACACCAGCAGGAGCCAATGTGCATCCCAGGAGGGACCAAAAGACACCCTGTGAGTCTGCTGAGCCCATTAACAAGCTGGATGGCCACAAAAAAAAAAAAAATGTCCTGTGCTTAGGGAAACACAGAGGGAAGTCTGGGGACAGCCCCAGAGGGGTTTTCCTCCACAAGGATGAAAGTCCTTGATGTCTCCCAAGGTGAGCTGGGAGGGGGTTTCTCTGCCAGGTGCCCAGGCTGGATGGGGAAGGGGTCTCCTGAGAGGATGTCAGGTGGAAGGAAAAAGCTGCTGGAAAGGTCCCTCCACGTCAGAGCCATGGGTTTCTCCTCCTTGAGCTCTTTCCCATTTGCATCTTTTCTCCTCTCAGCTGGATTTCCAGCATGGGTTATACTTCTGGCTCTGCTCATCAAGTAATTAAAAACACTCAAATAAACAGCAAAAACAAGCAAACTAGAAATCAAACCTCATCACTCAAGACTGCTCTGAAGCAACCAACTACAGCCACAGAGAGGCTTTGATTCACAGCCCACCACCTTGGATTTGGCATGAGGGAGAATCATCTTCCCCATGTAGGAGGCTGCCATTACAATGTTTTTGAGCCAAAAATCTCTTCTGGGCGGAGCCACAAAAATCCCAGGGCACCTTTTGTTGTTGACAGGAAGGAGACACAACCCAAAGTGACTCATGGACTCCCAGGATCTGGAGGAAACCACCCCTCCAAACCATGCTGCCCACCCAACCCTAACGATCCTGGGGACAATTTTGTCGAATAAACTCCACCCATGGTGTTCCAACTACTGAAAGCTCCTTCCTGTACCATAAGTAGGTGAGGCTGGAAATAGTGGGGGTAGAAATGGTGATGGTGCTGAGAGAGGTTCAGATCTGATGATTCAGAGGTCTTCCTACAAAATCTGTCTAATTGGGCATCTACCTAAGCTGCATTCCCTGTCACACAAAGCCGTTGCTTAAAACAGACACACAGTGAGGCAATTGCCTTTTTTTTATTTTGCTGGTTATTATTCCTCACTGAAAAAGGGGGGAAGGGGGGAGGAAAGCTATCACTCTGTGGTTTTTATCAGGTTTCATCCACTCTGCCTGATGTTCAATAAAAGAAAACCTATCTCTGTTAGAGATGAGTAGCCCTTTACAGAACAGTCATTGCTTGCAAAGTAACCTTTAAGCACCCGGCTGTCTCTTAAGTTAATGCAGGCAGAGGAGGAGAGGAAGTTACAGTCACTCCTGTCTGTTTGAAAATGCAGTTATTTCTCTTAAAATTCAGCAGCCAGCCACACATGCTTTGATTGCTTTCGCTGATGTTGTTTGCATTTTTCCTGAAATCAGCACCTGTCACCTTTCCCCTTCCCAGCTCAGCCAGGCAGGAGAGTCAGACAGTCCCCACACCTGGGGACCAGTGTCCTGTCCCCTTGTCACCACTGATAATGGGAACCCCCTAAACCTTCCCTTTTGGCAGCTCAGCTCCCTCAGGAGAGTGCAGAGGGAGCCAGCAGTGGGGTCTGGGCAGAAGCAGGGCTGTGTTAGGAGGGCTGGTGTTGCACTCCAAGCCCTTGGTGTGCTGGTACATCACAGCAGCTTGTGCTGAGCCACCCCTGCCCCTGCACATCTCTGTGTGTCACTGTGGCAGTCAGGAGTGGCCTCAGGGTGACAAACCAGCCCCTGGTGCCACACACAGCGCCAGGCTGGCAATCCCATCCCACCAGGGGCTGGGATCTCTGAGTACCTGCACCTCCAGACTCGGCACATGCTTTTCCTTGGGTTTTCCGTGACCATCAGCTCTTCCAGAGAGGGAATTTCACAGCCAGGGTGCCAACATGGGCAGGGTTTGAGTGAGTCTTTATGGTGGGGCCACATTAGAGCCTTTGGAGGTTTTTGGCATGCAGGTCTAGTGAAAGGTGTCCCTGTCCATGGGGGTTGAAACTACATGGTTTTTAAGGTCCCTTCCAACCCAAACTATTCCATGATTCTGTGATATCCCTTTGGCAACAGAGATGGTTCCTGCTGTGCCACCCTCCTTCAGGGACCACCTCCAAACTCAGGAAGGAGAGAATTCAGGACAAGGGGCAGCAGGACAGCCAAGACAGAAGGACACGTGGATCACCCACTGCCTCCTTCCAGACACATCCATCCCCTCATGCTCTGAGCCACACCAGCAGGAAGACACCCCCACAGCTCTGTGGAGAGGGGTGGCAGGGCCCAGATAACAAATACACACATTCTGGGGGAAACCTGAGAGCTCCCCACAGGACTTGTGGCACGGCTGCATCCTGTGTTAGGAGATCCAGGATTTAGGGTACCCCTGGCACCCACTGCATAAGTGACAAGCAGCTGTCAGCAGCTTACGGGGGTCTCTGGCTGCCTGCAAATTTCTGCATTAAAGCTGTAAGCTCTCATGCCTCACTTGGGAGCAATAAAACGGGATAGGGTAGAGGCTGTCGTGATAAATGGGGCATAAATCACACCTCCCCCCTGCTTTTCCCCTTCCTTGGGGGGAGGTGGTGCTGCCAGAGCCTTTACCAGCCCTGCTTCCACATGCTCAGACCAGTCCTCTCCTGCCTGTGCAGTCAATTAGAACTTCATCAGAAATCAATTTGTGAGGCCCAGCTGAGATGTACCTATAGATCAGGAGATGCCAAGTGATTATTACACTAATGGAATATTCCATTGATTAATTGAATATTTAAGTCCTGAAATGTAAGCCCCACTGTCTTATCTGTGGCTTGTTATGGAACTGAGCAGCAGAGATGTTACACCAGTGTGAGAAGCCAATCCTGAGTGACACTCTTTTGGGGCAGAGAGTTTGGTCCTGGTCACACAGGAAATATTTCTACTTCTTTGTTAGACTCCTCAGCCACACAGAGACACTCGTCTTTCTTGTGCCAGCAAAAATAATGTCCTACCTTTTCTAATACTGTGGGCTTGGACAATTCGCTGACTTGGATGTTGTGCAAAACTGTGTGCCCTGGGAGATGGGTGAGAATGTCCATGGGGAATAAGAAACACAGCTACAGAAAGCACCTGCAGTAGCTAAGGAAGTTGAGAAGTGTGGGGACCTATCTGGGCTCCTTCCCAGGGCTCTCCAGCTGCCCACCATGGCCAGGCAGCACCCAGCACTCGCACCTCTTCCTCCAGTGCAGGGCTCTGTAAAGTTCAGCCTTTCTCCAGCAGCACCAGCTTGGATGTCCCAGCCCTATCCCGAGGTCAGCACTGCTCCCATTCCCCAAGCCCAGGGAGGAAATCCTCAGTGATTTATTTCATTTTTTACACTCAAGCAGATGTCAGGACTGCAGATCATGGTCAGCAGGTCAGGAGGGCCACCCAAGCTCCTCTACTCACAGCCCAGGAGCTTTTCCATGCCACAAAAGTCCCAGGTGTCCAGAGGGCAAAGGTGGCCAGATGCCTCCTGCATCCGGGTTCCGGATCCGCCGCATGGAGAGGGCCAGGTTACTCCTTCCATGGAACACCTGGTTAAGTGCTTTGTTGGATGAAGGCCATAACAACCAGGAGAGAGAAACAAGAAAAATGGGGGAGAAGGGAGGGGTGGGAGTGCCAAGTGGAAGAGAGGTGGGCTGCAGCTGCAGTAATCTCCACCAAAGGGCCCAGCTGTGGGTTAAGGAGTATTATTCCCTAATGGTATTGTGGGAATAACTCAACGGAGAGCCATTAACTAGATGAGTAAGAGAGGGCTCCAGTTCTCTGCACAGAGCTCCTGCTCCCACACCAGACACTAAGGTCTCCTTTCCCACCTGGAAGAGCACTGGCTGCCCATGGCCAAACCACATTGGGTGGCTGTAGGAGGAAGGAGCCACCCAAACCAAAACAGTGACCCCCATGGCAGATGTCCAAAGGCTTGGAGAGGCATTTGCTTTCCTCCCAGTGGGGTTCCAGGCATCTCCTTGAAAGCTACAACAGTGGTCACTATTTTCAGAGAAATCATTTCAAGGGTGAAACTGGATCCTTGTTCCTTCCTGCTACCTCTCTTCAAGGCCTAAAGCAATGGCTATCATAAAACCATGGGAGGCAGATGCACACAGCTTGCTATTGTTCCCACCTTCCCTTCTCCCTGTGCACAGCATCTTCCTGTCCCAGAACTCAGAAAGGACCCCCCTGGAGCCAGCCAGGCAGAAGGGAGCACACAAAGGACAAGGACCATGCCTCATTTCTGGCTGGAAAAGATCAGCTGTCCCCTCTGCCCCTGAGCTTCACACCAGCCTTTGCACTGGCCCTGGTCAGCACTGCTCTCCAGTATTGTCCCCAAGGTGTACTGAGGTCTTTGCTCTGGCCACTGGCAGAAGAAGCTGCTTAGCTGCTTACATGGGAAACAGCATTCTTTTCCCTCTTTGTGTATGTTTTCCTGAAGGAAGGTAAAAGTAAATGGAGAGGAAAAACAAGTATTGATGGAACAGCTAGAAGGAAGAAGAGAGCTTCTTGTCTCACTGAGAGATCTGACCTTTCAGTGGTAGCTTCAAGAAACCTCAAGCAAATGTGCTTTGCTGGCATTTGCTGCAGGTGAACCTTGGGGAGTTTTCATCCCCTCTCTCAGGGGATAATGTCTAGACATTTATTAACTTGCAGGTTCTGGGTGTCTCGGGAACCTGAGGAGTCTAGAAACCTGAAGTCACGCTCCTCAGTGTTTTCTCAAGCAGTGGATCCCTACGGAACCAGCGTTTTCCCTGCTCAGCAGCCCCTCTCACCCTCAGCAGGGGCCTGCACTGGGATTTGGTTCTTCACCAGCCTCGTGCACTACCCGTGGTCCTCATGTTTTAGCTGCAAAACCCAGCAGACTTGTAAAAGCAGCATGGAAAATGGGCCAGAAATGAAACACATTCCACTGAGTTTGGGTTTGTGTTTGCAAAAGAGAAGAGGAAAGTTCATCTGTGCTGGTGTAAAACCGTACAGCTCCTCCCCTCCCACAGCCATGAGGAGCAAAGTATCCAGGCTGCCTTCCTCATCAGGGAAGGCAGTTTTCCAAGGCATGCTGCTGATGCCAAGGGCCAAGGGGACACTGGAGATCAGGCAGCAAATGGGGCTGTGCTGTTCTCAGTGAGGAGTGAGATGCAGAGTGATGGAGATCCCATTTTATCCTTTCAGCCTTGAGCTCCCCTGGCCTCTCCTTGGCCAGAGGGATGGGGGAGGTCCTGGCAAAGGCATTACAGCAGGAGTGTCCAAACACACACGTGGGGAGGGGTGCAGTTTGTCCAGAGGTATTCTCCATGTCCTGCTGTGAAAGGGGCAGGAATCTCTTTGGCAAGCCCTGGAACACGGCCCCTGGGGCAAAGGGCAGCAGGAGCAGCCTGGGAGCTGCAGCACAGGATGGATGTGCAGGGTACCACAGCTGGTTAAAACAGCAACCACTGCTGGCACGGGAAGAACAGATAACATCACCAGAGTGGGGTTTGCTGCCCCACAGCAGAGACCCTCCTTCTGTCCAGGGAAACTCAGCTACAAACCTCAGCTAGAAAAAGGGAAGGAAAAATTGAAGTATGAAACTATGGCATGAATCTCAGGGAGATTTCAGACTGATAAATATTTCAGGCTGACAACTATTCCTGTCCTTGAAAGTTCATCCATCAAACTCTCAGCAAGGCCTTCACTTCCCAGGACCATAAATACTAAGACCTATTTTAACAGCTGCTTTCATCGTGGCCAATACCAAAGGATTGAAACCAGTTACAGATCAACCTATGTCCTCATGTACTGTGGTGTAATTTACTGCACCTATAAAGACTATATTCAAATATACTTCTATTTTAATTATAGTCCCTGGCTCTGCAGGATCCATTTCTGAGCTGATTTTACTTTGTTAAAGTCTGATTCCACACAATGATGGCAATTCAGAAACAATGGCAGCATTAGTGATGTAAACAGCCTTGGTCTTATATGTGCAGAAAGAGTTTTACTGTCTGTCTGTGGAAGGAAAATTTGATCAAAACCTAAGAAAACCTGTTTGCTGTCAGGAGAATAGAAATGCTGGCAATTTGGAGCTGTGATACTCACCCCTCCTTGGCTCTGACATAGTTTCTAAGTGATGCTGTAGCTGCATCTGCCCCCTGAAATAGGTATCACAAACTCCAGTATGGAGGCATGGGTCCTGCCCTGGCTTTTCTACAATTCCAGACCCATAAGAGACTAGAGGGACCAGTTTTGGGGGAATATTTGACAGTCTTCTCAAAAGCCCTGAAGTTTTGGTTTGCCCAGATGGTCCCAGCAGAATGGAGCAGAACCAGGAGCCTCTTTGCCCACAGAGGAGGGGAGCACAGAGTCCTTCACTGTACCACATCCCTGTTAGCAATGGCCTACAAGGATAAAGGGGGAAACTTGCTCTGCTTCTTTCAGTCCCCAAAAGAAATTTCATCCCCAGATCTTTACAGCAGACTTTAACATCCCAGTGCTGAGTAGCTGCTGGAATTCTCAGCTCCCAGCTCCAAGCACCATCTTGAGGAGGAGCTCTTTAAGCAGAGCCCTTGCCTACCGGGCGCTCTTAAGCCCATTTCATTCATGAATTAAGTCCCTGACAGCCCATATCTCTATGATCAATATGTTTGTTTATTAGCAGCAGCTGCTGTGTTTTAGCAAAACTGGAGGGCTCCAGCAGGAGCAGCGCGCTCTAACCGCAGAGCAAGGCTTGGGATGGGGAGGAGAAGGACCTCCTGCTGGCAAATGGGAGCTGGGCTGGATAAGATTTCACACTAATGACCCTTTAATTGAAATCAGTGCTCAGGACAGATTGCTCAGCTTGGGGAGATCTGCACTGATGGCTCCTGGTTTGGCCACTCCCGGGATGAGTCCATTAACTCGGCAGTGATGAACAAAAGCAAGAGAAAGGGACATCGAGGGGTCATCCATCCCCAGCAGGGCTGATCTGCACATCCAAGGAAGCCCAAATCAGCAGCTGGTGTAAATGGAGACCTGCACAAAGGGAGGAGAGGGTGTGCAGCTCATGAGACCTTGTGCTTCTGCTTCTCTGTGTCTGCTGACCCCAGGTGGATACGGCCCCGTCTCCTTCTCTGGACAGGATTGTCCCTATGTGTTCATCTAGTGCCTAGGAAGGGAAATCAGAACATTAGGGTGTCATCTCCAGCTCATGGTGTGACTTCAGCCTTCACTTGTCATCCTCTCCACCTTCTCTCTCAGTCTCACTGTGTAGATGTTGCAAGGCAATGATATCTGCCTACCCCAACACACAGCAGGCAGGAAAATGGACACAGCAGAGGAGAAAAGGGAAAATCCTGACATCCTGTCTCTTTGTGAAAGTGGCAAAGCCCCCTGAGATTTTACCTTCCCCTGCCTCACGGCCAGCACTTCCCAGGAGCACAGGCACAGGTGAGGCAGGTCCTGGCTGGGTTGGCAGCACAATCCAGCAGCTCAGGACAGGGTGAGCTCTCCCTGTGTTCACCCCATCCACCTGAGCATGGATCTATGCCCTGTAACACTGGACACCCTTCCCCACTGGGCAGGCTCCCAGGGAAGGGCAGAACATGGCTTTCCTCCCCACGGATCCTGGGCAGCTGGGATAAAAAACTCAAGACTGGTGGAAAATCCTGGAGAGACACAGAGATGCTACACAGGCATGGCTCCTGCTCTGTACATCCACCTCATTCCCAGGCAGGAGGGAACATCCCTGTCCACGGGGAACCTTTGTATCACAAGGTTTATCACGGGACAGAGTGCTAATGAAACCCAGGCTTGTCAGACGTAGGCAGATCTTTTGGGCCTGTTTTGTAAGTGGAAATGTTGATGTGTGTCTCTTGCAATGTGAAGAGATGTCTGAGTGCACAGAAAGGAGGGTTATGAACCTGCTTTGAATGCATTTATTATTCCCATTAATTACTATGCCTGCTAAAGAGGACCAGCTGTTCTAGGAGGCTGTGGTACCAATTTATCAGGAGAAGATTCCAACAGAAGTCGTAGAGAGTTTTCCTCTGAACTTGGGAGGATGGAAGATGGAGGGTTTTTAATTAGAACTTGTTATTAATGGGAACGTAGCAAATTAAAAATAGTCTCCCTCCCCCCATTCCTATTATATGAAGCTCTGATCTCAATTAGAAAGATCAGGGACTAACCATTGAATGGGAATTACTGAGATGAAAACTGATTGAAAGACAAAAAGTCACAGACACATCACAGGGAGAGAATGGAGATGGGGAGCGGCAGGACCAGGGAACAATGAGCAGAGGCTGGCGGAGGCTGCCTGCAGCTGCTGGGCTCAGGACAAGAGCTGTGGGCTGTCTGCCTTCCCCTGCAGTGAGTTCACCCTCCCAGGGCTGCTGCCAGCAGGGGCTGTCCCTTCTAGAGCCATGGCAGCTCATCTCTGTTTGAGCTGAGCCTTGGATGCTGGGCATCAGTGGTACCCAACTTCGTGGACTTGGCAGAGTGGGACCACAGGTCTCTCCTATGTGGGCATCTCTATAGGAAGGGCAGGACACCTGGGGCCATCTGGGGTGTTTGTGGTGGGTGCAGGCTCCTGCCTGCCTGTCATTGCACCTGCAAAAGTTTCCTACTTCATCTTGCCTGGTTTCCTTACCCCTCATCCCATCTCATCCCAGCACATGGTTCTTCACCACAGGCTCTGCCCTTGTGCAGGCTATGAACAAGGCTACATCCCAGTCCTAGCTCTCTGGTCCTGTCCTGCTGGTTCCCCAAATCTAGCAGTGTTGAGGATGCCCTGAAGCTGCTGAGTTCTCAGCAAGGGATGATTGAATTGGTCCTCAGGGTCCCCACCCCAGGAGCTATAGCCCCACTATGCAGGAATTGAGTGCAGGGTCAGTCCCTGTTTGGACAAGTGCAGGTGGATTGGGAAGAGGCTTTGTGCTCCATTCTGGCTTTACCAGTCAGGTTGGGGAACAGATCAGGACTAAAACCTGGGGTGATGCAAAGGGACATCTGGGTCTGACCAAATCCATCTCCTGCATCCCAGTGTTGTTAAAACTTGGTTAATGACTACTTAATGAGAATCTCATCTGCTCATTTCTCTGGTCACCTGTGGATCAGAGCTCCTGTCTTCCTTCCAGCAGATAATCCATGCCATATTCCAGGGCAGACAGGGACCTTAGGCTGAAATTACAGCCTTGCTTACTAATTGCTGCATGTTCTCTCTCCGTAGGTATATCATTGCCAGCAATTAGCACAAAATCCTTTCCCACTCTTGTTAAGTTCCTGTGCTGCAGTTAAATACTCCCAGATCCCATTTAAATGATTTCAAATGCAATTCATTCTGGCTCGTTAAATAATTCCACAGCAGTGTTTGTCGTTTTCTCTCTCTGTTTTCCAACAGACACTTTCTCCCAAGAAGAATACAACGACTGAAGAAGGGAGAAGGAGGGGGAAGGGGAAGTGAGATGAAAGCTGAGAAATTTGGGGTCCATTGTTTATGACCATATTTTCTCTTCTTTTTTCCCCTTCTTCTTAGGCTGAGACTTCTCCTGGTAGCTGGATTTTGAGATCTAATGGTCCAGGGAGAAGAGAACTCTGCCTTTGGCATGCTGCACCATGTAACCAACCACAGGAAGCTGCCTTGTGTTTCCTGCTGCATGTCCCCAACTCCAGGACAGTGGATCAACAGGAATGAGGGTCAGTGAAACAACAAGCAGGTGCTCAGGTCCAACTCAGGTTGTCTTGGGGACAATCTGCCTGTTCCACATGTGTTTCTCCCACTTCCAAGCATTATCCCTTCTTCCCTCATCTTGTTTTCCTTCCTGCACCATCCACCTTCTGTCCTACATCTTGCTGCTGGTCCAGGACCCTACAGCACTGCCCACCTCTCCTAGAAGATTTGATGTGTACCTTGACTCCCATGGTAGGAGCAGGGGTGGAAGGAGGAGGCCAGCTTGGCTGGAACCTCATCCCAAACACAATCCTCATCCCAAACACAATCCTCATGTCCTTCCCACCGTGGCTGGATGACATCACCTCTGGGCTTTGTCTCCTGGTGGCACTGTCAAGTCTCATGCATATACTGCACACTTTCCAATACTGGATACTTCCCTTTTAAGCCCCAGTTCATGGAGACATGTGATTCAGCAAGACTCTCAGCTTTTGGCTTATACTGAGAAAAAAAAAGTTCTTGTGGTTGGAGAAAAATAAATAAAAGCTGTGAGTGCTATATGAGTGCAACCTACTGGTTACAGAGCCAGAAGGCAAGTGAAAAGAAAACATCACTTAATATCTTTGTTTGAATTCGGAGACCAGACTGGCAAACTCTGAGTGTCTGGGGTCAGCAGTGCAGCATCTGCTGTGCCTCTGTGCTGGAGAGCAGGTGAAGGACTCAGGCTCATCTCCTCAGGCAGATCTTTGTGTCTCCCAGCCAGGACTCTGCTCACTACAAGGACAGATATTGTAGCAGGGCAGAGTCCATCAGGAATATCCAAAGTCCTACTGCAATTTCAGTAGCTTTCTTATTCCCTGCTGTATCTGCATGTAATGCTGCTGCCTGCTAAATTTGATGGCTAGCCCATTCCCACTTGGAGACATTACCTGATGTGAACTCCATGTGCTGCCTGGTAAGTCAGTGGCTTTCAATCCGTGGTCCTCAAGACCCAGAGGTCCAGTGACTGCAGGGAGTTGTGAAAAGGTTGCAAAGAAAAGTAATTTCCTTTCTGACATTCAACAGTCCACATCTGCGTTGCTGACAGAAAAGTTGTAGTGGCCCTTAAGCTAACAAAGCTGAAAGCCACGGTGCTAAATGCATTAGGGATCCTGTGGGATGGAAGGTGGAAGAACAAGAGAGAGTGCTGTCAACAGGATGGGAGCTGCCAGACTGCCTGTCAGGGAAAGAAGAGATGGATACGTGAAGCAGGGATCCAAAGGGTTCAAAACTTGACTCCGTGTTTATTCCTGCAGGCTTTTGTTTGTTTATGCCACAATGAGTTTCAAGTGAGGTGCGTGGATGATCTCCTCCAGCCTTTCCAGGGTGGGAGAAGGAAACAAGGAGTGCTCACAGTTCACAGTCCTCCTGAAAGGCTTGGATGACAAATGTGAGTTTAGTCAGAAGGGAATTACACTGAAAGGGGTGAAAGCAAACCAAAAATGTCACAGCAGTGTTCATGCAGTAAAGTTTCCTCCTGAAAATCAATTTGGCTAGCCACAACCCTGGGACTGGGATGCCAGCTTATTCCCAGGCAGACATGGCATTGCAAGGATAGTACTGAAAAACACCCTCTAAAATAAATGGGGAAATGTAAGGGAAATCTCTTGAAAATGTAAGGGAAATAGCTTGAAAAATGTGTGTCCCCATCTGTTAAACAATATTCAGGTGCTCCTGCATTTACGCTTCCTCCAGATTTATGCAGCGATGGCTTTAAAGGCAGATTGTCAATGAAAAGAACAGATGGAGGGAACAATCCTCCCATCCAAGCTTTGCACCAGAACTGAAGAAGTTTGTAATCTGGTTCTTGTTTACAGAGCCAAGGCTTCAAATTAAGCCCCCTCTGGTCTGATTGGGTAGCTCAGGGAGCAGTGGAGCTGAGATACTCCTGGTTTTACTTACTTTTTTCTGCTGTTTTCCCATTAAGGGATATTTTGTAAAAGCAGGAATGGTGTCAGGGATATTTTCTTCATAGGCACGCACTGAACATAGGCCAAAGATTACAGGGCAGCAGACCCAAAATTTCCTTCTTTCCCATAGACATGGCAGGGAATTTTCCAGATGTCTGAGCCAGCTTCCCAAGCTTCAAGGCCAACTGGTGAGCAAAGTCTCTCCACTACCCTGAATCTTTAATCAGCACAAAATTTGCTGTAAAATGAGAAAAGTTATTTCATGGAAGCAAAATAGTACTCAGTCATATCAGCATCTCAGCTCCCAATCTCTGTTTTCTGTATCTCCATCGATATTCAAAGGAAAACAATGTGATTGTTAATTACAAACTGTTTTGAATGCATGAAAGAAAATGTTTCAGAGCCAGAGCCAGCCGGAGGCAGGAAAACTGAGAGTATGATGTGCACTGAGCTGCTTTAAAGGGCAGAAAGTCCCTTTGTAATTAAAGCTGATGCAATCATTGTAACAGACACAAGGTGGAAACATTACCTTGCTCAGCTTCCCACTTGTCTCCTCTCTGCCTGTTGGGTTTTGCTTTGGACTAGGTGGAAAATGCTGAAATATCAAGGGAGTGCTTTGCATTTCAAAGAAGTCAATGCATAAGTGATGTTGTGATTCATTAGTCATCTATGAATGTATTGGTGTTCCAGGGTCCACAGCCCTTGTTGAAAGCTGGTGTTGCCCTCTGTTCATCTGTTGGGAAGTTGGAGGTGCTCAGGAAGAAAAAGGCCAGTTGGAACCTGGCAACTAAACCCTGGTGGAAAATAAAACAGAGCTGGAGTTTGGTGCAACAGCTAATCCTCAAAGCACGATTTCTTTCCCCCACTCTAGATGATCTATTTAATCCCACCATGATCCAGCCCACCATGGGGAAACTAATCCCAACAACCTGATGATGTATAGGATGAAAGCAAAGCTCACAGCTGCACACAGAGAAGTCCAGATGTAGTATATGACTAAGGTAAAATATAAATAGGCACACTGAGGTGTGCATTGTCCCAGTGAACACTGGGCAAGGCAGGAACAGGCTCTGATGCACACACACACACACATATGGCTCTCAGACCCCTACAGCTGCCTTGCTTTGCCCCTGCCTTGCTTTGTCACCCACATCACTAAGCCAACCCTCTGCTGGGGTGCTCTGCTTTTCCCTTTCCAGTCCATCTTCTCCATTTTTATCCATCTGTCCTCATGATCACTCAAACCAAGCTCCTCCTCCCCAAAAAGGGATAGTCAGAAATGCGTTGGTGCCATTGCAGGAAAACACTCCTGTGAATCTGCCCCTCTCTCGACCTAATTCCAGACACACATCAGCAAATCCATGCATGACCTGGCCCTCCCCTCCTGGGCATCTGCAATGCTCACAGAGTGCTTTTTTTACTCCATAGGATCCGTGTCAGCATCAGTGCCCTCTAACAGCCCACTCAGAGTCCCCAGCCAGGCAGGTCCCCGTCCCCTCTGGCTCCTGACACAAGGAGCAGGACAGTCAGCAGTGACACTGTGCCAAGCCAGCGGCTGCCTCTCTAGCACCGTGGTCCTGCTCCACATCGTGGCTCTGCTCCTCCTCCTCCTCCTCCCCTGCTCCCACCGTCCTCCCACGGGAGCGGTGACTAACGCGGATGGCAGCGCTGCTCTCCGCACGCATCATCCCGGCGCCCGTGGGAGTGCGCGGGTGAGCGAGAGAGCGCACGGAGCTGTGTGAGACGGGCTGCGGGAGCCTGCCTGTGACACGGGGAGGCGGGGACACCCCGGGGACCCCGAGGGCATCCAGGTTGGCCTTCCGGGCACAGCAGGAGCTGGGGATGCAAAGGGATGTCCAGGGGGCACTTGCTAGTGGGATGCTGGTCGCAGGGTGCTGCTCACCCAGAGCCACCAGGGGCACGGACCTGGAGGAGCTGGAAGCACTAGGCACTCTGGGAAGATGGGGATTCTCTTACATGAGAAACAGTAGGAGGCTCAGCAGGAGGTGGGAGCAGCTGGGACACTTCTGGGATCTGCTCTCCCCTCAGGCTGGTACCTCGTGTCATTTCTGGCAGCCATGAACTGGTACTGGGGGCTGATGCCACATCTGCCCGCTTTTGCGCATCCTGCTATGCTCCTGCCACCCACACATGGCCAGGACAGTCCTTGTCCCCTCTCGTCACTGCCAGGCACCTCCTTGTCACCCAGCCGGCCGCAGGGAGGCTGTCCCGTGGGGGACAGGCAGTCCCTCACCCAGCAGGGTGAAGCGCGGCTCTGCTTTCCAGGCCCGTGGGTGATTTTTACAAGCCCATTTAAGAGCGGAGGAGAGGGCGAGCTGCCGGCGGCCGTGCCGGCGTCCCGGCGGGATCCGACGGCCCGTGCTGCCCACCGCATCCCGGCGAGCCCGCAGGGATGGAATGAGGGGAGGCGGGGAGAGCCAGAGCAGCCCGGTAATGCAGCCCGGTAATGCAGCCCGGCAATGCAGCCCGGCAATGCAGCCCGGCAATGCAGCCCGGCAATGCAGCCTGGTAATGCATTCCGTAATGCAGCCCGGTAATGCAGCCCAGTAATGCAGCCCGGCAATGCAGCCCGGCACTGCATTACGCAACGCCACCCCGCA
>WEIU01003340.1:130438-142432 GCA_013389925.1 Aegithalos caudatus
ATGCAGCCCGGCAATGCATTCCGTAATGCAGCCTGGCAATGCAGCCCGGTAATGCAGCCCGGCAATGCAGCCTGGTAATGCAGTTGGGCAGGCTGAGAGCACTGCGCTCCTCCCCTTGCCACAGCCAAGCCCACAGGGGGGCTCGGAGGGGCTGCTTTTCTCTGTCCCTGAAGGAGACCACACTCCCTGAGACCCCAAGGGGGATGGAGAGGTAGACAGGACCAGGATCAGGCCAGGGAAAGCCTGTCCCACCCTGGATCCCACCGGAGGTTTTACCAGCAGAGCTGTTTACTTCCCTGCCCTTGCCCTGCTGGCTGCATCCGAGCCACACTCAGGGACACTGTCCTGCAGTAGTGAGGAGGGCAGCAGGATCAGGCTTCCTCAGCCAGCTTGGAGGCTGGGAGCCACTTAATTGACTGGAGGATTTTAATTACCTGTGCACTGGATAGAGCCCATGGGGAAAAGAGTGATAGGCAGGCGGCTGGACTGGCAGAACAGGGAAGGTCATTGCTGAAGTTTTGGGAGCAATATTATAGAGCAAGTGTCACTGAAATGCACCTAACATGGGCCACTCTGCACACTGTGCATCCACAGGCAGGTATGAGCCATCAGATGGGACCCTCTTGCACCTTTCCTTCTGCAAACCTCACCAGGCAGACCCTACATGGGGCTGGAAGCACCACCTCATCCTGGCAGATTTCCTGAGCCTTTGAAGAGTAAATGGGGATGCCAGAAGGCACAGATCACTGACAGGTAACTTGGGCTGGAGAGAGGAACCACTCCTGGTTGTTTGGAAGGGAATGAGAGTGGCAGCTGCTGGCAACTGAGGGCAGGAGGATGTGTGGGTGTAGTGTTTAGAGACATGGTTTACTGGTGGACTTGGCAGTGCTGGGTTAACTGTTGGACTTGAAGGTCTTGGAGGTCTTTTCAACCAAAACAATCCTATAATTCAAGTTCATGTTACCAGGCAGGTGGATTCAGTGGTAGCAGCCCTGGCCAGAGGGCTCCATTTGTTAGAGGAGCCTTGTCATCCATAGGGAATGCAGGTGGGGAGCAATCCAGAGCACAGAGAGCAGAGACAGAGATACCTCACCCAAATCCTGCCCAGACCTCACCAGAAACATGTTATGGGACAACACGGACAAATTTAGGGATGCTGAAGGCGCTCAAGCCTTTGTTTGCAAAGATTCAAGGTGTAACAGTCAGCAAATATCAAGGCTACAGAGCAGCATCCGTGTTGACTTAGAGATTGCTTGAGGCTGAAAGAATTCCCTCAAACCCCATCACCAACACCAGGACCAGCAGTGGCAGGTTTCATTACCTAGCAGCAGAGGTGATTTGTCACATAAACCTTATCCATTAGCAGAAGGATGAAGTACCAAACAGGAGTTTTCACAGAGGGCTCTATGCAGGTTTTGGCACCTACTTTTTGGATCAGAAACCATCCACACATAAAAATGGAGGGTAGAAGCAATTAGTGTTCCTCAGTCTTTGGCATAAAAGCACAGGTAGAGGAAGAAGAGCCCCTCAGGACAAGGACAAGAGCATCTACAGAATCCTCCAGCACCGGTCCCTGGGCTCACCACAACCTGTGCCCTCAGCCTCATCCCCCACCACACACATCCACCCACTGCAACGAGGACACATTTCCCAGGCAGCCCTCATCTGGAGGGACCTCAGGGGTTTTGGCAGCTGCTGCACCACGGAGCATTTTCCTTCCATGTGAACATCTCCATTCCAGGAGAGCCCATGACCAGCGGCAGCGGTTTCGGCAGCGGGGCAGACGTGCTGGAAGGCGCTGCCTGCAGCTCAGCAGGGTGAGTGCCTCAGAGGGGGCTGCTGCAAGCACAGAGTCCTGGCCAAGTCCTGCTTATCTGATGGGATCTACCAACATGTCATGCTGCTCACAGCGGTATGACTTCAGGGGTTTTTGTCAGCTGATGATATGAGGCTGAAATGAAGATAAATGAGAGGAAAAGAAGAAGAGAGATCCCTCCTCAAAACACATCTGAATGCAGGATAAAAAGCAAGCCAGTGACAAGGGATTCTTTTTTTCTTCTCCCCAAACTTTTGGAACTGGGATGTGGGTGTGAATATCACTTTAAGGATTTATAAAATGACACATGGCCTCACCTGTCAGCATGCCAAAATCTGAATGTCGGTTTTAATTACACCGAATATTTTACTTTCTTATGCAGAGGCATAATCAATTATCTTATTTAAAGGCATTACGATAATGTGTGTGTAAAATGGAGCCATTCCCTGTATTGCATTAGATTCTCTAATTATAGGAGAATGTTTGGAGCTAAAATGTCAGCCTGTCATCTGGCGGGTGTGTAATTCATGATCTGCATTTGCCGGCACGGATGGAGCTGACAAAAATTGCATTCATTCTCTTCCACTGCTTTGGCCTCAAATTTGCCTGGCCTGGAGGTGACAAATCCCACCCTGTCTCCCTTCTGGAGCACAGTGAATCCATCCCACCCTGTGCTGGGAGGATGATGCTGTGAGGAGCTGAGCTTGACAAAGTGTTTTCTGTCGGTGTGTTTCTTAGTTAGACCTTGATGAGCCTGGAGAGTGAGTGTGGGGTTACAAACCAAGCTCTTGGGCAGTGGGGAGCTATTTGGATGTGATCATGAGCTCAGCAAATGCTTCCTCATGTCCCACATGGCGGGAGGAGACTGAGGCATGAGAAGAGCTGGAGGCAGAAGACAGAACCCACCAGGGACTCTTCAAAACAGCCTCATCTGAATTACGAATAATGAAAGCCCTCCAACTCTCAGTTATTAAAGCAGAGGGATTAGATAAAAATAGTGTGCTTGTTTCTTGGGATCTTAGTCCTTTCTCTAAGCATTACCCATGTGAAAGCAGTCTGGCTTCAGTGCCTGTTTTGCAGGACAGTTCTTGATCACATCCAAGATGTCACTTCTAGGTGGGCAACCACATAGAGGGAAGAGAGAAACCCCTTTGTCTTGGGGCAGGGGCAAGGGCGAGATAGGGTTGAGGGAAATTATGAAACTTTATCAGTAAAAGAGAAACACTGCAGTGAGACTGCTGTGAGAGCACTGAAACAGAGACCATGATCCCCATGGGTGAGGGGCAAGCAAGAAGCATCACCTGGAGGTGACACCTCAGCAGCAGCATCCCAAAAGGAAGGTCCTGATGAAGGAAATGCAGCTGGTGGCTGTGACATTATCCAAAGGGACAAATCACACAGGGCAGTGCCATTGCTGTGTCCAGCTCCAGGCAATGCCTCTTCACCTCCCAGCCACCCAAAAGCAGATGCTGTAGGACCAGACACACCACCCTGTGCTGTGCCACATGCTGTGGGCAGTGCAGTCTCCTGGCCTGTCCCTGTGCCCCAGATTTCAGACCAGGCCACCCTCTGGATTTCCTGAAGAGACCTGGATCGATACAGCAAAGCAGGACATGGGTCACCCCAGTGCTTCCCAGGTCACTCCTGCCTCCCCAGCCCCCAGCTCCCAGCACTTCCCTGCATGCAGGTATCCTAAGGCAGCCTCATCCCGAGGCTGCCAAGGACCTGCACTATGCCATTAAGAGGCTTATTAAAAACTGATGCACCAATTTAACACCTATTAGCCAGCACGGTGCCCTTTAACGGCACGGGGGAACCTGCAAATGGAAGGCCCAGCTCCCAGCAGAACCCTAAGAGGCTGAGTTTAACTTTATGGCTCCAATTAGAGCAACACTAAAGCAGTACGGACGCTGTGGATTTATTATTAACACTGAGCCCATCCCAGGCAGCTGCTGGCCAATGCCAACAGCAGGGATGAGCTTTGCCAGCTGTGTCCAGGCCACCACATCCCCCCCAAAGGGGAGATTTTGGGGAGCTTCTAGGGAAGGGATGGTGTCAAGAAGGTGTCAAACAAAAGAGGACCAGGGGGAGAACAGGCTGAACCCATTCCTGGTCATTGCTGCAATTGGAGTTTCCTATTTTAAGGGATGTCACCAGCTGTAGGATGCTAAGGCAAAGCAGGGCAATGTCTGTCTGGGTCCCACATCTTCCTTTGGTCTGGATGAGCAGAGCCAGACTGGGAGGGAGAGCAGCTGCCTGCACACACGGGTTGAAGATGTTTAAAGTGCTTGGTTGTTCTGGGAGGTTTATAGGCTGCCTTTGCCTAATAAAGTAATTTTTTAGCATCTTGCGTCACCCTAATTAGTTGTCACAATAACGAGGCACAGCCCTCGTGTGGTGCGCTCCCCGGCCCGGGAGGGGCAGGCACAGCCGGCGGGATGCAGGAGCCTGCAAGGAGGAGGGAGGCTTGGCGTCATGCATCCCCACCCCTCAGCCTCTGAGGTCATTTCCCCGTGCACCTGCTGCTTCCCATTGCCTCACTGCTGCTCCCAAAAGCGAGGCACAAACACCTCGGGAGGGCCACCCCTGCAGGGCTGGTGTTGCTGCTGGGAGCCTTTGTCACCCGCAGGGAGCAGGGTTTCAGCAGTGCTTCAGGGTAAATGAAAATAAATTAAAATATCCCCTCTCTGGGATAGAGAGATGTCCCCAACCTTGAGCCACTCCTGCTTGCTAAGGACAGCTGGGGAAAGGCAGGACAGCAGGAGCAAGCAGGTCCTGCTTTGGATCCTCCAGCAGCACATTTCTCTCCATGCAAACCACCCATGGGGCTGCAGTCATGCCACAGCAGCTCCTACGTGCCCCAGGGAGCAGGCACTGCCCACATCCCTGCCTGCACTGGCACAGGAGACAGCACAGCTCCCTCTGAAAGTTTCTCCCACCCTTCTCAGGCTGCTGAGAGAGCCCAAGAAGGATCTCATTGCTGCAATTTTCTCCCATCACTGTCTCAGCTCCCAGTGTGCCCCCACCAGCACAGGCTGTCATTTCCTCACCATGAAGCTCTAACAGCTCTTTTTTACTCTTCATTCAGACAAACAAATAAACAAACAAACAAACAAATCATTCCAGGCCTTTGTAATGAGAGGAAAATTAGTAGCAGGTGAAAGCAGATTTTAATGAGACAAAACTGTTCCCAACATAGCCTAGGAACAGTAATTCCTTCCCCGCCCTTTTGCTCTTCTGTGGTTTGAGTGGGTAAAAAGCAAATTACCATGGGGAAGGCACAAGGTTTTCCTGAGCAAAATACAGGTCTAATGGAGATATGTGTCCCCACTTACTCCCTGCATGGATTCCCCCATCATGTATCCTCTGTCTGTTCTCCACAGACTGAATCCAGTCCTCATTCAAGTGGAATGCTTACAAAGTGGGAACTTTTGAGGCTGAAAACCAAACAAACTCATTCTACTTCAACAGAAAATGTTTGATTTCATTCTCACATTACTTAACTTGTTATTTATGCTAAAGAAAAAAAAATAAATAAAGAACAATGGCAAGCACCAAACCCCCAGCATTTGGGAACAAAGAGTCTCAAGTTTGGGTTCCAGAGAGGCTAATGAGCAGCCTGGATGTGGTCACTGGCTGCCCAAGAAATGCCTCAACTTTGAGCCAAACCAGGGTGTTTGACTTGAATTCATTAGTTCCTTTTGTTCCTCTTGCCACTATTTTCTCTGCATTTGTTTACATGAAGAAAATTCCCCCCTTTCCCATTCCCCAGCTCTCCTCACATATTAGTGGAACATTATAGGATATTTATAGCTCAGCTGAGCTTGCTAAATGCCTTCTTCTAGGAAAATAGTTAATCAAACTGTCTATTTTGACTCTTTGTTTATTCTCCCTTTCCCATCTGTTCCTATTTCCATTGCTGAAAGCTGGGCACCACCTGAGTGAGGAGGGGCAGGGGTGCACAGCTCAGTTTGGGGAGGTCACCTGGCTTAGGCAGGAGCAGCACATTGAACAGCAGCTGTGCCAGTGGCTTTGTGGGCATCCCTTCAGTGCCACTGCACAGCCAGGTGTGCTCAGTGCCACTGCACACCTGGGAACAGCAGGGAGCTAAACCAGGCTCCAGCCAGGCCAGGACTGCCTGAGCTCAACACCCCACCCACGGGAATAAATGGGAATAAAGGGACTTGCAAAGAGGTTTGCCTCACTCCAAGGGAAATAAATCCCAGTCACGTGGAGCAGGCCTGGCTGGAGGACAGACAATGCACTCTCCCTGCAAGAGGGACAGCAATGTTTTAGCTGACTGCACCCATTCATCCCAGGCTGGGCAGTGCAGAGAGGGGAGCCCCTGGGCATGCAGGGCGACGTGCTGCTGCCACCCTGCCTGGGAAAGAGCATCCCCCAGCACAGAGCACTTCACTGCATGGCTCTGCTTTCACTGAAAGGCTGGAAAACTTGACAAACTTTGAAGAAAAATCCTCATGCCCTCAGGCTGCAGAGACAGCTGTAGTGTTTGCAAAGCGGGAAGGGGGAATGCCTCTGAGAATCCCACAGTGACACAGTAGGAACGACTCGATGTGGGAAGCCTCCACTTTTTTCCACCAGAGAGATTATTCAGACAATTTCAGAAAGGTGATGGGGAGTGCCAGCCTGCTCGCAGCCCCTTGCTGTCCCCAGGGTGTTTCTGGAGCCACATCTGTACCAGCACAACTGGCAGGTGTCCCAAAGAGCAAAAGCTGTGCTCATCACCTGAGGACAAGCTCTGAGGCACCCCACCAGTCCCTCTGCACCCCCACCTATGCCCAAATCTCCTCTGCTCCCCTTTCTCTTAATATATAGAAGGAAAACATCTGAGATCACTGCTGTTTTATTGTCAGATTTGGCAGCCTTTTCATATTTGCTTGGATTGAGATATAAATTGAATTTGGTTTTCTCCCGCTGACTCAGTTATTTGTTATAGGAATAAGCATGTGGTAATGGATTAGACAGGGGAAAGAGATTTCTCTTCCAGGCGTGTGCACAAGGTGGGATTTGCCATGCCCTATCCCACGTTTTCCTGGTGTGGCTTTGCATCATCAACGACTTTGCAAGCACCTTCCCCTCATTGTCTGGCCACAGCTGGATGTGGAATTCTTTTCATGGCAAGTTTGTGCTTCTTTCCCCAAATTCTGCAATGTTTTAGTGCAGAAGAAATTTAACCAGCAGTGAAGTCATTTACTAAGCCCATTCCCCACCCATATCCTTCCCTCTTCCTGAGTCCCCATCATTCACTTTGCTGGAAACAGTGCAAAGAGTTTCTGCAGCTTCTCAGCTGTGCCTGAGGAACTGTCAAGCTCCCTTTTCCCTTCCATCTTCCATTTGTGCAGGCCAGGAATGGCACAGGATGCTCTCTGCATCCCAGCCACATCCTTCCCAGCTCCCTGCTCACAGCAGGGCCACGCTGCACCACCAGCAGCCCTGCAGGGACACTGGCAGGGAAAAGGGCAGCATTAACCCCTGGATCTGCCCACCAGCTATGGCATTTCTATGTTTCCCATCCCAGTATTGCTGCTTCTTCCATGGCATGGCACCCCTGGTCTTCCTCCAGTGCCTCCTGCCCACCTGGGGACAATCAGAGCCCTCCAAATCCCAAGCATGTCACAGGCAGCAGAGCCCAGCTCTGGCTCCCCAGCAGCTCTCCTTCATGGCACCTGTGGGAAGCTGTCATGGAAAGCACACAGGATCCTGCTGGCCCTGGCACTGTGGGTCATTGCAGCATCCCTGGAGCCACAGCACACTCTGCAGGCACTCACACCACAGCACCCACCCCACACCTCCACCAGCTGCCTCCCCACAAGTGTCACAGCCTCAGGCCCCCGACATTCCACATGTCCCCAGGCTGGTGGCACTGGGCTGCAGAGGAGCCTGTGCCCACAGCCCAGCAGGAATTCCCTGGTGCTGGGAATTGGGGCCATGCAGAGCCCAAGTCCACAGACACCAGCAGGCAAAGCCACCAAACAGAGCCCATCCCATCATCCTCCCACCTTCCCCAAAAGCTCTTCTGCCCCACTGCAGCCCCTCCTCACAAATCACTGGGCATCCACTGCCTGCAGCCCCCCACAGTGGGGTTTGGCAGCTGAGGGCAGCTGCTGCAGCATCCCAGACCTTCTGGTGCTCATTGCAGCTGCAGGGCTCCAGCACGGCTCTGCTAATTCTATCAGCATAAACATGGTTTATAGGGCTGCCACTGCTGCCTGTCAGCTTTTCTAAATCACCCTGTGCTATGGTCTCCATCCCTCACCACAGCACCAGCCCCTCTCCTGAGGCCAGAGACGCTCAGAGATCCCCCTCAGCAGCAAACAGCACCAAAGGAAAGTTTGCATCTGGCAGGGATGTGACAGGCTGGAGGCATCCAAAGCAGCCTCCAGCAAGGAAAGCTCCACATCAGCCAGAGAGCAGGTCAGCCTCTCCACACCCCTGGGGCACACCCTGCAGGGAGGCATTAAGGGGAAAATAAAATCAAACAAGCAAGCAAACAAAGCCCTCAGAGGAAAGAAAATACAGGCTACACAGATCTGTGACTTAGAAAAGCAGAATGGCCACAGACCAAGCTCCCCATCAACCCAGCTGCTTCCAGTACCTCCCACACCTGAGCATTTTGCTGGTGGCAGTGGTGGCTTTGATTTTTTTTTTTTTTTTTTTTTTTTTTTTTTTTTTTTTTTTTTTTGGTTAATGGTCTGCCCAGCTCCCCCAGGACATGCCCAGCACCTACTCCCAGCCTTAGGGCAAACACCATTTTTTGAGCTTGAGCCCACATCAAGCTGGATATGAAGCACCAGCAGTTCCTGGCCCCCACACCAGGCCCAAAAAGCCCTCACATCCATGGTTTGTCTGGAGTGGTTTTCATCTGGCTCCAGGTCTTAGGCATCTCCCTGTCCCAGTGCCACACATCCCAGAGCATGGAAGGATACCAGAGCTTGCCAGCAAGCAGCAGCATTTCTGGGCAGAGCTCTTGCAACATTCCCAGTCCTTCCCCACCTGATGGGCAGCAGAGGCAGCCACGGAGTCCCCACCTCAGGGGAAAGGAGCCACAGGACAGACAGGACAGACAGGGCAGGGAAGCACTGCAGGGCAGGCTGCCAGGAGCCAGCCAGAGTGCTCCTGTAGAGCATCCAGCAAGCCTCAACAACGTGAAAACTGGAGTGGCAGCAAAGCCCTTGGCTGTGATTCCCACTGGGAAGGTTGATGGCCAGGAGAGACCCTGGGATGTCCCAGAGCTGGACTGGCCCCATCCATGGCTGCTCTGGGGTGACTCTTGATCTCTAAGGAGGCTGCTCCCCCCCCCCCAAACAAAAGTGTGAGCTGTCCCCAGAGACAGTGAGGATGATGGGGGCTCTGGGGAGCTGGGCACTGGGGAAATGTGGCTCGAACAAATCCACATGGGGAGCGTGGGATGCCTGCTCTCTGCTTGAAGGTCTGAGCCTCCAGAGACACGTGTGTGGGGGTGAAAACCCACTGCTCAGCTGGCAGGCACTGGCAGAGGTGTCCCCTGGGCTCCTGTGCCCTCCCTGCTGGAGTCCACACTGATGGAGCTCAGCATCCCCCTGGGGTCCTCTGTGCTGCTCCCATCACAGCCTGCATTGTCCAGAGCCTGCCACCTTCACTCCCAAAATCTGCCCCAGATGTGGCAAACTAAACAGCTAAGCCAGCAAAGGGACTGCAGCAGGTCCTGTCCACCCCTCGTGTCTTACCTGAGCCTCCACTCAAGCACATGTGCCTCTCACAGATATTTAAAAATAGAAATAATAACAAGCTCCTCTCTTTCCTGCCTGGTTGGAGAAATAGCTTAATTAGTTAATAAGGGGTTTAATTGGTTGTGTAGCTGTGTGAAGAACTTGCAGAGGGCAAGTTAAGTCACTAAGTCCAAGCACTGAGCCTTAGAGGTAGGCTGGGGAGGGGAAAGTGCCCCAGCTGTGACTGACCATGTCCTGCAGGGAGACCCAGCTCTGCCTCCAGCATCACAGGAATTCCCAGGCCAGGCTTGAAATAGCTGTAGGCAGCAGGGAAAGTTGTGGCAAATCAATGTTTTTTTTTGTTTTGCTGAACAATTTCTGCCCATATTAGCAGTTCAGCTGGATCTTAAGCAAGAGGCTGCTGCCCCCATACTTGGGGGGCTTCCCTTCTCTGCATTGAGGTGTGGGGTTCCCAACATCCCCCCGGGATTTCCCCTTTCCCCTTTCCTGGGGAAAGGCAGGAAGATGACCAGACAATGGTTCTTTATTCCCACACACTCAAACCCAACAGCAATGAAGATGCTGGCTCCTGAACATGGGTTCCAAAGTGTATTTTCCCAAATGCACTGGGTTTGTTTCCTGTGCCCCTGTCCAGCTGCAGAGGCAGGACCTGGCCACCCAACACCCAGATCCTTTGGCCAGCAATGGTCCCAGCAAACTCCTGCCTGATCCAAAACAAGCTGGCAATTGTTTATCCACGGCAACATTTACAAAGGCATAAAATGGATCTTTTTATGGAGCCACTGCCATGCTGCAGAAGAGGCTTCAGCACTCCTCATCCCCAAACCTGGCACAGGGGACAAGGACCCTGTGGTGGCAGCCAGGATCCTGCAGCAGTTCCAGCTCTCAGGAATGTCCTTGCAGCCCTGGTTTCTGCTGGATCTTGTACAGGGTGAGCTCTTACACTCTCTTGACCCCACTGAACACCAGCTAAATCCTACCAAGGGCAAGGGCCAGTGCTGAGCTGCTGATGGAGTCACAGACAGGGAAGGCTCCTGAGCTCCACCAAGAGCCACATTGGGAGATACTGGAGGAGCCAAAGGATTTTCCCCAACTATGGAAGGCAAAGCCACAGCAAATTTACCTTTCTTCCCCCATGGCAGCTCTCTGCATCCAATTTGGGTGTCATTATAGGTAATTCCCTGTTTGATGTCTCGTCAGAGGTGGGGGAGGGAGGCACCATTTCAAGAAAAGACAAAAGGGCTCTTTCTTCATCAGCATTAACCTCAGGCAGCTCTCGAGAAAAATTCTGGGCAATTAGTGGAGCATAAGAAGATTTATAATTGAAATCTAGTTTGTAGCACTACAGGCAGCTCCCTCGAAAGACATTTCTCAGAGACCAAAAATAAGGGGGAAGAAAATAATAGAGAGAGACAGAGGGGGAGAGGGAACTAGTTAAAGAGTTTTAAAATCTCTTAGTTTAACATTGCATGATAGCTTTCATAATTCAGAACAAAGTGCAAAGCTCTTTAATGAGGCCATTAATGACCCTTTAATTTACTCCACCAGGGCTGAATTCATAAAACATTTATGTTCCATTTACACAGGATTTTCCTGAGACTGTTCAGGGCAAGTCACCATCACAGAGCAGGTGGGATGAGACAGAGGATTCTTCTTTTCTGTTCCCACTCTTCTTCACCCCGGCACTGAAGCTCCACATGTGCCTTTTAATCCTGCCAGAGAAGCTGCAGGGACCCAGGAGGGAGGAGAGCCATTTTTGACTCTTCTGCATGGTAAACAGATGCAGAGTGCTCTCTTGGATTCTGCTCTAGGAACAGTGAAATCCTTTCTAAGATAGAGCTGTGGCATCGACAGCCAGCCTTAGAAAACGTTTTTAGAAATCACTACAGCCCAGCTCCAATTCATTACTGACTTGTGATATCAGATTTGCTCTTGGGATAGCACTGTGGAGAGCATCTAGGGAGATAGGACCCCCCAGCTTTCCAGGCTGCTTCCCAGGCTTTGGGTGGTGATGGGGGAAGGCTCAAAGGATGCAGGTACAGAGAGGAGTGCTGAGGATGCTGCTGACTGCTCTGCTTGCTGGTGAGGGTGGGCTGGACTGGGAGCTGCTGCCAGACTGCTGGTGGGGTGGTCACTGAGATTGTCTCTTGCCACCCCAGTGTCTCCTGTCCCTGCAGCTGTGAGAAGCTCAGAGAGCTGTCAGGGACACACAGGGCAGGACCCTGAGGTGAGGATGGGCTGAATTCATCACCCCCATTCTGCACTTCCTGAAAGCCACGGGAGCTGCAGGTCATGCTCCAGTCCTGGTTGTCCCATGATCCAAACCAAGCTATTTGTCTCTCCATGTTTTTACTTCTGTTACAGGCTGCAAGCAGGGAGGAACACCTAGGAATGCTTAATTGCTTGTATTGGCTGAAACACCTCTTTTTATTAAAAAAAAAAAAAAAA
>WEIU01003340.1:146221-157146 GCA_013389925.1 Aegithalos caudatus
AAAAAAAAAAAATCAAAAAGGAAGCAGGGCAAATTGTAACTCCAGCCATGAAGAGCCACTGGGCCAGAGGTGACAGGCAGAACAGCCACAGCCTTTTGTGGAGGGAGTCAAAGCACAGACTGTTAGCCCAGTGCTATATATATATATTATGCTTATAAGTCCTGATGTTAACCAATGTTATATATATATTTTAAGTATTCATGTATTCACAGTCATAAAGGCCTTTTCTCTACTTGAGCTAAATTGTATAACCGTGACCTATTGTCCCAGAAGGCTTTTTATTCATGTTAAATGGGTACTGAGATTAGAGCACTCCTTGGTAGTAGGTGCAGAAGTGTTCTGGAGGAGACAGGAGAAGATGGATGGTTGTGTTGAGGCTCAGCACAGAAACCAAAAACAGGAGAACCAAGCAGCTCTGCAGCCCAGCTGGCTTGGCATCTGAAAAATCAGATGTGGGTTGGAGTAGGGACAACAGTGCCCAGCACACACCCCTCACTCACTCACATATCCCCAGTCCTGGTAGCTCCAACTTCCCATAGGGATCCCTCACCAGCCTGCAGTCCCCTCTGTTCCTTGACCTGGGAGCCAGGGAGAGGGAGCCAGGCTGGGCTCTGTGGTGCTGTCCATGGTGGTGCTCCATGTGCTCCATGCTGCACTTCTGTCGGGCTGTCCCACCCTGCCCTGCCCTGCCCCTCGGGGACAGCATTCCTACTTGTACTTCCCCTGGCAAACAGCACAAGTGTTCCCTGGCTCTCCCATGGAGCCTCCAGCCCCACCACTGAGCACAGATGCACCCTGGCAGCTCCCAGTTAATATACACAGGGAAACACAACCTCCCTGGAAAAAACTCTGCATCAGCATCCTGCACCCTCATCCCTCCCTGCCCAGCCAGGAGATCACTGCAAATCACATCAGGAAGGCTGGCATTTCCCCTGCTCTGACCTTAACCTTTATCCAAGGCCAGGGAACCCCTCTGGCTGAGTCCCATAGTCACACAGGCACAAGCAGTGAAATGTTCCTCATCTGTTCATTCCCAGTGTGTGCCAAGGACAGCCCCCAGTCCCTCATAGACACGTTACCTCCACACTGTCTTGGAAGGAATCAGGACAAGGAGGGCCTGGGTGCTGGTGCCAGGATGCAGGGTGACAGCCAGGGATGCTGGTGTCCCCTCGCTGGCTGTGACACTTCAGTCACTCCAACACAGTCAGGGTGGAAGCAGCAGAGAGCTGGCTGCTGGCTGTTACGCTGGTGCCAGATGGTGGATGAGATTAAAAGAATTTGATTTTCAAATAATCCATAAACCTGGCTGAGCTAATGTCGTTTCATATGCATTATCTTGTAATCCCAGGGAAGAGAACGTCTCAGAGCAAAGAGCCTTATTCTCCCTCCCTGCAAGGACTCTAACAAGCTAAAGATAATCCCCTTTTTGTTGGAAGGTGCTTACAGAGGACCTACAACACCCAGAGTGTGGCTCAGGCGCTGTGGCTCTGTGCTGGGGCCTGGGAACAGGACAGCCAGCACCCAGCACCATGGGTGCTGTCTTCTCCTGAGCTTCCTAGAGGTGGGAGCAGCACACAGCAGGGTCCAGGGACACACTGAATATAGACCTCTGGCCAATAAAGGAAGAATTTTGCCACTCCCACCTCCTAACAGTGCATGGGAGCACATGCTGCTGCATTACTGGGGTGGAGGAGGGTATATACTCTTCTAGGTCAGCCCACTTTTATGTGTACTTTTGGGGATAAATCCCAAAGCCCAACTCAAGTAAATCAAAACCATGCTGTGCCAATCTGGAGAGAGAATCAGGCCCTCCTTAGTGATGAAGCCCCACAGCCAGAGTCTGGTGACCACCCTCCCCCTCACAAGGTGAGGGCCAGCATGTGGCTGAAACCTCAACACTGCCCCCTCCAAAGCAACTGCTGCACAACTAGGCTGATAGGAAATTCATCCTTAGGGAATTCTTGACTTCTCCTTGTTTGCATTAAACAAAAACAATCATTTCTTGCCTCTATCCCTATCCCATATGGATGCACCCCTATCCCTCCCTAACCCCTGCAGAGTGCCTGGACAGACCTCAGCACCTGCCCTCCATCCACCCTCAGATGCTGCCTGCCTGCTCCCTGCCTCTTTTCCCTGCACTAGAAGCTCCTTGGACTCTCCTGCTACTTGTCAAGCCTCAGTGGAGCAAAGACAACCATCTGCCAATCACTGGGATCCTCCAACATGCGAGGTACAAGCTTGAACGCTGCAGTTAAAAATTGTTGATCCTTATTCCGTGCTCCAGGTTCCCACGCTGCAGCATGCTAGAGCTAGAGCAGGAGGTTATTTTAAGGGGAAAGGGAAATAAAGCTCCACTGGAAGGATTTACCAGTCACTGCCTGCCATCTAGTGCCTAGCACTGAGCTGTTTCACGGGCAGCAAGCAGCATCCATCCTCGGGGGAATTTGGATCTTAGATTAGAGCCAGCGACATTTGAGCATCAAACTCCCAGCACTGATAATTCCCTGCCATGCTCCTCACTCTGGGCCAGAGCCAGGGAATGGGTTTGGAGTCAAATAGCCCAAATCCTGGTGGGACCTATCAGGGAAAACAGCATGGGAGTGAGGAGAGGCGATGCTGAGTGCCTGCCTGGGTTGTGACACAATGCCCAGCTACAAGAAGCTAACTAAATACAACACAGCTTGACTTGCTGCAAGCTGCTGCCTTCAAGGTCATGTCATCATCGTCAGCAGCTCTGATCAAAGCAGTGCACACAGGCATTGTGTGAAGAGTGCCACAGACAGGCTAAAAATAGGGAGACAAATGGAAGCATGAGGGAAAGGGGTGAAGGGTGAGGCTTATCAGCTGTGCAGGAGACTGAAAACTCAGAGAAAACCAGGAAACAAACGAAAGTAATCGAGAAAAATCAACTTTGTGACTTGGAATATTCTGGTGCTTGGACACACCTCTGAAGTTTCCCACCCAGTTCAATCCATGGGTAACCACTGCAGCGGGAGCACAGTTCCTACCAACCCCCTGTAGCTGGTGATTTTTACTTTGTCTTCAGGCAATCTCGGGAGCTGATGCTCTCCCTTCCTTCCTTCAGCAGGGATGTACCTGGTATCACCTTAGGAGGTGTCTGGCAGCTTCTTGTTCCTCTGAAAAGGCTCAGATGACTACCTACCCACAAGGGCAGGAGAGAACAGGCAAAACAGGCACAGCTCACAATAATCCTATTTGCAGGCAGAGAAAATTAAGGGATATGAAAGGCAGAAATATCTGGGACAGGTAATGCCCATCTTGCTCCCTGCCTCCTGCCCCTGCTAGCCCAGGAGCCTGCAGCATTCCTGTGGAAGGCCCTGTCTGCTGCACCACACTTCCTAAGAAGGGATGAGACTGGATGTTGAGCTGTGAGTGCTGGTGGAGCAGAGGCTGAAAAGTGGGTCCCCATGGGTGCCACCCCCTGCCATGGGGCACTCACTGCCCCTCCACACAGGGCACTGGTGGGATCAGACACCTTGAACATCCAATTTCCCTCCTCTCTAAACCCCTCATGGCCTGGCTTCCCATCAGATCCTGCTTTCCTCAAGCTCATCCAACATTTGCAGCCTGTGCCACTTGGTAATAGCACAGCTTTGGGAAGCAACTGCTGCTCTGCAGAGAGGCTCTTGGGGTCTGCCACAAATGGGCTGGGCTGGGCATTTGGAAAGGGTTTGGAAAGGATTTGGAAAGGGTTTGGAAAGGGCAGGCGGGGCAGGGAGGGGCTCCTGAGCAGCAGAAGCAGATTTGCTGATTAGCACGTGGCTCCCGTTTCCTCTGATGCGTCCAGAAAAGCAATAGGCGACATTAACAAAAGGATTACTCTGAATTCAAAAGCAAATGGGATTTGTGACCCGTTATATTAACTGGGGACTGGGGAAAGCTCTACAGAGAGAGAACACTGCCAGCAGGTCACCAAACCAATTATTAAGAGCTCACAGATCACAAAACTAGATATATACACACATCAAGATAAATTTCTGTTTGCCTGCAGAAGCAGGGTGCTGGCTGAGCCACCCTCCAAACCCAGTGTGTTTTTTTCTATGTGCCCATTAAACCTGGATTATATCTAGGGCTTTTTTTTCCCCAATAATTCACTCACCCCACAGGCTTAATGCTGAGGAATAACATTTGGGAGGGTAAAACCTGAAAGGAGAAATGTAATGGGTATAATTACTTTGATAGATGAGAGAGAGCAGAAAGGCAGGCAGGCAGCAGCAGTGCTGGCCCATGCCTCATGTCATGATGTCCCCAGTCTCCCTCTGCCCAGGTGCCTGAGAGGAAGAGCAGCCCCTCAGATGATCTGCCTTCAACATCAGCTCTCACCTTAAACTCCAACAGATTTCAGCTTAAACTTCAAACTGTTAACTGAAAAATCTTTTCCTCAACTTTTGCACCAGTTAATTATGAAATTGGATGTTCAGCAGCCAGGTAAAGAGCCAGGTGCTGGCAGCACACAGTCCTGCTCCTGGAGTGGGCTGTGATGCTGAGTCCTAAAGCCTTGCAGTCTCTCCATAAAGGCTTCGTTGCTGTGCCTCCGTTTTGAAGCTTCATTTTAATATTGCTGAAAGACTCTTCATAATTCAACTGGAAAATGCCCCTGGGTCTTCAAGCATTGCCTATGAAGTCCTGACAAAGGATTTTATACCCCACAAGATCTGTTAGGGTAAAGCAGCCTTGACAGCCAAGCTGTAGCTGGAACTACCTGAAGGGGGTTCCTGCTGTCAGCATTTCACTCTCACCTCAAAAATTCCTGGCTTTCCTTTTTGAGGGATTGATGTCAAGGACTGGGTAGTATCAACAAAGCTTCTGGGGAAATTTGACCCTGAGTACAAGTTTCCTAGCAGCACCCTTTCTTTTATATCCATTCTTACTTCTGCAGAGATTCACTCAAGCCTTGCCTCCTGACTGCCCCACTCTGTGTCTTCCCAACATGCTGGTTATACCAACCCACAGGGGTTTCACAAGGAAAGGGAGGGAAAAGGTGTCCTCAAAAACAAAAGGATGGGATCTAATCCACTCCTGTCACTGGTGATCTTAAGCAGATTTCACACACAACTTTGTGCTGGGTCTCTGGGCTGCCATGAGCAGAGCAGCCCATGCTGCATCCCTTGCAAGCAGCAGAGCACAGCAGGAAAGGGCAGCACCTGCAGAAAAATTCCTTTCAAGGAGGCAGATCCCTTCCAACACAAAAATGGGAGATTGAACATAAAGGCAAAGGACCTGATGCTGCTGGAAATGCTTCATCCTCCAGGACATGGAGTGAGCCCAAAGGCTGAACGAGCTGGGACAGCACAATTCCCATCCTCCCGGAGCCAGCTCACCCCTTGCCCCAGCAGCCAGGGATGCCTCAGGATGCTACCTGCACCCCAGCAGCTCTCCCTGCTCACAGCTCTATTTGGGAGAACAGCATCTCTCCTCCTACAGGTTTTCAGAGAGCAGGAAGAGGTGTAGCCTGTGGCTCCAAAGGGTCTCTCCTAGCTCTGCACATATTTATCTTCCCACTTTTGAAGTCTTTCATTGCTTGGGGCCAGCCAGGAGAAGCAACAAACAGCAGCTTCACATTATGTGAGAAAGTGTGAGATTCTGAACAGCTCACACTGTATCACAAAACATACAAGCAGGGCTCTGCTTGGAGAGCATCAACCCCCCAAAACTTACAGACAAGGAGGGATATCAGCTAGGGAACAATTCTGTAAAAGTAAAGGAAAATGCATCTGTGAAGCTGACAAGTGTTTTTATAGTAGTTTTTCTTTCTCCTCCATTGAATGGGCGTGCTAGTAAAAACTTGCCACAAAGAAAACCTTCAGCTCTCTTTTCTAACATGGCTTAAGCAATAGCTGAGATGCCAGTGCTTTAGAATGCAACTGCTCCTTCCATTTGTGTCAGCTACTGGAGACTTTTAGCAACAGCTGCTGGACTGTACCACACCAGGCTCAGGACATCTTGAGATGCTTCCTTCCCCTTTGGAGAAGGAAAGGATGTTTTTTTGTGTATGGCTCTCAAGAATGGAAGCATCCTATACCAAAAATGGCTTTGAGGAGCAGAAAGCCTCTGCAGCCTGAGCAGTCAGGAGCCTCCTCTCCAGCGTGCACAGTCAGGAGCGGGTAACAGCAGCACAGATCTTACCTTGCACTGCTTAGATAAGCCTCACACTGCTGCTCTCAAAGTGAGGAATCACAGGTCCTTTCCAAAAATCCACTCTACAGTGCATACTTCACAGGAGAGCTCTTCAACTGATCTCACAATGCCATGCACTGAAGTGCCACAACAAACTTAAGTTTCTTTCCCAGGTACTTGCTGTGGCCTCAGGTTCTGGCAGAGCTCTCATGTGAGGGGGCCTTTGTCAAGGGGAGAAAAACCATCCAGGGTGTGGGTGCCAAACAAGCTCCAGCCTCCCCTCAACACCCAAACACTCTGCTGGTTCTCCATCACATTTGCAAGGGGAGTTCTGTGTTTCATGTTCAATAAAAGTAAAATGTTTCCCCTGCTCATTGTGCTGGACTGCAGGAAGCACACCTGGCTGCAGCAGCTCTCACACAGCCTCCACTCCACAGGTTTCTTCTGCTCTCTCAGAAAAGGCTCTCAGGCTTTGTGCTGCCCTTTCAGCAGTTACCAGTAAAATATATCCCACCAGCCTGCTCAGATTTCTGCAGCTCTGAGTATGGGAATAGGTTCACAGTGAGTGGAAAGACAGCCTGCAGCCACCAAGTTCCCAAAGGAAAAGCACAGCCTGGGTGACCTACTGCAGGAGTTTGGGAGTGGAGGAAATTAAAGACACAAACCATCCTCTAGGATCCTCCTGCCTTCCCTCTCCCCAAGGCTGGGGAAGCAGAGACCACACAGGAGGTAAGAAGGTCTGAGGACAAGGAAAAAAATATTAAAAAATGAAAGATGCTGTTGATTCTGACCTTTCCACTGCTGAAGGAGCTACACATCTCTCAGCACAGACAATGCCCAAAGACCTGCAGCTTGAGTAATCCAGAAATAGGAACTGCCTGTGTCTGAAGATCAGCAAGGTTTCAGTACAGCCTTTTCTTTCACTTGTGCTCTGTCTTTTGGGAGCAAGCACAGATTAAACAGCATTTTCTATGCTTTCAAAGTTTTGTCCCAGGAATACAAAACCTGCCTTGGTGTGGGAAACAGGGCACTCTTTAGCTAAGGGCATGCTTTAAGCCAGTGGGCACAAGAGCTCTGCTGCATCTGCTGGAGCCAGTGACAGCCTGAAACAAGAGTGGCACAGAAAACCTGTCCTGGCTGCACTCAACAGGCCTCTCTTCAGCAGTGCTGACCTCAGAAAGCAACCAAAAATCTGCAGTCTTACAGGCACATGTTCTGCTCCACATTTATTTCCTCTTTGACACTGCTCTCTGCTGCACTCAGCCTCCTTGCCAGGCCTGTGAGGATGCTCCCAGGAACCAAGTTTTGTTGGTAATTTATGGCAAACCTGCAGCTCTCAAACTGTCCAGCATTAGAAAATAGAAGGTTGCTGTGCTACTCTCCACCCCAATGGCTTGCAGAGTGATTAAAGATAACTTCAATTTGAGGCCTGGAGCTCAACAGCTCCCAAAGGATTGATAAAATACATACAGCAATCTCCAGTTGCACCTCTGGAGGCCGAACTCTCTCCAGATGATTAACGACAGTGATTTCCTCCCTCTCCCCCTGCTGCTGGAGGAAGCTCATTCTGAGGTCCAGCAGCACTTTTGACTACTGAGCAGCAACATTTACAACCACAACAAACCTCCAGCAACAGAACCAGACCCAGAGGGGGCTGCAAGACAGCACCACATAAGCCCAGGATAGATCTTCTAATAAAGAAATTGGGGTAATAGGGTCAGGCTACCTGAGGCAGACCTGGCTGTGGTGGTTAGCAGTGCTTGCCTGAGGCAGTGGGAATGGGAGCCAGGAACTCCCTAGAGACACCTTTGAGGCTGCTCCCACAAGACAGCAGTGCTCAAGCACCTTCTCCTCCCAGGAAAAGTGAGGCTCCCAGCCCAGACAGAGCAGCAGAGCTGTTGCTGTTATCCTCCTTCAGTGTCTGCTGCTGTAAGCTGAGGCTCACAGGCAGGCAGTGTGAGTGGGAAGGCAGCTGCCTGCTCCTCGTGGATCCGTGTCCTCCATGGCCACTGTGCATCACAGACTCCAGGCCAGAGGCAGCTAACAATAAAAGTTAATAAACTGTGAATATCCCTGCTTACATCTCCCCAGAAACTCAGCTTGTCCTGGCTGGTGCTCAGGAGGGTCTGTTCCCACCTGGACACACAGATAACCCTCCAGTGCTGCTCTTATCAGAGAGCAGGTGCCAGTGACAAGCATTATTTATAGCAAGCAGAAACCCTTTGAGGCTGAGCCTGTGACAGGAGTCTGGAGAGGAATGCAAAGCTTCTGGGTACCACAGCCCCAGGGAACCACACTCTTGGGACAGGTAAGAAGCACAACATGAATTTCCAGAAGAGGTGGAGGAGGAGAATTCAACAAGAGCAAAGAACTCCCTCAGGAAATCTTCACTTCCGAATATAGATTTTAATATTTATTCAGTACAGGGCCAGTGAAGAGAACTGGGAAATAAGGCAAAGGCAAATTATCCTCCAGAGCCCAAGTGAACATCTCATACACACAGACCATGCAAAGCAGCAGCTGTGCTCTTCCCTGGAGCCACATCCCACATCTTTCCCATCTGCTGGAGCACAGGCCATTGCTTACAAGTCCAGGAGGAATCGATTGACTTTTTTCAGGTACTCTGACTTCAGGTAATCTCCCAGCTCCTTCTTTGTGACCCACAGGTAATCTGCCTTCAGCTTTGCCTGGGACAAATCACTGCTCTGGAGAAAGGCTTTGAAGAAGAAGACTTTGGCTCCCACGTTGTTCTCAGTTCTGATGGCCCTGGGGAATTTATACTTGTAAATCCCATATGGTGCATTCCCCAGGACTTTGGCTTCAATATGATCTCCTGCAAGAAGCCAGCAATGCAAGAGAAAGACAGTAAAACATAACAACGCAGCACAACAGTAACTGCTCCCTGCATAACAAAAATGCAGCATAAGCCATTCCTTGTATGTGATTCAGACTGACTGTTCCCTCTTTGGCAGAAATACTGCCAACTGTGAAAAAAACAGTCATATTTTCTCAGGAAAAAAACCACTCATTTGGAGACCAGACAGTCCTCTCAGAGTGGGAGAGGGAGGAAGGGAAGGAGAGGGTATCCAGGTTTGCCAATCTTGAGTGAAAAGCAAGGAGAGGTGTTTGCCATCACCACCCATCTGCCACAAAAGCCACTACAGGGAAACAAGAGGGAAAGAGAAGCCCAAAGCAACCCCAAACATTAAGGCATGTCTGGTGATACTCCAAAATCAGACCATGATGGCCAGACATGGCACTGCTGCTGCTGGCAGCCAGAGATCCCAGTTCACAGTGTGCCAGCCCTCTGCCACAACATGCCTTTTCCCAGCAGATGGGAGAAGATGTCACTACAGCAGATGGCAAATATCCCTCAGACAGGGCACTGGAAGAAAACCACTGGGACAAACAAGAGGGAGGGTAAGCTACACACCCAAAAACGTAGCCATGGCTCGCTCAGCCGTGCCCCTCAGTGTCTCTCCAGGCTGCCACTCCACTTGAGGAAGGAGCCACAGCTCCTGGTTGCCAATTTTCTGTTTCACCAGAAGCATCAGGTTGCTGTCCAGCTTCCTGTCCAACGATGTTCGATCGTTTTTTTTATCAGCATCTGCCAAAAACCAACACGTGCTGGAAACAAAGTCAGCTGGCAGCATGCTCTGATCCCCTGCAGCATCCACCCTCTGTGCCTCACACCCAGCAACAACACACAAATGTGGGTACATGGAATAAGACAAAAGTCTAGACAGGAATGCTCTCAGTCACTCTGAAGTCATTGCAGGATTCAGCTGCTGTTTTCCTTTCCAGAATGTGAAATTATATAAGAAGTAACCTGGATCTCCACCTTCACAAAAATCAACAAGAGCACTAAGCAGAGCTTGGGAACTAAATGACCAAACATATTTCTATTGTCTGGAAACCACTTCTATTTTCATCATTTTGCCCTGGTGAGCACACACATTTTTGCAGCATGGGAACACTGATTTCCCAGTCAGACAGTTAATTGCACATGAACAATTGTTCTCTTTAATACAAACAGAAAACAGACCCAAAAACGCCTTCCTTCTACAGAATTGCACTCTGACAAACAATCCAGGTGTTCTCATCCACCACAAACTCCATGCTGTACCTGTTATCCGTGGGGCAGCTTTGAACTGCAGAAACTTCTGTTCCCACTTCTCCTCCAGGTCTCGAGCCAGGATGACCGTCCTGCCATGTGCTTCATCCTCATCGTACAAGCTTTCCTTCTTCCTCTGGAGCTGCTCCTCCTCCTCCAGCTTACGGATTTCATGATCTGAATAGAGGCTCTTCTCCAGCTCTATCTAGAAGAGCAACATAAAGAATTCTTAAGCCATAAGCACTGTAGGTATTAGCAAGCAGAATTAAATTATTTCCAACTCAGCAAACGTAAGGCAATGGGAATTCCCTGAGGTTGAGCAGGGCTTCCCTGCTTGCAGCAGGAGCATGTGACAGGAACACCAACACCACGGGAACATCCCCAACACCCACGAGATGTGGTGCGAATCGCAGAGCACTCGGGGAGCAAAATCACAGACGGTGTGTGCAAGGCCACCAGCCCCTGATGCTCCTCTCCCCTCATACCTGAGGGCGCCATTTCGCCATCAACACCCCCAGGCAGACACACACACACACCCCTCTCTACCTGCTCCATGAGCGCCGCCATCTCTTCCTCCACCTTTTCCAAAGGCTGCGTGATTCGGGGAAGCCTCAACAAGCACATCGCCCCGAAAAGCTTCCACGGGCGCGGCGCGGCAGCGCTACAAACCCAG
>WEIU01003340.1:157362-201658 GCA_013389925.1 Aegithalos caudatus
AGACGGAGAAGCAGAGCGCGACCGAGCAGAGGTGAGAGCCGAGGCCAGGCCGCGCCGGGAGGGCGCTGCCATCTGCCGCTTGCTGCGAGGTTTTATCGCCTTCCGTGGGTTTTCAGCCGAGGAAGGGGAGGGAGCCTCTTGACTCAATCAGAAACGCAGCTTGTGTTTTTCAGAGGCTTGATCCCTTCTTTCTTTATTTCCCGATATGAGATGAAACTTTGTAATATTTAAAGAGCGAGGCCTGATAACTCTTGTTTTGCTCCTCAGCTCTTCAATCCTGCAGAGGAACTCCATGAGGTGGGATGGCAAGGTTTATGAAGAGGTCCCGATAGCTCACATCAAAGCAACGTACAACAAGTAAGCAAATGAGCTGCTCCATTCCTGCTCTCGTGTGAAATAAAATCTTAGAACCTGAGGTTTGGCCTGTCATCATTTTGATCTAAAGGCTCAGAGAAAATCAGCCAGGGTAGTGGTGTTCATGGCTGGGAAGATGATACTGATTTAAACCTCAGTGTTCACAGAGCATAACTGTCTTTGGAGTGTCTGAAAAGCAATGAGATTGTTTCTATACATTTTGATTATATTCTGATACGAATAATAAGATGCTGATAGTTTTAACAGCAGGTTACTTCTAGCCCAGTGCTCTAGCACTATTTTTGTACAGGTGTTGAAAAAATTATTAAAGTCTCCATGAGAGACAGTTGTGTTTCATCAGTGATTCCTCCTGTGATATGTTACTGCTTAAGGCTCTTTCAAGTTCTAGAAGCGGTTTGTGGGTTTTTTCTTTCATAGAAGAGAGAAAATGCAGTGAGAGGTGGGTCTGAAAGGGCTGAGTGGGGTCTGAGGTGTACTTAGATAAAGCACACCCTCTCCAGAAAGGTTCTGCCCAGGTCTGTAAGGTGACCAGAAGGTCACTGCTGGGTGGTCTCTGCATGGGATACTTCGAAAATGAGACAGAAATCCTACAGTCAGCTATGCCAGTAAGGTGAGAAACTGCAGAATGAAGCTTTGCTCCAGCTTGCCTCTTCCCTGTGCCCTGTCCTCCTGCAGCACCCACATCCAGGTGGTGAGCTTTGACAACCTGCCCTTCTCGCGCACCTCCTGCGGCACCGAGGGCTTCCAGAACGCGCGGAAGGGCACTGCCATCGCGGCCCAGACCGCGGCCATGGCAGCCGCAGTGGTGAGTGCCCAGCCCTGCTTCCCGCCTCCAGAGGGGAGCACTGCCTGCCTGCCCCCGGCCTGGGCTCAGGCCAGCACTCCACAGCTCTCTGTGGTGCTGGAGCAGCGTCCCCAGTTTCATTTGCACGCAAAGTGTTTGAAAGAGCTGTTAGAAATGCCCTGAGCGTGAGCTGAGCTGTGCGGGTCGTGATTGGAAATGGGTGATTGTAGCTTGGAGCCTGTCCTTTCCTAGTGCCAGTCTGCATAGCCTTCTGTTTTCCTAACATTTCTCAGTCATTTGGGGAATGGAGCCCCTGAATCAGCAGCAGTTCAAGTTTTGCACTGTAGGGGACTGAGAAGTAGCTGTAGTTATTGTCTGGATGTTTCATATCTGCTCTCTGCCACAGAACTGAGCTCCAGCCAGCAGTTCCACTCAGAGAAAGTGATGTTCTTGCACCTGTAGTTTCTAGTTGCATATGGTTTATTGTAACTCTTTCTAAAAAAACCCATCTGGGTGTCCAGGTGGAGGAGATGAGGCTGGCTGTGTCACGGTTCTCATTACAGCAGAATGAGGCAAGGTTAAACTGAAAATCTTTATCCTAAATTAGATGGAACTCACTCCAGCCTTTCATGCCAGAGGAGTTTGGTGCCACTGCTGGCCAACAGCTTATTGTGGTTGACTCAGAGGGATATAAGAACATCTTCACTATTAATCTGTGCTCATTGGAGCCTCATAATAGCTGTGTAGCTGTGCTTGGACAGATTTATTCTGTCACTGTTGAAGTAGTTAGTACGTTAATTGCACCAGAACACAATGAGAAAGAGAGCCAGAGGAGCTCCCTCCACATGGTGGCAGCAGGGCTGTGCTGTACAGCAGTTCTTCATTTCCAATTTGCAAGCCCCTAGAATTTTTGCACTGGAGGTGTGGACTCCTGCACAGCAAATCTAAAGCTTGCCTGCTCTTCTCATTTACCCTCCAGAAAGAATCTACTGCTCACAGCAGAGAAGTCACCACATTAGAGAAGGGAAAACAGCTTAGAGTTAGTCCTTGTTAGTGCCACTTCAGTCACGTATCCATGGATATGTCCTTTTCTGCCCTGGCTGTAGGTCAGAGATAGTTTGATTTGAGAGCTTTCTCTGTGTGCAGAGCTGACAGTCTAGCACAGAAGTTCTCTTGAACTGCCATGGCCATACCCCAGCCTCCTTTGCTCTTGGTGTCTCTGCACTAATCCCCATGTATGTCTTCTGTGTCCATTACTACCTAATCTTTATTTCAATACTATTATGAAAATGAGGGGAGCCAGTGTTTATGTCAAAGAGATAATAACCAGTTGTTCTTTTCACAGAAAGCACGTGGGAAGGGTGTACTGCACGTGCGAGTCATAGTGAAAGGACTGGGACCAGGACGCAAAGTAGGTGTTCCAGTTTCTTTTCCATACTTTATTTTCTCAACTATCATGGATTTATCATTTATGAACTCAGGCTGGTCTCAATTAACTTGGTTTTTCTGGAGCTGATTCCTCACCCAAGTACCCAGTAATGAATTTTTAGAGTCATTAGAATTTTAGAGTAATACCATTTTGAAGGTAGAAGAAAAGCTGTATTTGGGACTTCTTCTGGCTAAAGTAGGAAAATTAATGGGAATAGTCAAGAAAGGATTGGAGCAGATAAGTTTAAACTGGGTTTTCTGATACGAGTTACTTATTTTTAAGAATTACAAAGTGAGAAGCATTGGAACAAATTGATTTTGAAAAGGGGGATGAAAGTGTTTTTCCCTGCTCTGCTGTTCTGTGTGTTGATTACTCATGTGCTGTCTGTCTGCAGGCTGCCATCAAGGGGCTGACCATGGGAGGTTTGGAGGTCATCTCCATCACCGACAACAGCCCGGTCCCCCACAACGGCTGCCGCCCACGGAAAGCCAGGAGACTCTGAGGGGCACAGCAAGGCACACACAGCTTTCAGCAGCTGTTCCTCAGGGACTGAGTTGAACACTGCCTCTGTGACAGATGCTGGAAGGCCACACTCCCTGGAAACACTTGTTGAGGGAAGCTTGGAGAGACCATGCTGAGCTTTAAAAATGCAGGAGGTAGAAGCTGCTGGTGAAAGCAGGAATCCGTGTATTTCCTTCATAGGAAGCCTCTTGTCTACAAAGTTTGTTGATTAAAATGTTGATCTTTTGACAGCCATTCCTGCTGTGTTCCCAGAAGTATTTTGGCTTATTACTGCCTTTTGACTGCTCTTCCTCTTACCACCATATGTGGCTCTTGTCTAGGCCCTCCATGCCATTAGTGCCCTTGTCAGGCAGGGAGATCTCGACCTCCCTGTAGTTATTTGTAGTAAACAACTGCACGGGGTCAGGTCACCTTCCTTCCCTTTTTGTCTCGCTGCTCACATTGGGAAACGAGGCATGGGGTAACTCTTTCCTTCCCCCTGGCTCACAGAGCTACGTGTGCCCTGTAAGAGGCAGCTGTTCACAGAGCACCAGCCTGGATCCATTCCTGGCAAAGATCTGTTGCAGTGCTTTGTTTCACCAGGCTGTACTGACCTGCCACTGCTCTTGGCAAAGGACAGCACCGCTCTTTCTAAAGCGGCTGCTGGGATCTTGCCAGGTTTCATGCTTGCATTCTCTTTGGCCCTGCCTTGTGCACCACAAACTGGATTTTCCGGGGTCCTGGGGAAAGCAAGCAGGGGTTAGTAGGCCCAAGGAACAATGAAATGCTGCCAAGAATATACAAAGCACTTAAATCTTGAACTGCACCTTTGTGTATCCACAAGCAGCAGGAACTTGTTGTGGGTCTGTGATGTATTATTGCTGTCCCAGCTCCATCCAGAATTTCTGCCAAGGAAATATGTCAGGAGCATTAAGCAGGGAAGGTAACAGCAGTAACTGACTACAGGATTGATTGGCTGGATGGCAGAGGCACAGTGCCTAGCACAGGGCATCTCATGGAAATCCCTGCTTCCAGAGAAGCCCTGGCCCTATCCAGCATGCTCTGGGCAAGGACTTCACTTGTAAACATGGTGTATTTTAGAGCAGCCAGCAGTTCTACTGCAAATGCAGAATCTTCCTTTCTATTATTTCTCATTCTATCATTCTGTAGTTTCTTAAATTGCATAGTTAACTATTTTCTCCCTCTCTTAGAGAAAGGGTGCCATAGCAACAAGGCAGTGAACCTCCTTGATGGGGCTGAGTGGCATACAGCAGGCTTTGAAAGAAATCACTCTGCTTAGAAAAGCCTGTTGAGTTGCATTTGACAGGAGAAAACAAGATTCAGACAAATCTACTTTAGTCCAGCTCTGAATTTGAAGGGAGGGTAGGTGATCTTAAAGGGAAGTTCCTTGAGCTGTCACAGATTTGCCAGTGAGGAAGAGAGGCTCTTCCATAGATGTTTGACACACTAGAAGAGTTTCCCCCCTCAGTCCAGAAATACAGCTGCACTAGGGACTTAATATTCTGCTTTTTAAGAAGATAGCAGGTCAAGATGAACTCTCTGCAGGCAGCTGGCTGGGGAAGGGGTGTGTGATGTGCTTCCAGCAAGGCTGAGCTGGTGTCTGTGCCCAGCACAGTCTGACAAAGGAGGGGCACCAGGCTGTGCTGGCAGGTTTGCCTAACACAGAAAACCAAACACTGCTGTTCTCCACTACAGCCTGTTCATTGCATCAATGCATGTGCCCACGTCACATGAAGATGGTAGAACAAATTGAAAAGTAAGATTGTGAAGAGATCTGTTGTCCTTCTGGAATTCAGGAAAGAGTATGTGGGTGATTCGAGAGTCAGAAAACAAGAATAAATCTTCATCTTACCCAGACTTAAAATCAAGGATGTGTCCTCTCTAAAGGCCACTCCTTAACACTCTTGGTTTCTGGATGTTTATGAAAATTTAGGACATCTGCCAGTGCATCACCACTGCTTATACAGTGGGAACCTTTTATCCCCCCCATTCCCTGCCTATTCCTGGTAACTACCCCTACTTCTTCCTTTGATTGACAGTCCTGTAACACCCTCTGCACTGGACACAAGAGCCTGACACTATTCTCCATGGCTCAGTGGCTGGGACCTGTACAGTATCATGCAAATCTTCTAGACCCCCAGCTCCCTGTACTCTGAGCTCCCTGGCACAGTACTGTACAGCTTTTTACTGAAATCACATTTTCCATCCACCTCTCCTGCCCTGATGGAGTGCTCCCAAAACCACGTCCTAACTTGGTGCACAGTCTGAGCTGTTTATCCTGCAGCACATCCCGGGGCTCTGGGGCAGTCAGAGAGGTGAGGGAGCACAGCTACACAAAGCAAGGGCTGGGGTGCTCCTCCCTGCACACACTGGATAGTGGAAGGCTTAAAACTCTTGTGGTTCGTGTAGCAGGGAATTAATAGACTCCAATAGTGCTTAACGATTTCCTTACCCTTCAAATGAAACTATTAATTAAGGACCTGGTTTTAGTCAGACACCGGTGTTTATGAGTTCTAATTGCTTTTCTTGGCGTCTGGGTGGAAAGCTGTTTTCTACTGGCTCACATTCCTCCTGAGCAGCAATTACTTTATTTGTCAGTAGCATGGCCACAGCATTAGCACTCTCATTAGGGTCATATCCTCTCCCTCTGGGCTTCCCTATTGTTTTTGGACATTCTTCTCTCCATTCTCTCCTAACTTTTGATTCCCTACACTCAAAGATGACTTTTTCTGTGAAACAATCTCAGTAATTGCTGCTGGCTGCAAAGCTTCATCTTCGTTTAACCCTGGCCTTTCCTGGGATTTTGCCTTCCGTTCTAAATAAATGGAAGGCAAAATAGGTCACGTGGACCTCTCTCAACTGTATCCCTGTAAATCCCTGTGTAAAACACAGAAGAGTCTCCTGACTTACAGATAAAATGCTGCCTCAGGTCTGTTTACCCCTTACTGAGTGCCACACCACCTTGGGAAGTTAGTCTAACTTAGTTACCCTTCCCTTGGACCGGGATGGCACCTGGTGGCCTGGAAAAATAGCCCTCAGCCATCTCCCTAATAGTGTATTATTCTGCAAAGAGGAATTACTTCCCTATCCCCAGCAACAAGGACTTTCTATCCAGAGCTGCAGCTTTATCTGCTGAATTGGTCATTTACTATTTCTTCCATGAGCATCTCAGTGACAGGAGTCAGGCAGCCGATTTGGATCCCTTTGTGAGATTCAATTAAACTGTTAAGTGATGTCAGTGTCCTTTAACAGCTGACTGTACACACAAGCAGGCAAGGAGAAGGGGGAGAAGGGGGAGAAGGGAAAAAAGCCTGCAGTGCTAATAAACTGTAGCAGCAGGGGTGGCTCACGGCAGCCCGGCTGCAGCTGTTAAAGACATCTGTGCAGGTTTTGCTGGCTTTCCCTCTGGTGTGGGAATACCTGGCTCGAGATGTGCACAAAGCAGGTCACTGAGTAGGTGTTTATAACCCTAAAGCACCCCCAGGAGTCTTGAAGAAGTAGTAGTTCAAATCAGGTTATGTTTTTGCACTCGGACTTTGGCAGATAATCACGGTGCTGCCTTCCTGCCTGGCATCCCCACCTGGCTCCTCTTCCCCTCCAACCTCAGCCCATGACCTCTCAGACCCACAAGAGATAAAGGGCCCTCGGGTTGTTTTTGTGCCTTCCCAATGCTCTCCTCTCCCTGAAGAGGCATTAATGGGTACTCCATGGCAGCAGGAACTGCTCAGAGGTTTTACTAATGAACAGCCTAAGAGCATCCAAGTCCCCAGACTGATGGTGAAGCGGGGCTGCAGGGCCTCTTGGGGAGTTGTAGAGGGGAGCCAAGCCTCGATGCTATTTTGTTTTTTTTTGAAACCACTCACACCTCCTCTGCTGAGTTCTCCAAGCTTCCCTTGCGCTAGTGCCACTTGGCAGAGTCCCCTAATTTCTCCATAGTCCATAACCCTCCTCCTATGCCCACATCTACTGAGAGTGGAGGTTGTGCACCTGGACCCAAGCATCTCAGCAGCTCTGGAGCCTTAACAGCCATTGCTTGGGAGAGCTGCTTCCAGCAGCAACCTCACCACTTGATTATCTTAAAAATGTAAGCAGAAGGCAGGAAAGGATTGGGCACAAGGGGCTCTTCTGCACAGCAGCAGGCCAGGCTTCTCATCCACACAGGGCTCCAAGTAACAGATAAAACCTGGGGCCCCAGGCAGGAGAATGACATATTTTAGCCACTGTCTCCCATCCTCTGCCCCTTCTGCAGGTCCCAAGGTGAGGTGAAATAGGACTCATCTCTTCATGCACCAGCCTGCAGGCACACAACTTGCTCTCCTAATTGCCAGCCAGGCTCTCACACAGCCCCTTGGCAACAGCTGGGCACTGCCTTTTGTTTTGCTCCTGCCAATCCACAGAAATAGCAATTTTGTGAGCTGCCAGGGTCAAACTGACCAAGAAATACCAATTGAGACTGGCCAGCGCTGTGGACTTCTTAGCAGGGCTGATGGTTGGAAAGCAGATTTCTCCAGCACTGGGAGATGCTCTGGGACAATCTGTCCATGGACACGGTTGTAAAACCAGCCCCATTTACCAAAATCCATCCCAGTAAGAAGTGATGCTGGCTGGGGAGATCCCTTCCAAGTGATCCTGCAGCCAAGAGACACAGTCACCAAAGGGCCAGTGTAAAACTGGAACAAACCCTGCTTGGCCATAAGCAGCTGCACAGCAGAGCTGCTCTCCCCAGCCCTTATCAGTGCCAGCGGATCAGCACCAACATCACCTTCAAACCTGAGCCCTCTCTGGGGAAGCAGCTGATGGGGGATTTAAGGGGTAGGAGGCAGAATGAGGATTAACTCAGACTTTGCTGCCCAAAGCCAGACAGGCTGCTCTGCACAATCATGCTGACGAGATGACATTTGTCTGTCCTATGTTACAGGAGACCCTGTTTAGCTGCCAGTTGCTCCTTCTTCCTTACAAAGAGGGATTTTACAAGCATTAAGTACTAACCAGTCAGGGCTGAACCAGTGACCTACCTACGCTGCTGCAGGTATCAACCCAGATAATCTGGACCTTACCCTGACTTCAGGACCAGCCCTCCAAAAAAAATAGGGCAGCAGCAATGAAAATTATCCGTCACAGTCGGGGACAAGGGAGCACGTGCTGGCTCTGCCTTGGGGACAATGCCTGTGTTTTGGGACGGGAGTCCCACAGGCGGGGAGGGACCGTGCCAGCGCTGCAGTACCCCACAGCACCGTACCCATCCCCACAGCTGGGACCAAGGCTGCAGCCGCAGAGGTGCGGGTGCCCCTCACCTTTGCAGGCTGGCCGGCTTTCCCGAGCCGGCTGCGGGCACGGCAAGGCCGTTTCCATGCGGATGGGCTGCTTCTCCCCGTTGCTGTGGCGACGGCACCGGGCGCCAGCAGGTCGGAGGCGGGAGGGCGAGGATCGTATCTCCCCGGAGCTCACCAAGGGCACTGGGTACATCTAATCCGGCGCTGCTCCATTTTAGGCCTCCGAGGAGCACCGAGGAGCTATCGAATGACCGGCTCGGCGGCAGCGAGCAGGCGCTCACGGGGATGCAGCGCTGCCCGCCGCTCTTAACAACACCCTAAAATCACGTCCAACAGCGGCCAGATGGGCCTGGCAGGGCTTCCCTGCCGCCTGCCTGCTTCCCACCCCTCCAAGCCCCTTAAGCAACTGGTCCCACACGTCCCAGCTCCAGCACCCCAGGCTGGCAGGGCTCCAGGGCTGGATGTCAGCTCACCTGCCCCACCCAAGGGGACCGGGCTGCTGCCCAGTGAGGCACTGGGACACTGACAGTGTGCTCAGACACCCACCTCTCCCTCAGACCCTTCTGCCTCCCTGCCTGGTGCTGTTGCAACACACCTGGATAGAGGAAGGACATTGGCAGAGGGAAGGATGAACTTGTGCAAGAGTAGTTTTCAGAGGGAACAATTCAATGCCAAAAACAGGGGTGTAGGGAGTCCTCTGGGCAAAGCCAGGCCTGCTCTGGACTACATTTGGCATTTTGCAAAGCTGCTGGGTAGAAGGAAAGAAGACAGCCATGGAAAGTAGAAATAACATGTTCCTGGCTTTAAAAAGACTGAACTAGAACTAGTTTTGTCATCTGCAGAAAATAAATGCCTCCAAAGACTCCAGTTCATACCTGGACAAAGCAGAATGCAGCACATGCTGGGGACCTGGTAGTGTTATCCAAGAGCCCTGGGCATCCACAAGCCATCCCATCACATTCCTCTGTAACTGTCCTCAACTCATTAATCAAGCAAGGACCCAGAAGTTACCCAGATGCTGCAGCACAGCCCTGAGTGGCCAGAACCAAGGGCAATGTGTCTTTTCCAGTTCTCCTCACATGCAAGACCACAGCAGTTGGCCATGAATTACCAGCTTCCAGATTGCTAGTTTAAAACTGCAGTATTTTTATGTCAAAACATCATTAAAAAAAAAAAAAATGCCATTCAGTTTTTTTCCCACATTGGTATTTTTCTGAGAACTCATTTCCTGACACAGTAAGTACAGCTCTTCCCCAAGAGAAACAAAGTCAAATCAGACCTTGGCCAGCAAACAGCTCTAGCAGGGGCTGGGGCTGCCTGAGCCAGCACCAGGCTGGAACTGCTCTGCACAGCTCAGCCCATGGCCCTGGAGCAATGAAAACAATAAAAAAATAAAAAGCCATTTCACCATTCCCTCCTCCTGAGGAGTATTTGACCAGAAAAGCTTTTACAACCATGTAACAAGACAGGGAAGCACAAGATTCAGGCACATCAATGACACAGACTCTGGAACTTCCACTTTAAGGATAAAGTAAACCCACCAAATCCTGTCCCATTGTCCACAGGACATCATTTGCTCTGCAGCGTGCACCTATCTGATAAAGGCTCACAGAAGGACAACAGGCAGATTTATCTCCTTGCTATCCCTTTACCACCTCTCTGCCCACAGCCCTGAGAGATCCTTGCAGGAAAAGCTGGCAGAAAAGCAGCAAGACAGACCATAAAGAAGAAAAACAAAGAGATTTCTTAAAGCATCAGAAATCCGATTCTTCTAGCTGGGTCAAAATGACCAAGGGAAGAGCTTAATAGATGCAGCACCTGAGAAAAAGGAATGTCCTGTCAGTACACACAGGCAGCTAAATCAGGGCTAGCCATGAGCACTGGAAGGTTAATTGATAGGAGTCTTTAGTAGGGACACATCTTAAAACATATCCATATGTTTGACTCTAATGAAATTTCTGTGCCTTGTTTCTATTGCCTTTTATATGAGAAATAATGCAACTGTCCTGATTTCACTACATTCTTTTTTTTCTTAAAGCAAAGGCAGCACAAGGAGTAACAAAAGATGGGATTTTGCTGCCAGTCAAACACAGTTTCCAGCTCAAACATCTCCTTGTCACTTAGTGCCTATCTGAAAAGCCATGAGCTCAAGAGCTTTCTGGTGTGCTCAAGGTCTGCACAGGAAAGCATCTGGGAAATGGAGGAAAGGTTCAAAGGAAAATCACTTTCGTGCTCCAGATGCAGATGGTTAGAGGAACTAACAGGGATGCTTAGCCAGACTGTTCTGCAAAGAGGCAGGGAGCAGCTCATGGAAAATCTGAGTGCCTCAGCCCAACCTAAAAGCAGTGGACAGGCTGCCCTGCCAAGCAAGGTGTGTTCAGCTTTGTGCTGGTTTTGGCTGGGGCAGCTACAAAGGATGGAGCCCTGCTTTCCTGGAGATGGCTAAACACCCTACAGACCATGTGAAGTGTGAATTAATTCCTTGCTTTGCTTGCATGTGGCTTTTCCTTTACCCATTAATCAGTATTTACCTCAACCCACAAGTCTTCTCACCTTTACCTTCCCAATTCCTTCCCCAATCCCATTGGTGAGGGAGTGAGCAAGTGGCTCTGTGGGGCTGAGTTGCCAGGTGGGGTTAAACCACAACAAGCTTTCACCCTTGATTATGCAGAAAATGACCAAAAGCTTAGATAAATGCTGTCAATGGAAAAAAGGAAGAATCCCTGAATACAAGCTGGGCTAGTAATAATATACAAAATGTAACCAAGAATTCCTCTCCCAGCATTAGTTCATGTAGACAAGAAGTTGAGAAATCTGCAGGAACTACAGAAATGCCTCAGGTGGGAACATTCTTAAGCAGACTTTGTACTCCAAGTGCCAGGAAGAGGCAGCAAGCTCCAGTGTGATATGTCTGCACAGTCCAAGGCACACCCCTGCCATCTCTTCTTAGTGAAGGAATTCCCATCTATACCATTCAGATTTTTGGAAGACAAAGACAATAAATCAGACTCTTAAAGCAAATTCTGTTTATTCTGGTTTTGTCTTATGTTGCTAACAAATCTTTACCCTAACCTAGGAAAAATATCAGGTAGAAAATATCTCCCCTTTTCTCCCATCCTCCCCACCACACACACTTTTTGTTTCTTAAATAAATGCATCAAAATTTCAAGCATGAGAGACTTTTCTTTCCATACATTTCTGTAATAAAATTAACTCTGTTGTTGATACAAAATGCAGCAGCCAAGACCAGAGGATCTGCTATGCTACTCCAAGGCAATTAGTACCCAGTATGATCAGTTTGTCTGCAAACATAATAAGAAAATACTTAGCACTTACCCAGCACTTTTTATCCATGAATCTCTAAGTGTTTTACAAAAGCTGAAAATATGTTTTTGGCCTCATTTACGGAGAAGAAAACACCAGCTGGAGCAGGAAGAGATTTGCCCCCAGCCTCAGAATTTAACGGCAGAGCTAGGAACAGATCTCTTTCTCAGCCCCAAGTCCAACAATCCGTGCCACACTCTCTGCTTCACGCAGGACAGATTGAATTTGGCAACAGCCCCTACTACAGAAATGCTGAAGTTTATATTTTTGCCACTGAAAAAAGAGTCTCAATGGATCTCTGACAGCTAATTTAGTAAGCACTGACTTCCTGAGGCTGTGACACCAAGGAGTAAACAGAGTCTCAGATGGAGCTGCTGGAAGCTTTGGGAGGGGAAAAAAGAAGTCTCATACTGAAGTGCGAACAGCTGTGAGAGTGGTGCAGAGGGAGGTAAATCCATAATCTACAGTGTGCAAACGATTCTCCACTTGGAGCTTTAATTGAATGTTTGAGGAACAGATCACAGGATAAAACCCTAAAACCTTGACAAATAGTGTTATTAGATGAGAGGAACCTGCAGCTAAAGCACTGACACCTCCTCTGTTAGCAGTCTCCTGACCCGCCGGCACTCCTGACAGACCTGAGACACTGACAGTGCAAACACCAGGAAAAGAGCAGTGAAATGCAATGTCTTCCCTAGAAATATGTTTAGCAAGTCCAGGAGAGAAGTACGGTGAGGCAGAGAGCAAAGGCTGATTCAAGGACCCCAGGACACCCTTGAGGTCCACCACTCATACCATGAGCAGGCACCACCCCCATACAGTTCTCTGGTGCATCACCAGCAAAATGAATGCATGACTCCTCTTCACAGGCATGTGGCCACAACACATCACCCACAGTTCATTTTGGTCCAATCAAGACACCCACAGGGTCCTTTAATGGAGAGGGTCTCCTGTGTATTAGCACCAATTTTCTATTGCCCCCATTGTACCTGCTAAAGGAATGGGACAAGAACAGCTCCAGCTTCTGATGGAGCACATTGTGATGGTTGTGCTGCCTGGCAGCAGTCATAAACCAGCCCTCATGTAAAAACCCCTAAATGCTGGCCTACAACCAAAAACTCCACTTTTCAAGAGAGAAGGGCATGCCAGCATCCTCACCAGCCCACGGTGGCAGGTAATTACACCCAGGAGCTTAATTTCTCAGCAGCACAAATACTGCCATGGTCCAGCCAATACTGACACACTGGCCAGCTGTGCTCTGAAGCCTGCAAACAGCATCTGGGTTCTCACAGAGAACAGTGTATCAGACAGAGGTAAGCAACCTAAGTCAACAAGGTCACCTCCAAACTGCCCACCCACAGCGGTGAACATGAATTCAGGTCTCCACCCTTCCTCCTGGGCAAATCCTACTCATTTTCCATGCTGGTACCCCAACACACAGGAGGGTGCCAGCAGCTGGGTCTCCCTCAGCAGCAGAACCTGCAGATGGCCATGAGGATTAACCCCCATGCTGCAGAGAAGTCCTCCTGACATGAGCAAGGACACCGTTCCCAGACACCCATCTTCCTGCTGCACCCACCTCCTCGTGCATTACAGACACAACCAGCTGCCCTGGCCTGCTGGTGTAACACCACCTCTCACTTGGGAGCTTTTACAATACTAAGGCACAAAGATTAAGTGACTTGCATAACAGTCAGGAACACACCTCATATCTCTCAACTGTAGTGACCTCCTGGAGCCTTTTTTTTTCCTGACTTCTTGCATATTAAAAAGACGTGAGTAGATTGTGTGGATGAGAGCAGGATCTCATTTCCCTAGCAATTCTGAAGATACAAACAAGGGTAGCTGCATCCAAGCCCTCCCCACGGCTCCCATCCTTTCCCTCTGTGACAGGCCATTTGTCCAACAAGGTAGGAGAGCACCAGTGCAAAAGGGAGCGCTCCACAAGTGTGATGCAAAACTCCATCTCTGCCAGCATCCTAAGACCCACAGCAGGATAGAAAACAGCCAGACCTCTGGGAAACATAGAAATGAACCTCAGCTACGCCTTGTTCATCAACAGGAACAAGCAAGGACAGCAGCACTTAATGCAGGGGGACCTCTGCAGCACAAACAGGGCCAGAAGCAGCACCCACCCCCATAACTGGGGTGCACCAGCTCCCCACAGCTGAGGCTGAGGGCCCTGCGAGACACCACCGGTAGGAGCTCCCAGCTGAGGCCTCTCTCCACGAGCGATGGTTTGGTTTCCCAGAAGGAGGAACGCGTGCCTTTGGTGGCAGGGAGAGCGGCCCCGAGCGGCTCTAGGTGCAGCTGTGCCTCATGTGGAAGTTGACCACGTACTCGGCGTTGGTGCGCTGCACGGAGATGGCGAAGGGCTCGAAGGGGTGGAAGGTGAAGGCCACCAGGCGCCGCACCGTGTGATTGATGGGGCGCCCCAGGAGGCCCGCCTGGATCTCGAACTTCAGCAGGCCGGAATCGCGGGCGTAAAATCTGAAAGGAACAGAAAGTCAATTATGGCTGTTCCCCACTGTTGCCTTTGCCATCTGGGCTCTTCGCACGCAGAGACGAGCGCCTCGGTCAGGCTCTGGTGCTCCCTGAGGGGCAGAAGGTCCTTAGCTGGGTGCCTGGCTCTTGGCTTTGCAGGAAAGTCCCTCTCGGGGCAGGCGTTTTCCACTGGCTGTTACTAGCAATGAGAGAGCTCTGCCTGTCACTTTGATGGACAAAGGTGGCTTCACAAGAGGGAGTCAGTTTGGTTCAGACCCCACCTGTGCTGGCTCTCTGTCCTCTCCTAATGCAAGCTGCTCCCCCTGATCCCTGAGGCAGATGTACTGTACAGAACTGAGCTCCCTTCCCCTAGCAATGGCCTTCACTGAGAGTGTCAGGCCACCCTTTCCTCCCCCTGGTACTGCCAGGGAAGACTTTACACTGCTGTCCTTGTGCCTGCTACCTCCCTGTTCAGTCAAGGATGTCCATCCAATCCTGCCCAGGGGTGCCATGTTGTACTGTACAGTTCAAGCAAGGCTTTGCAATTCCTTCTAAACTGTCACCCAGAAAGCATTGATGAGATAGGCTGTGCAGGAGGCACCCGATGAATTGGATTCAATAGCCACAGCAAGGACAGAGTTAAAGGAAAACCTTATGACCTTCTGCTGCCACCCACACACCTGCCTGTGGGTCAAGCTCACATGCATCTCCAAACAGCTGAGCTCTGGAACATTTTCAGGGGGATGAGACAAACAGCACTGATGAGACAGGTGAGTCCAGGGAAGCTCTTTGCTTCTTGAACCTCCCCTGCACACTCTGTGTACCTGACATAAGCCCAGGTAACACCACTGTCCTCGGTTGCTGTCAGAACACAGGACTCTCTGCAAGGATTCCACACTCCCTGAGACTTTGGAGAAGGCTTTTGGGATGTAATGGTGGAGGTTTCTGGATGTGGTACCTTCACCAAGTAGCTGGGCTCTAACTCAAGTCCTCACCCCAAAGCTGTCTCTGTTTGTTAGACCATTTTCATTAGACCTCTTCCAGCTTTGGGCACAGAATTGCCATTATGCCTCCCAGCTGTTTTCTTTTCCACCAACACTTAGTGCATGCGGGTATTTTGCATTTTCCTCTGATTTTAACTCCAAGAATGCTTTTAATGTCGGAGCACATCTCCCCCCTGCCAGCAATACGATGCACTCAGCTCTCAGCCTGGATGATGACAGATACCAGCGATGCTGTTTCAGGAGCAGACATACTCCACATTTTAACAACACAGCCTATTGAGAACCTCATGTTCTTCCTGGAGGGCCACTCTCCTCTCCCTTCCTCTGAATCAAAGTGCCAGCCAGCCCTGCCTGAAAATTGCACACAAGAACCCAGCAAGAGAGTCACAATCTTGGTATTTGGCTTTTCAAAAAGCCCTTTCCCTCCTACACAAGGCTGGGTATGCAGAGGGTCATTCTTTAAATAAAGCACAGTCCCCCATCTGTTCCTCTCTCCCCCAATTCACAACAATTTACTACTCAAGATGAAGCTCCCTGTAATCTTAAAGATGTGCTCAGTTTGGTATTTTTAAAGGTATTTTTAAAAGTGCTCTGCAATCAGAGGCCATTTCCATAGGCTCTCATTCTGGGGATAAATTAGGCACTGCAATATAAAATTGTATGTCAACAGAAACAGCAAGACCAGCCTTTTCAAACCGTAGGAAAATGGAAGATTTGTCTGCAGACCAATTCTTTGGTTAAATGGCTCCTTATTAGCCATCTAGATGGATTTTAGAGACCCCCTGCTATAAGTAGAGCTGTGTTAGAGGCTCTTCCTTCAAGTGCCATCATTTCACCCACTGAATATCTCTTCAAGCCTCCTGAAAAGAGACTGGAAGGTGGTGGTGATGGGGAACCTAAACTCCTTCCCACCTGACAGCAAACAACCACTGGTCTCTTGGGTAGGCAGAATTGAACCTTCTGGGATGCAGAAAAGCACCAAGGGTTAAAAGAACACAGTGCACAGTAATATTGAATTGGTGTGGAAAAGGTCTGGAAGCCTTCCTAGTTCACACCTCGTGCCAGGAAACTGCACACAGATTAAAACACCGTTAGCTACTGAAGGGTTTTCCATTCCAGACAATTACAGGACTTGTATTACAAATCTTGTGCTCCCTCATTTCCAAGCCCTCTAACCCCAACAGGCAGCTGGCATTATTTTATTAATCCCTTTGTTTTGCACGTGAGAACCACAGCAGCACTATTTCAGCTACTGAATGGTTAAGGTTAGCGCCTCATCTTCTGCTTACTTTCCAAAAACCAGGAGCCCCACTGCTCCGAGGCTCTATTCAAGTCCTAATTGACTCTGCACAGCTTTGAGCTTTAAAAGCTCTGGCTCTGAAACGCTGGTTTGCTCAGGGGAGGGAGGGAAGGTGGCACTTGGCTTTGTTTACTACAAAGACTCCAGCGCAGCAAATGACTGCGGTTCTGCTGCCTTTTGTCCGTGGGAGCCGGGCGCAGGTTGGTGCTGGCAGACAACTGCCACCCTGCAAGTTTTCCCAACGTCAAGCATGACAAGGGGGAAAAGGGCAGGCTTTCTTTGCAGATAACATGGAAGCTGGAGATCAAACCAAATCATACAGGCAGAAGAATCAATTAAATATACATAATTTGGGAATTGAGAGCGCAGGAATAATCAGAAGTTCCCCGTCACCTGAGTCAGGGCCAAGGGAGATATGAAACCACTTTTGGAGAATGCATTGATGAAAATAAAGTTGGGAAGCGGTCCAGAAAGATCTCCCTAGGCTGCCTGAGCCCCCAACATGTGTGCAATCACTAAACAAAGCACTGAGGCACTGAAGGCTCTCTTTGTTTTCAGAGCACAGGTTTGCTTCTGCAGTACTATGAGCAGAAAGACTATTCTGCCTGGGTAACTCAGGCTCTTTGAGCCTTTCGAGCTGGAGATGTTGGATTTTTAACCACTATCTCTTGCAGCCATGGCTGCAAGCCAACAGAAAGAAATAAACAGTCCTGATATTTCTTCAAGAAGTATTGCAAACCTCCTTATTCTCAAGCTCAGACCTACTCCCTCTGCCAGCATTGGAGACTCAGAAGAGGCACAGAACGGCCCTGACATCTGGCTGAAATTCCTACTACAGACAGAAATTTCCTACAGATCACAGAGAGAACGGAGTACAAAAAGGAGTAGAGCTCCCGGGGTGAGAACAGTAAACAAGGGAAGTCTGAAAAGAGCTCAATCAATACCATAAGCTTTCTGAGTAACACCTAGCCCAGATACTATTTTATTCACAGGACAAACCAGACAATCCTTGCCAACTAAACCCACATGCTCAGAGAGGATCCTTCCAGCACAGGAAAGCAGACATCAGAGCTGTATCACTCTGCAACCCAAACACAACGGCAGCACTGCAAGAAGAGGAGGAGGAACAAGACCATTCATATGGAAAAGGCTGAGACTTCACCACCCAAACCTTCCCCAGAGCAGAGCAGCTCAGCGAGAAAACATGAAGAGCCCTCCCACACATCCACATTACTGTAAAGGAGAGAGTCCAAGTTTTGTGGGACTGCTGAAATAAATCTCCTGGTGAAAGGATTTCCTAAGAGAAAGGCTTCCATCTACTCCCTACTCTGCACGCTTGACGCCACAGGGCAGAGGTGATTTAGCGACTCCTTGCACTCTCTCCTCACACACAGCTCCCTGGCCCGCCCCTTACCTTATGGGGTGGTCACCACAGGTCTTGGGCCTCTCCATGACTGATACCCACTTGTCATCATAGCTGAAAAGGGACAGGTCGAGGTAGGGGCTGCCGCTGTAGGACTGGGCGCTGATGGGGAGCTGCCCCAGCAGGCGCCGCACGGCCTCCGTGTGCCCTCCGTACTTGGCGTTCACAATCGTGTCCTTGAACCTGCAGCAAACCAACAGACACCTTCTGTTCACAAAGGCCACAGGGGAACAGCACATCTTCAACGAGCCAAGCAGGAAAACTGACAGGGAAAGCAAACAGCTGCAGTGTAAGAACTAAAACAGCTCGCTTCCAAAGATGTATCACGGTGATTCAAGCATCAACCAGTTCTGCTGACCTTTTCATCCTCCCTCATCATTACCGTCTCACTCGGAATGTCCAGAGTGACACGAGGAGAAGAATGTGCCTACCCACAAGGTCTGGACCCAGCTGCAGTACAGGAAATGAACAGGATCAGAAACAGGGAGAGACAGATTAGCAGCTTATCAGTCAATCCAAGTTTTACCATGAAGCCTGGAAACAGCATAACCAAAAAGACAGGGGGTTTTCACAGTGACAGTTGAGCCCTCAATGTTGACTTGACAATCCTTCTCTCTCCAACCATTATTTTAAATACATAAAGGAAGAAACCTTAGATGAAGAAGAACCTTGATGAGAAGCATAAAGCTCTCCAGAAACTAGAGTGAGCTCAAAGTTCTTCCTGGTGGAGAGATTAACACAGGCTGGATTTCTTTTTCCAAGTAAAATTCAAACCTTTACATGTGCAAGAACAGTCAGATCAGTTGCAGGGACGTCATACAACAAGGAGGATAAACACTCAGCCAGAAGCCAGCTCACTGTGGCCTATGCTCTATGGTACTTTGCTGAGGAAGTTACAACACTCCTGTTATAGGCCCTTGTAGCAAGGGGATGAAAAGACTCTCTACTTTAACAAAAGGCAGGAGCTATTCTTCATGAGTCTTCAGTGAGTTCTCTCATTCTCTCTCCCATCAAGCATTATGGATTTCCTGACAGGCTGCTCTAGAAAGTTACAGACATAGTCAACTTCGTCAGACTTATGTGACATCAGCCTAAAGTCAACAGAAGCTTGATGCCCATAAGTGGATGCCAAGTACTTTGGATGATGAGAAACAAGTCATTTGAAGAACAAAACAACCTGAGTCACAACAAAATTTTCCTAGAGAAGTAACAAACTCTGCCTCATTAAAACCACATCTGACTGTTACAGCATATTCTAGAAACCCAGGTTATTTTGGTATTTTTCTCAGTTTTCACAACAGATCTAAGCAGATGAGTTTCCTTTCTCCTGCTAGAGTGATGAGAACCATGAGCTGGTGACTGATGTCAAGGAAATGCTACAGAACAGAGTTTGGTACACACTAAATTCAGAGAATGTCACTTGGCAAAATACACCCAACTGGCTCATGCCAGCATCTTGACAAATCATAACTTCAGGGACCAAAGCTACTGGGCAGTAACACTTTAATAACCTCCAAAAGAGCTACTGCTCAAGGAGAGACAAAAACATCTTTCCCTCAAAATTCCTTTCCTTTCTTCTAAGCAGCAACTTGAAACTGCTTTGCTCCTTCCTCTAACAAGGCAAATGCTGTGGAACATAAAATCAAATGCATCAGGCTGCAAGATGAACCACACACAGTCCTGCCCCTGGCACAGGGGACCATAGGAACTGGCTTTGTCAGGGTTGGTATTTGATACTGGCCTTCGGCGGACGGGGGCGAGCGTGTGTCTATACGGAATAAAGCATGCTCCGAATGGCTCACCGGCGCTGGATCTGCCTGGCAAAGTTGTTGCTGGAAGCTGAGCAGGGGAACTGGACAGCCTCACTGTGCAGGGTGGCATTCCTGAAGAGGTCACAGAAGTTCTCAAACAGCTCCAGCAGCTCATCAGAAGTGTTCTCAAACACAGCAATGACCTCCGTGGTCACCATGTTGTACACGACGAAGAACGACGGCTGGGGAGAGAGGCAGAGGTTACCCAGGAGAGCACAGGTGGGGAAGCTGTCCCTTCCTTCTCCCCACATCACACCACAGACCCTATCCAAATTTCTCTACAGCACAGGAGAATCCTACATCCTCACACTAATCCATTCTGGAATGCCTCAACATGTACCAAAGTGTCCACCTCTCAGCTGTGATTATTTACGAACACTTAATGGCCTTCCAATTTTTCAACTCCAACTAGATGTAACGGTACTGTTTTCTCTTCTTCTCTGTCCTCCACCAAATCCAAAACACTTACTCAAGTGCCAAATTTAATTTTCATTCCTGCTGACAAAATTACTTCAGATCCAGTGCCAGCTGACCTTAAATTATTTTTACCTCTGCGCAGATACATTATTTTCTTCCCCTCTTTAATATCTGCATCACACAGAGATGAGCCTTTTTAGAGTACTGTGCACTCCATTACTGCCCACAAAAACCTGTGCCTTCCAGGTACCCTGCCAACACAGAAATGAAAATCTGAAAGACATTAATGACTTCTTCTTAATGCTGATATTCTTGTGCAAGATGGCCCTTGGATCATGCTGAGGATTGGCAATGGCAATGAATCCTGACATGAAGGAGCAAGAAATTGGGAAAAAAGGTGACATTGTGTCAGCACAGTTACATCAAAGGGAGATGACATTCCCATCCCATTGGGACAGGGAATATTTAATTCTTGGTCATTAAAAGTAGCTCTCATTAGAGACAGGAGTGCTGGCACCCCAAAGTAAGAACCTGCCCTCGCTTCAAAGGGAATTCCTGTGGTATAGACACATATCTGATTAAGTCTTCTGTTAACAGAGGCAATTCCTAAATGCTTCACCTCCTGCTCCCAAACAATGCTTAGGGATGATCAGACACTCTGTCTACCCCACCCACCTGCAAATATCACAAAGTTTATTTGTTTTACAGCCCTAAATAAAGTGTGATAATACAATTCAGCCCCCACACGTCCAAACAAAGCACACTAGATGAGGTTACTCACTAGATTCCTGCCTGAGGAAAGGGTTGGAGCAGAGAGAAAATAAGAGAAGACAGCAGAAGGAAAAACTATTTAAATCACTGAAGACTTGCAGAGAGTATCTTCCAACTTTAAATAAAAAAAGTTCCTTTGCCAGATTAACACAGAGACACATGTACAGGATGTCCCTGAGCAGGGAAACCCTCACTGCTTTTGCAGCACCTGTAACACCACCAAAACATCATCACAGCATGGGAGGCAGCAGCTGAGTGCCACAAAAATCACACAGCAATGCTGTCAAGCCTACCAACACAAGCCTACAACAACAAACCCCCAAGCTACCTATGCAGAGCACACTCTTAAAGATCTCAAAGGATACAATGCAGACCCAGATAAAAAACACACCACCCACAACCATGAACAGCAACTCCCCATCTTCTTAGCAGAGAAGCCAGAGGGGAGAGAGGAGACTGAGATTGGATGAAACCTCATGTTCCTTGTCTGACAGACTAAAGAAAAATGGGAGCTGTGGTTGTTTTGTGAGCCAAGTTTTATTCAGGAAGTCCTAACACAATGCCTACGTTCAGGCAGGTCTGTGGAGACTGCTCCACATCTGGAATTATCTCCTGGAAGAACTGAGAAATGAGATGCTTTTCCTCCAGCACAAAACCCAGTGCCCGAGGCACACTGCAAACAGACCAAAAACTGCATCTTAAAGTAACCCTGGGATGAAGAGAGTCGAGAGCTCCCTGCAGCAAACCAGGCACAAAGGCAGAGTGCAGAGCTGAGCCTGCCACAAACATTTACATCAGGGTCAGGAGCTCATTCCAGACACCAACCATGAGCAGAAGTCTGCAGGCCACTTCCACAGAACCTTCATATTTCTGAGAGAAGATGTTCAGCTTCACACCAATGGGCAAAATAGATTAGATAAAGCCTCACCTATTTCCTCCCAAAGCAACTCCCCCAAAACAAACACCACAGAAGAGGAAAACAAAACAAACCAGAGTCATCTCCCAGGAAGAACTGGAAAAAGGCAACACACAAACAGCTACTGTCTATTTCTTCTAGGGCCTAAGTCCTGGATCTGGCAAAGATGTGGGGAAGAAAAGTGCATAAGGGAAAACAAACCTCTGGGGAACAACCAGACCTACAGGCTGCATTGGAGATTTATTACAAATTCTTGCTAAATACTTTCAACAAAATAAAACCAAGCTGATTAAAGGAACAAAAATTAGCTAAAAAAAAAGCCTTAGTTTCACAGGGCTCAAAACGTGACCATCCACTCTAAAAGCAGTAAAAATAGAAGATCAACATGGAGGGTTGTGAAACATCTGGAGGGACCCAGTACTGCCTGAGCTGCATTTGCTCTAATTCCACTTCTTTAGTACTAAATTGAAAAGAGAAGCAATTGGCCCATTAGCCTGATCTAAAAGCTGCTACTCCAATTTGGAGAGATCATAAATACTACCTCTTACTGAAGCTTGAAAGACTAAGTATGTAGGCAGAACAGAAATGATAATTGTACCAGGGAAAATGAAGACTATTATATCTGAAAAACATGCTTGAAGATACATGAGAAAAGGGACAGACTACCTCTACACTTTAAATGGATATATAAAATATCAGCTGAAAATAAATTCAGCTGGAGATTTGGGGAGGGGAAGAGGACCGAACAGCATGTGTGAGCATGGGGAACAATCCCTGGAGAAAGGGACTTGCTAACACATCAGATCTTTCTCATTTTGCAGGTGAGAAGGAAGGAAGCAATGAAAGTAAGAAAACAAAAGATACAGAAGTTATTCAGTATCAGAAGCATCACACAAGAATCAGGTACTAGGGCTCCTAAAAAACCTTTACAGGCTCATGAAGGAACAGCTCACAGCATTGTAACTTTGGAGCCCTTGTCCCAAAGCAATGAGCGGGCTGAAGAGGGAGGCAGCATCTGAGCCACCCGCTCCAGTGGACCCCTAGCAGGGTGGTTGGAATTAGATGATATAAAATTAGATGATATAGAATTAGACGATATAGAATTAGATGATACAGAATTAGATGGTATTTAAGGCCCCCTCCAAACCCAAACCATTCCGTGACCCCGTACCTGGGAAGGATCCGTCACCCGCAGCGTGACCACGTCCTCGCTCGTGTATTTGATAAACAGATGGTTCTCATCCAAGAGCTGCATCTTCCACATGCGGAGCTGCCTCAGCTGGTCGAAGTACTGGAAGAATCTCCTTTTGGCTATAGCGCTTCCGTCCTGCTCGGCCCTTCTCCACAGGTACACCAGCAGCCTGTGCTTCAGGGAGTTGATGAAGGGCTCCTTGTAGGGGTTGGCCATGCCCGTCTGAGTGTCCCGCTGCACCTCGGGGTACACCGCCGACAGGGTCAGCAGATCGTCCTCGTAGCAGAAGCGGCCGATGGTGCGCACGTCGATGAACGTCCCCTCGGGCGTCACCTGGAAGACGTGAATGGTCTGCTGCTGCACGGACAGAACGGCCAGGATGTTCTTGTACAGGTACAGCCCCTGGTTGTGGGACAGGATGACCTTGTCGCACTTGAAGGCGCGCGTGTCGCACAGCCTGCCCGTGTGCAGGTCGATGATGTGCAGGGAGTAGTCCTCCAGCGGGGAGCGCGGGTTGGGGGTGACGGACTCGCTGTTGCGGTACACCTCGAAGAAGGGCGGGTGCGGCTCCTCGGGCAGGTAGGCGGCCGAGCCCACGATCACGTAGCGGCAGTCGTCCGTGAACAGGCTGCACTCCCGGTTCAGGTGCTCCCCGTTGGAGGCCACGTTGGTGATGTGCAGCAGCACGAAGAAGCGCTCGAAGAGCCGCCCGCGGATGTTGACGGACCTCTGGTCGTTGCCGTTGGCCAGGATCTCCCCCTCGTAGCCCTGCAGGAGGTCCTCGGCCGCCTGGCAGCCCTGGTACTCGTAGATCTCCAGCGAGGTCTGGTCGGAGGAGAAGGCGATGAAGTAGCGGCCGTCGGGGGAGAACTTGCGCAGGAAGCAGGGCGGCTTCTCCACGTTGACCACGGTGAAGTTGGGGAAGACGTTCTGGTGGAAGACGCGGACCTGGTGCCAGTGGGTGCCGGCCTTGCCCGAGCTGATCCGGCGGCGCTCCAGGCGGTGGATGACGTTCTGGTTCTGGATGCGCCGGGGCCTGATCGTGGGCGCCTCATGGTCCATGGTCACAGCTCTACTTCATCTTCGTCCTGCGGGGAGAGCAGCCGTGCCCTGGGACCGGGGTGGAATTTGGGGTACAGGGAACCCGCTCACCTGGACCCACGGCACCGAGGGGGGCTAAAAGGGACAGAGGGAGGGGGGAAATAACACGGGAGGACACAGGGAGCAGGTGGGGAGCCTGGGAGAAAGATCTCAGTGGGAGGCACCAGGAAAACAAGGGCAGTCCTGCTTGCTGAACACAGAGAGACAGCGAGGGGAAGGAGGGAGCCAGGAAGGGACGCAGGCACAGGTGGACACCAAGGGAATAAAGGGAGCCTCGATACACCGTGAAGGGCGTCCAGGAAGCCAGGGATAAATGCAGACCTGACAAGCAGCAGATACACGGGACAGATTGGAAAGAACCGAGGGAGGTGGGGTCGAGGGGGCACAGGAGGGCTCACCCGCCGTGTGTCCGAACCCATCTGCCGAGAGGGAAGCGAGGAGCTCCGATCCCCCAGGCTGAGGAGGGACTGAGCTCCAGGGAAGCCCGGGGCAGCTGAGGGCCCGCCCGTCAGAGGTATCAGGGATCCCAGATATTCTCCCGCTGGCCCCAGGGGTGAAGGGACGCGGAAGGACCGGGGGCCGCGGTGGTCTCCGCGCCGGTTTAGGACCGGGGAGAGGTCACGGGCGCGCTCACCGCCGGGGCCGCGCCGGGTCCCGTTCATGCCATGGCCGCCGCCATCTTTCCGCCACAGCACAGCGGCGGGAGGGCGGCACCACACTTCCGCTTCCGGCCCCCGGACCACCGAGATGGGGCCTGCCGGGCCAGACTGCCGACATCGGCCGTGATGCGCCCCGTGGCGGAGGGAAGGACCCTGAACCGGGCACCCCCGGCACCAATCCTGGATCCACCCTGTACCCATCCTAGATCCCAGAACCCATCCTGCACCCATCCTGCACCCACTGCACCCCTAGAACCCACCCTGCACCCATCCTGCACCCCAGCATCCATCCAGTACCCACCCTGCACCCATCCTGGATCCCCAGCATCCATCCATCACCCCAGAACCGATCTTGCACCCCAGAACCCATCCAGCACCCACCCTGCACCCATCCTGTACCCACCCTAGACCCATTCTGCATCCCTCCTCCACCCCGGCCATCAAATCCCAGCACGCTCTGCAAACCCCATCCAACCATTCCCAAGTCCCCTACATTAACCTTCACCCCCTCCCTGCACCTAAACGCCCCCTGAACCCCTCCATGCCTGGAGCATCCCGGGCTCCTCCATCCCCAGGAAGGATCTGGCACGGCCCCATCACTCCCTGCACCCCCTGTACCCCGAGTCCCAAACCGAGGACACGCAGGGGATATCACACCTCCCTGCAGCGTTTTGGGGTACACCCCAACACCGACAGCAGAGATCGGGGTCACCCCCGGGCACCTCTTTGGCCTTTCCGAGGGGCTTTGAAAGCCTTTTTGCTCGCCTTGGCTTTTAGCAGCACCCCTCCCGCCCCGTGCATTAGCGTCGAGGGCAGCTCTGAGGGGCACTTCTCCTTCAAAGGGAGGGAAGGAGGAATGTCAGGGGGCCCTTGAGATCCATTTGCCGGCTTCTCGCCGAGGCTGAGCCGAAGCACCGGCTCTCGGAGCCACTCCAGCGGCAGGCGTGGGAGCTGGGGGCGGGGGGCGCAGGGCAGGGTGCTGGGAGTGAGGGGCTGGAGAGCCCAACGGGGTGTTCCCCCTCATCCCTCAGGGATGCGACAGCAGCACCCAGCCACTGTCACCTGGATGGAAGGGGGATGCTCTTGCTGCAGCACAGCTCACACCGCTGAATGCCCAGGGATCCTTCGTGTGTTTGTGGAATGCTTTAGGGTGTCACCAGCAGTGGGACAGAGCAGGACCCCACTGCCCCGGGGGATAAGACCTGTGTGGCCCCAGTTGCCTTCCTGTGGGGATGAGGGATGCCAGCCTGCCCTGCATCCCTGAGCAACCGGCAAGGGATGCAGGGGGACCCTCTGGGTGACCCCACCGCCACCCCACCTGCCTGTCCCGTCCCCTTTTCCCAGTGGTTTGGTGCCCAGCAGCGTGATCCCGAACCTCCCTGCTCTCCCACTGCCTGCCGGCTGCAGAAGGCGCGATGACAAGACTAAAATGAATGGCCCCGGCGTCCCTCTTTGTCTCTCTGCCTCCTGCCTAATTAATTGAGATCCACCTTAATAGGATCAAGCTAAATACCGAAGAACATCCAACCACACAGCAGCTGGCACGAAAACAAGCGGCCCGGCGCACAGGCACCACCAAAAGGCAGCTCACCGGACAAAAGAGCCGCTAATAAAGCGGCAATTGGTGCTCCCAGAGCCAAGGACTTCATCCCAGCGACCTGCTCACGGCTCAGCCCCCTCCCCGCTTCTGGGGAGAGGTCGGAAAACCCTCGCTGGGGTAAGGATTTGAATGGTGTGCAAGAAATCTCAGTGCTGGCACAAGGCTGCGGGCTAAGTTAGTCCTGGTTTATTTGTGCCTGGCAGGAGATGTGGGGTCACAGTGCCAGACCAGGACTCCTGGGACATTTCCCACCTCTCACAGCACTTTGTGCCGCCCCTTTGGGGTCACAGTGGGTCACAGGGCTGTCCCCACCCTGGTGTGCTGGGACACGGGTGGGCTGTCCCTCTGCATGTCCCTGGCCAGAGGAACAGGGCAAGCCCGGGTCTAAGCCCAGAGCTCTGATACTGGGGCTGTTGTGGATGCTACTGGGAGTTACTGGGTACTCACATGGGCATTACTGGGGGCTGGCCCAGGGGGCTGAGGGCTCCTCCAGCCTTGCAGAGCCACCGTGGGTGTATGGCTTTGGGCTGCTTTTGGGGGAAGTCCCTTCAGCAGTGTGCCAAGGAAAGAGATGCTCTGTGCCCTTGTGGCATCACCACCCCACCCTGCCAGTGCCACATCCACCTCCAGCTGGTTTCCCCAGAGCAAACAGATGGGTTAGAAAAAAAAAATTAGTATCATGCAGCTCATTTGAGCTGCTTTGGATGTTTTTTCCTGTTCCTGAAGCAAGGACCCTTCTGCTGTTGTTGCTTTGGCTGTTTATCAAGAGTTTCCCAGCCCTGCATCCCGCGGCTGCTTTCCCAGGATTGGAGAGGGAGTGTGAGGGAGGAGAACAGCGCTGGGGAGGTCACAGGGGTAGGCTGCCCCCAGCCAGATACACCCCACAGCACGAAATCCCTGTGGGAAAATTCGGGCCATCTCCTCACAGGAATGCTTGTGGAGGAAGAAAACCCTCCAGGTCCTGAGCCAGCCCCCTCTCATGGCCACAGGGCTGTCGACTTATTCAACAGGCTGAGGGCAGGGGAAAAGAAAATTACCCCCTTTTTTTTTTTTTTTTTTCTTAATATGTAAAATAAGAGGGTGAAGTTTCCACAGGATCCTGGTGTGGGGAAGGAATGCTGCAGCCCTGAGGTGCTCCCCAAGCCCCAGAGTATGCAGGGATAAGTGAGGCTGTTCTGTGGGAACTGGCTGTCTCTGTGGGGTCTGTTTTAAGGCAAAGCACCATAAAGATCATTACAGAACCAGCTGGGGGCAACTTAATACTTATCAGATCAGAACTGCTGGAGGATAACTCTTGTTGGTGTGAGAAAAGACCAAAGGAAACAGAGGGAGTCCTTGGGTGTATCTCATCTCTCAAAAAAACCAAGGATGTAATTAAATATTTTACTCTTCTGCAAGCCTGGGGAGTGACTTTATTCACATTTGCAGAGTTTGGGGCTCCCACTGCAAGGGGATTCATGTATATTTTCATAAAGGGGTGAACAGGTCTTATCCAACACAGCCAGGATTTCGGGCTCCCCCACCCATGGGAGCTGCAGCCCCTCTCCCCATGCTGGGCAGGTCTCACTGGGATGAGGCTCCATCAAAGCCAAGTTTGCAGGAAACAGCACTGGTGGACCTTCACAGGTCTAAGGAAATCTTTCTTTGTCACCAAAACATCCCTTGCTCAGGTTTTAACTGGGGTCAGAGGCTCATTTTGGAGTGGAACTGGACAAATTTGAGAGGCTGTTAATGGAATGTGGGACCACTGGGATGTGGTCCAGAGTCTGGGGTCCATGGGTTCAGGGCTGGGTCCCCTTTTCTTGCTCCAACACACCAGTTGTCCTGTCTCTGCTTGAGGGCAAGATCTGCTTTAATCACCCTCCAAAATTTCTGTGGATTTTGCAAAACAGCCCCTTACAGGGGCAGAGTATGGGCACAACCATGGGCAGGAGATGGGGGCTCCCTGCTCCTCTCGGGATGCCCATGGGATGGGCATGGGGTGGGTGTCACTGCCGGAGATGAGGGATCGGGGTCACAGGGGATCGGGGACAAGCCGTGACCAGCCTGAGCAGGGGGGCACAGCGGCACCTACCCCTGCTGCAGGGTGTCCAGGGGGATATCCAGGGCTGGGCAGGCATCCAAGTGCTCCACATCCCGCGGTGAGAGCTGGAGCTGCCCCCCTGCTCAGCCCAGAGCCAGGTCCCTGTGTGGGTGACAGCCCTGTCCCCTCCCATACACCAGCCAGGGGAGAACCATCCCGTCCCCGCCGTGCCACCCTGGGGCGACAGCCCTGTCCCCTACAATACACCCACCACAGGCTGACAGCCCTGTGTCCCCCGTGCTAACCGTGGGGGTGACAGCCCTGTGTCCCCCGTGCCATCCGTGGGGGTGACAGCCCTGTGTCTCCCGTGCCACCCGTGGCGTGACAGCCCCGTGTCCCCGCCGTGTCCCCCGTGGGGGGGCAGCCCGGCAGCCTCCTCCCGGCTGATGCGCAGTGACATTTGCAATCTGTTGCCATGGGCGCTCGGGGACTTTTGCTGTGGAGGGGAATCGCGTTTCTCCCCCCTCCTCCTCCTCCTCCCCTTCCCTCCCTCCCGATGACGTCATGGATGACCACGGTGGTGACAGGGCCACCTGTGGGCTGATGAGGGGTTTAAAGAGACAGTCTGCGGCTGCAACAGGAGCCCTGGCTATTGTCTCCGCACCTGAGAGCGGGGAAACCTGCAGCCCCCAAACCTCCATCCATCTATCCATCCATCCATCCACCGCATCCCATCCCGTCCGTCTCACCTCATCCCTGCATCCCCTGCCTCCATCACCGCAGCTCTCCCGGGACCGGGGCATCCCAAGCTGGGTCCCGTATCCCTCCCCTGTAGCGGCTCCTCCAAGGTAAGGCTGCGCTCCGTGCCCCCCCGTCCCACTGGGGACCCCGGTGGGCTGCAGCCCCCAGTGCCGCTGGCAGCATTCCGGGCTGCAGCCTGAAGGGACCCCTGGGAATCCAAAGCCTGGATGGGTGGCCCCAGCTTGGACAGAACAACAGAAGGAGCCCTGGGACAACAATCCCCCCGAGGTGGAAGGTCCCTCCTTGCGTGAAGGGGCTGGGATGCTCCTGCCTGGGAGGTGTGGGGGTCTACAGCATCTTCATCCCTTGCCAGCCGGCATTCCCAGACCACCTCAGAAGGTGCCTGCCACTGGGCATCTGCCCTCCTTCTATGCCAACTCCCTGGAATAAACCTTGTCCCTGCTGTGGTCCTCATCAAGGGGGCCCTGAGAGCTGGTGCCGTGTCGTGCACCCAAAACCCACCATGTACAAGCCCTGAGGGGCCCTGGGTGATGCCAGGAGCCCCGGGGCATGCTGAGGGAGCAGGCAAGGGAAGGAGAGGAGCTTCCTCCTCACCTTTTGGGGGAAGAAGGACCAACTCTGCCCTGTCCTAAGGGCTTTGTCCCACTGTCCTTTCAGTTCCAATGGGGCAAGCAGCAGGTAAGTGTTCCGTGTCACTTGGATGTGCAGGCAGTGAGCAAGGTAGAAGGCAGCTCTGGGACCTGTGAGAGGCTTGGAGAAGAGCAGGGTGGAGATGTGCATGCAGGGATTGGTGTGTGTATTCCCAGTGAGAGGAAGGCTGTGTCCCTTCCCACAGGACATACTCCAGTGGTGACTCTGCAAGTGGCCAAACTCCTCGGTAGCTCCCACCAAGCAGTCCTGGAAGGTCTTTCCCAGCCCACAGCTGCCTGCAGATCCAGCTCCACTGGTGCCTGCATGGGCTCCCAGCAGCTACAGAGCCACTGGTCCCACAGGGGTGGCTGTCATGGGAGCAAAACAACCGGGACAAACCCCACAGCAAGCTGGTTCTGCAGCCTTCCCAGGGACAGATGGCATGGGGACATGGGGCAGGGGGGGACGTGGTCCAGTGACTCTGTGGTCCATCCTTGAGGACCTGAGCAAACCCAGTGAGGCAGCTGCCCCTGGGATCCCGCTGGAGTCAAGCTGTTCACATCCTGCTTCTGCAGTGCTGGGAGCTGAAGGAATAAGCAGAGGCATGTTCCTGCCATCCATCCCTCAAAAGATGCAGAGGGCTCAGGCTGGGCCTGGTTTTTGGGTGGAAGAAGCCAAATATGAATTGTCTGACAGGTGGAAATGTCTGCCTGGGAGGTCTTGGCATTTGCCCACCTGGCAGCAGCAGAAGTGCAGGGGCAGAGCCTGGACCTCTTGGCACACGGTCTGGAGGATCTGGGGGGATCACCCACAGCCCCTGTGATGTTCTGTCACTTCTGGCCCCCCTGCTGCTGTGGAAGCAGGCAGTAAATTGGGGAGCTGTGGCCGTGCTCAGCAGCCCAGTGTGGCGCTGGGCATCCCTGGGTGCACTCACCTGGCTTTGGAGAGCTTTGGGGAAGCTGAGGCTGCTGCTCTGTGGGTAGCTCCCTGGAAGGTGCTCAGAGCAGGGTGCAGGGTCTGTAGCACAGAGCTGTTGGGGGGCTGGCTCCCAGGTGTGCAGTCAGGCTGTGTGGGGCAGGGGGGCTGCTGGAGCGGCAGCCACGGAAAGCAGGCGCTGATTTAATTAGATGGGTACGGGTGAGGGCTGCCTGTTTTTCCAGCGTCTCTAAAAGGTGCAAGCAGCACTGAACAGGCAGCGGGTGGGGGGTCTGGTTCATGCAGATGAGCACACGGAGCAGGCGGGGGCTGTACATCGCACGGGAGGAGTTGTGGAGTGGCCGCCGGCTGTGCCCGATGATCCAGGGATGTACCATGCAGCCAAGGCTCTTTTACTGCTTCAGAATCCTGCGTGAGCAGCTTGTAACCAGGAGGGAACTCTTGCCTGTGTGCGAGGGCACCCAAATATACACATACACACACGTGTCCTACCCCAATACGTCGCGGAACTGGGGAATGCCAGCACATGAGCTGGTTACGCTCCCAGCTCCCCCCGGCAAGCGCTTCCACCTCCCCTATTCCCTCGGGGAAAACTCTTCCGAGGCTGCTGCTGATGGATATCGCTGCCGGAGCGCCGGCTTCTGTCTTGACCCTCCTTCTGGCATCATCCAAATTCCCTCTGCCGGCTTTGTAAGCTTCAGTTTGAGATGGTGCAGGAGCTTGAGGCTAAATGTCTGTTTGCCGGGGTCTTAAACAAAGATGGGATCTCCAACAGGCATTTCTCTGGGTGGGGAATGAAGTTGGGACCTTGCTGTGGTGATGAGGAACCCAACCCTTTGGGCATGGATGAATGAATTAGGATGAAGTGACCAATTCCACCTTCAAGGCTTCCCTCTGGTCCGTGTTTTCCCGGTGGGTCTCAGCCCACCCAAGGCTCAGGATGTTGCTGAGTGCCAGGGTGATGGCTCCCTCTGGTCAAACACAGAGAGGGCATGAAGCTGCCAGCTTTGATTTGGCATGCTTTAGGCTGAACTGTGCCCAAGCCACAGGGAGGAAAGGTGAGGAACTGATGCTACCAGGAAGTAGCCAGCATCCTTCACCTCCCAACCTGGCTCAGCTTGTGCAAGCAGCAGGCACTGGCTCCTTGGCACCAAGGCTTTTCCAGCACAGCCTCTTAACCCCGCTAATTCCCTTGTGTTCTCCTGCCAGATCTGCTGTCCTCCTGCCAGGGGATGGCCTGGAGCCTGCTAATTGCACCAGCAAGCTGCCACGTGTCTCCATCACTGGGGTTGTTACTGTCTGGTGTTATTTTGGGGACTGCTGACCCTTTTCCTTCAGAGTGGGACAGGGTTCTGACTGGCAGCATCCCTTGCCCTTTCCCCTTCATCATTTCCTGCTAAATTATCTCAGTCATGGACTGATGCCCCTGCTCCCAGTCTCACCAGGGATGAGGGCAATCCTCAGCACAGAACAGCACTTCTCCCATTCCTTGTTCCCTGTTGGAAATGCAACAAAGGCACAGTGAGAAGAAGGTCTGCCTGAGCTTGCCTAACCCACTCTCAGCCCAAAAGTCCACAACTCCAAGGCTGGTTTGGAGATCCCAGAGTTGATTTGGAGGTGCCACAGCTCATGCCCACAACAGTCCCCTGCTCTCCTCCCCTTCTCATCCAGGGGAGGCTCAGGGTGCCAGCAGCACCCTGGAGCATCACTCACCTCCCACCTCCCTATCCCCTCCTCCTGTCCCCAGGCCATCTGGCCACACTCATCCATGTTAAACAAATGCTGGAGTCTATTATCAGGCCCTGCCTCCCCTTCCCCCCCAGACAGATGGAGGCTGAGCACACCCGGAGCCCCGGCCCGCAGCATTCATGTGTGTGAATGAGAAAATTGAATTATTTATGGCCATGTGAATAAGGCTGGCGGCTGCGGAGGCCGAGTGGAAAGGACTCCATTACGTGGAGAGTACCTGTTGCTATGGAGCTGGGGATTCTTGCCCATGGCCCCCCATGCACAGCTGCATCCCTGCCTGCCCCCCATCCTACCCTGATCCTCATGGAGCTGGGATGGAGAGCAGTGCTGGACTGGCCACAGCGTGACCAGCGTGGGTGCTCTCCTCCCTGCACTGTGCCTGCTGCTCCTGCAGGCTGGTTTGGAGGTCACCCCCAGTTTCCCCACATTTTGAAGCAGGACACACAGTGCAGTGGGAGGATGGTGTGGTGCTGCTGGCCAGTGGCTCCCTGACCCCCTGGCCACCATGATCTGCAACCAGAAAACAGTGGGAGATATTGGGGTGGGCAGTGTCAGCATCTCATGGCTAGGGCTGGGCAAAGCAAGCCTGACCCTGGCACAGCATGGGCTGAGGGGTGACTCTCAGCTCAGACTCCTCAACTCCCCTTAAAACTCTCACCCCTGGAGGCAGCAGGAGCTGTGACTTGGGGTCCCCCACTCTCCCCATGCCCAGGCAGCAAAGCACCTTTGCAAGAACAGGGACTCCTTCCAGAGCCACCTGCATTGCAGCCTCTCCTTCAGGGATGCCGAATCCTGCAGTGATGCTGAGGGAGGTGCTGGGGCTTCCCTCCCTCCCACTGTATCGCCTACTCCTCTTTGGCTAAAAAGTAGGACTTTGTTCCTGTTGGGCTGCAGTCCTTCCTGCCTGGATGCCACACTGGGGTCAGGCCAGGCACCTGGGAACCATGAGGGGATGGGATGTGGCAGCGCCCAAACCTGCACGACAGCAACGCAGGGACTCCTGCTCCCTTCCCTGCAGAGCTAAGAATAGACTCCAGCTCCTCTCCTGGTGCTGAGTGGGCTCTGCTGGGCTCAGAGGAATTAAAAGCAGGAAAATGCTTATTTTAGTTGCTGCAGTCGACAGCTGTGACTCGTATGTACCTAAGGAGTGGCTGTGCACCGTGTTTACCCTCCCGCTGCCGGGAGCAGAGGCACCATTGGAGACCTCTCACTCAGGCTTTGGATGGCCCTACCATGCTCCCAGCCCCAAAATCCCAGCTTGCTCCCAACCCTTCTCCAGCACAAATGGCTGCTTCCCACCCTTCTTTCCCCCACGCTTTTAGAGTGAGCCCGGGTGATGCAGATGCTCCCACCACTCCCGTGCCTTGGGAGATGCTCCCCACCATCTCCCCGCACCAGCCACTGCTGGAGGCCAGCAGAGCCTTGTAGGGCTTCTGTAGGGTCCCAGGGTGCATCCAGCTGTACAGGGGGATTGTCCCCAGCCCCTGGGATAAAGGCAGACTGCAGACATCCCTGTGCCCGAGTGACACACCTGCCTGGGATGCTGCAGCACTTGCCAGCCCTGGCTCTGGGTGCAAGGCCAGGGGAAGCACCTGCTCCAGGAGAGCAGCTCTGGGTCCCTCTCCCCAGCGACACCCCCGAGGTAAAACCAAGAGAAAGCTAATTGTTACCATAGTTACGTGAAGTGGCCTTTCTTAGGGAGCCGCGTCATCACTGCTGTCACAAGGTTAAGGCGGTGGGGAGTGCTGGTGGGGAAGTGGGGGGNCCATGGCAACAGCTATTTCTAAGGGAACAGCTGTGCACAGCGAGGCCATGGGGAAGGGGAAGGGGCTGGGGCATCTCAATGCCAGCCATGCTCTGAAGGCAGCAGTGCCAGGTCCAGCAGCTCTCCATGTCAGCTTGCATCCCCAGAGTCCCTTTCCCACCTGTGCCAAGGCTTGCTGGGTGTCTCCCGTGGTGCTGGCACGTTGCCATGGGCTCCAGCATGCCCAGCAAAGCAACATGAGGCCACTCCAGTTTGTTTGGCATGTGCAACCCCTCCTGGCACGTTCCCATCGGCAGGGCTTGAAGGGCTGCCAGATGTGTGGGATGGCAGGGACTACCCACCAAGGAGAGTGGGGATAGAATTGCTTCTCCAGAGTAAATTCACACAGAAAGAGCCCCAGTGGAAAGCTCAAGGTTGATTAATGAGTGACATGAAGCTTGAACAACCATAATGTAAATAGTGGTGGAAGTCATAGGGATGGTGTCAACACCACTGGAGTCAGTACAGGATGGGCTGGTAAAAAGGGGAAGGTGCTCTTGGGGCTAAGGAACACTAATGGAGGTGCAAAAGCCATGGGGATGTTGTGCAGGTCCAGGCAGGGCTGGCTAAGCCCTGGAAACACAGAGGTCTGAGGAATCCACACCCTGAACCAGCTTTGCAATGGCCAAGCAGACCCACCAAGGAGAAGATTCCAGTCTCAGCCGCACCCTCCACCTGGCTCCTCTTTCAACACGTAGCTGGGAATTATCTCTATTTGCAAGACACTTAATTAAGACCATTTCCCTGAAGGAAACCAAGATGGAGAGCTTTACTTCTTGGTATTCCAGTGCTTTCTGGCATTTGTTTCCACACCAATTAGGGTGCAAATTAGTCATCCGGAGAGCAATCCAGTCCCTGTGCTCAAGGGAAGCTCTTCAGCACATGTGCCATCTTCTTCCAGGAAGGCAGGTGGGAGGCACAGGTGGGGTGGCCACTGCAGGGACAGGGAAGCTCCTTGGGGAGCTGAGGCCTGCAGTTTGTGGTAGCAGCTTGGGACTGGGCTGAGGCTCCAGGACTGGGCATGGAGCAGCGTCAGCAAGAGGGTTTAGGGTGTCTCCATGAGCTGTGTGTGCTTCTCCTGGGGCCCTGGACTTCAGGATGACTTGGTGAACCACTGGGCTCTGATACTGAGCTCCCTGTTGGCACTGACAAGAGAGGGAGATGAATCTGAGGATGAGGTGCTCAGGTCTGTGCCTTGCTGTGATGGGATCCAACCAAAGGGTGCCTCAGAGGGTTGGCACAGAAATGTGGTTCAGTGGTGGTTGACATCTTGAGGTGGTTGTGTCTGGACAATCTCCTGCTCAGGTCTTCAGATGGACATGTGGAGGCACCTCTGCCACAGTTGTGGCTGTGCCTCCATCCATCTGCAGGTGAGCCTGCCCTTGTTCACTTTAGCTGAAAGGCTTTTGTACAAGACACAGCTGAAATGTGGGGTGAGTTCAGGCGGGTCCAAAGGGAGATAAACTAACCCCTGTGTTCAGCATTGCAGTCACACTGGCTGCTCTCCCAGGGTCATGCAGTTGCAGGAATTCACTGAACATGACCAAGGGCACCTGCTGGGAGCTCTGGTGCAGCCACCCAGCACTCAAGGGAGAATTTGGTTCATTGATTGTTGCGAGATTGTGGTGGCACAGCAGGCAGAAGAGGAGGAGCTGTCAGAGAGGTGGCTGGGAGGAGGCATCTGACAGTCATAGCTGGCTGTGCACGTGTCCCCAGTGTCACTCAGGGAGTGGGGCCTCACTGCAACACCAGGCATCATCCCTGCTTTCCTTCCTGACTCTCTTCAGGGGGGTGGAAGTCATCCACAGCCCTGCAGGAACACTGCACCGAGCCTTTGCTGATGGTCAGAGGCTCAGGATGGGAAGGTTTCAGCTAAAATACCAAATTCTTGGTGATCTCAGTGGTGAGGTTCAGCTTCCCTGTTGCTTTTGATCCCCTTTTGCTACATTTTTGGGGTGAACTCCTTCTCCATCAGAACACTCACGTGTGTCTCTGCCTCATGGGACAAACTCAGGGTCAGGTGCGTGATGCTACTTTCCTTAAATATTCCAGCTTTCTCATTTCCCATGGGCACAGCCACCATGCAGGGACCAGGAGCCTTCCTCACCTTCTGGCCAGCCTGCCTGCTGCCCACTGCCTGCTCCATCTCCTTCCAAACAGAACCAGAATTCCTGTGAGGAACACCTGCCCACGGGACATGCCCTCCAAGCCCCCATTAGTTAGCAGTTGTCTTAAGCACTGCAACATTTGATGCCTTATTCCTCCTAATCCTGCCTGATGTAACAGTGGCTGTCCTCATTAGCCACATAATTGTCTGGCAAACACAAAACAGGCCCTGACACAGTCTAAGGAAATTGGTTCAAAATATGGAGCCACATTCTCAGATGTTGTTGAAGGGGTCTCATTTGTTTATTTGCATTCACACAGCACCCTGTGGATAATAAGAGACAGACTGCTGCAAAAGCACCTGTTTTTCTTAAATATCATCTGAGGTGGGAAATGCCAGCTGGGATATCCAGCCCAGCCTCTGCACTCCTGGAGGACAACTGCCTCTCCACTTGGTCCCAACTGTTGCACCAAGGGGTTTCCAAGAAGAGAAGGTGGCATGTGCCACCCATGTCCACACTGGTGAGGTTGCCCAGGGAGAGACTTAGCCATCCACATCTCCCAGTGATAATGCCTTGAATATGAATTTTGAAGGGGCTCTGACAGCAGATGACAGGGCTAGGTTAATGGAGGCAGCGATAAGAAATCTAATTAACCCACAGTATGTTGTTTAATTTGTGCAAAGTTGTTGTAGTTACTCAACTATAAACTCCATCCCCAGCTCTAATGACAGTGACTAGCATGGCAGCAGTGGAGGGCATCCTGGAGGTGGGCAGCCACCCCGTGCTCACCATTGAAGGTGCCCTCAATTACGTGCAGAGTGTTCCAGTGGTTGCCTCCATCTGGTTCTTCCATGGCATCTGAGACCCTTTCCTAGCTCTGGTCTTTGGAACGGGCACCTGTGCTGCTTCACTGCCTGCTCTGGCATTCAACCCTGGTGAATGGCTTCCAAAATCCAGCCTTCAGGACCCAGCAGTGTCAATCTGTTGATTGCACTCGGGTCCAGGAGATGGCTTCAGGTCGTTGAGTTCCCATCACAGCTCCTAGGCTGTAATTATGTTCAAGGCTCTTTGCCTCGGTTATATCTTTTCACTAATGCTTGGAGCCACTGTACTGATCTTTTCTTCAAGGCTGACCTCCATGTAGCTTCCCAGGAGAGAGCCAGGACTATTATTTAAGCCAATTCACAAAACAGGTCCCAAAGGCCAGTTGTCCATTATATGATTTTTTTTGAACAGCAGGAAACATCAGCAGGGCTGATGATGGCTGAGCCCTTTGTGTCCTTTTGGGGAGAAGCACAGGAAAAGGGATGGATGTCACAGGTCAGGTCCTCTTCCCAGGTTAAGCTCCCCCAAAGAGCTTTGACCACAGCTCCTCTGAAGAGGTGCTCTGGAGCCAGTGGTGCCCACAGAAGGGTGATGCTGCACCTCAGCACCTCCATCTGTCATCAAAGCTCCCCCCATGACTGCTGCAAGAGACACAGACACACACCTACCTTGCAGGGACATCCTTCCTGTGGAGCAAAAAGCTTTAACCAGGTCCCAGAATACTCCCAGCTGCCCAGTGAGGTGAAGTTTGACAAGAAAGGAACTATGAGGGGAGATGATTCACCTCTGGGGTCCATTAAAGCCAAGCAGGCTGATCCCACACTGCCACAGGGTTTGTAGGAGAAGAGATTTCCAGCACTGAGCACGATGAGGTGCTGCTGTTACTCTAAGAGTGCTTGGGATGTGGAATACAGCACACCCTTGGCAGCAATGTACAGTTACACTAAGCCCTGCAAGGTTCACAGCCTGCTCCCTGCAGCAGCTCCCACTCCCATTCCAAGGGGACTGCAGCCCCCTCTGTCTGATGGGAAGTTAGGAGGGAGACCTTGTCTCATTCTTCCCTGGACACAGCCTGTTCCTCCAAGCCAGTGGAGGTGCCTGGTGGTGATGCCAGGACATTGCTCGCTCTCCAGGATGGGATTCCCATCAAGCAGTAAGCCCAGCAAGCCAGCCTGCATCCACAAAGGGAGTTCCCAGTGAAGTGGGAGTTCTGTTCCCATGTGCAGGGACACAGAAGCTCCCTCAGAGCAGGGCCAGCTCAGTCACCACCAGTTTGAGTGTGTCCCTGAGCAAATCTCTTGGCATCCTGTTCCCACACTGCTGAGCTCCACAGCCCTTCCCCTTCAGCTTGGGGACAAAACCAGGTGCCTGGGCAGCCAAGGGGGATAGTAGCAGAGGAACTCGATTCGGGTTTTCCTTTCTTTTCTTTTTTCTTTTTTTTCTTTTTTTTTTTTTTTTATAAGAATTTAAAAGTGGCAGTGCTAGCAAAGGGTAATTATCCCTCTGTTCCAGCTGAAATACAATTAAGGCGGCTCTCAACGAGCCCCCGGGATATTGTGGTTTACTAATTAACAAGCGGATATGCTGTGGCCCCTGTCATGGCAATTACAGCATGAGACAGGCTTCAGGAGCTCTAATTACACGTCAGCCCACAACACACGCTGCAATACAAATTAATGAGGGCCCGAGCTGGCAATGGAGGGATTTGCCCAGCAAGAGGCTGAGATGGGCAGCAGGGATGGGGATGGATGCTGGAGACAGGGATGTGGCTCCAAGCCTGGGGATACCGTCACACACTGCAGGATCATGAGGATGAAGGGAGGAAATTTGGGATGAAATGCCCCGTGGTTACCCCAAAAATGGTGCACTGAAGAAAAGGAGAGGGGATTTTGCTTTGTGGAGCCATGGCCTGATGAGATGAGTGGCATTTGGGATGACTGCAATGAATAGCAAGTATCACATCTTCCACTCTTAATTCCCAGACCAATAAAGATGCTGTTAAGAAAAGAAGTCAGATGGGAAATACCCAACAGGGTTTTGACTGCTGACAAATAACAAATATATCTCCCAGAGCCAGGAGGATTTTTCTGGTAAATTGTTTATTGGGGAAAGTTATGCACTTTCAGCTTGAGTTGAACTAATAGTTTGGTCAGGTCTGGAAAATAAATTTAAAAAAAGGCAATCAAGATTTTTGTAAGTGCAGTTTTGACACCTTGCATTTTAAAAAGCTGCTTCCTTTCAAAATGTATTTAAAAGATGTAATTAAACCAAAATACAGACCACATACCTAATGAGGACACTTTGTTTCTGACAAAAAGAAACTATATTTATCAGCTTTGCTGATATTTATCAGAGTTTTGCTGCTCCAAGCTCAGCAGTGACACATGTTTTCTGTGACATTAGTGTGCCTGTTGAATTTACTGCTCCTGAATTTGCTGTCTCCTCTCCAGCACCTGTCTGCTGCAGGCAGCCAAGGAGGGACAGTGGGAGGTGACATGGTAGGTGCTCCAGGCTTTGGCCACCAGCATCACCTGCAAATGCCTCTGCAGACAGAGAGGTTCTCGGGCACACGGGAGGATCTGGGGAAGATGAAGTGAAGCTCCCAGGTTTTGGAGCTCACTCCAGCCTCCTGCAGGGGTGGAATCAATGAAGCTCAGGGGCAGCCCTTGCAGGGAAAGGATGGAGCCTCACACCAGGGAGGTGCACATCGGGTCCCTCATTTGCTGGGGGTGTGACCAAGGGCTGAGGGCAGGCAGCTGAGGAGCTTCCAGACTGCTCCTCCTGGAGAGGAGACCCTGCACAGTCCCCACTGCCAACACCCAGAGCACAAAACCACCGGGGGCCACCTCTGTCACAGAAGGTGTCAGGGGAAGGGCACGCAGCTCCTGACACGTAGCTCCCAGGATAGCTCCCATTAACCATCACAATTAACACCAGCCAGGCCCTCTCCCTTCCTTGTCACCCCAGCCAGAGCTGTACATAAAATAACTGTTTATTACACAGCGGGCAGAGCCCGGCTTATCGCTGCAGACAGGAAATTGCTGCGCAGAAACCACACGTTTCACTTTTAATAAGTTTGGCAATAAAACATCTCATCAAACGAGGCCACGACAGGGCAATAATGAAGCTTCCGTGTGGACCGTAATTGCTCACTGCTCTCCTGGGGAAGAGCCAGAAAATGGGGAGGGAGGGGGGAGATGGATGGCAGCATCATCCTCCCTCACCTCCTGCTCTGGGAGTATCCATCCCTCCTTACCCCCAGCAGCATCCCTGGACATCCCTGACACCCTCCAGGACATGACTGAAGAGGAGATCTGTCCATGCTAGAGGGATACAGGCAGTTCGCATGGAGTGTTGGAGGAGGTGTCAGAGGAATGGGGAGGCTCTTGGTGCTCTGAGGGAAAGGAAAAGGTTTTCTGCCTTCCAAGAACAACTTTCCAGCGCTGAGTAGTTTTCATGGCTGAGCAGGTGCTCTCACACACAGTCCATCCCCATCCTTAGCCAGGAAGGACACAGTCTGCTGGAGGTTTTGCACAGGTGGGCTCAGGATGGGGATCTCAGCATGGCAGTGGAGGGGTCCTGCAGGAATTCCTGTGCTGGGCCTCTGCTATGGACCAAGAGGGCTGCAGTACTGCGGGACCCATCAGGGCAAAGGCCAGGGAGCGGCACAGTGCCTGTCTGTTGTGACATCCTCGTGCTGGTGACACCTCAGCCACACGGCACTGGCTGCCCCAGCTGGTCACTTGCACCAAAGGATGGTGCTGATATTTCCAGGTGCTCCTGGAAATGATGGTGAGACTTTCTTTCTCTAAAGGAAATCAGGTCCAGCAATTGGTCACTACCCCAACCTATTTCTGAGCTTCCCAGCTTCTGATTGATCTTCTGGATGCTGGTGAGCGCAGACCAGCTCTGCCACAAGCCTGTTCAGAGTGACAGGAGCAGCTCAGGGAGCCCTGGTGAGGTTCCCCAACCACAGGTGGGGAGGCACCGGGCAGCCTGCAGAGCCCAGGATGATGAAGTGATCCCTCATCACCCCTGGAAGCAAAGCTGGGTCCTTGCTGCCTTCCCTGAGATAACCTGTCCCATTCCCACCAATCATCCCCCTTGGCAGGGGGGGAACAGAGAGGTCCAGAGGGACATGGTGCAACCAATGCTGCAAAGAGGAGCTCTGGCATCAAGGCAATAGGAGACAAAACAATGCATGTCCAGGCTGGCACAAGGAAATGAAGCAGTTTAGAGTCACAGCAGGAATGTGCTGGCACTGGCAGGGCCTGCTGGCAGGCTCCCGGGTGGGCAGGAGGCTTTGTTCGCCTGCAGCACTGCTCTTGGGGAGTTTACCTGGAATTACTGATCCGCATTCATAAACATGATCACGTTAATTGCTTGCTGAAGCTGCAGTTGCCATCTCCTCTCAGCGCTGGGACTTCATCTCCCTTCCCTTCCCAAATGTCAAGATGTGTCTGTTCTTCCATCCACGCTGCACCATGGCTGAGGACAGGGAAGTGGTTGGAGGAGAGAAAGAGGCAGAGGATGGGTGAGTCCACGAGCCTGGAGCCAGAAACTGACACCCACTTCCACCACCTCCACTCTGCAAAGCAGCACCTTGAAAATAAAGAGCAGACACTTTCTGGAGGGCAGCAGGAGCTCTCTGGGAATGCCTGCAGCCTTGGGCAGTGATGGCCTGGGGAAAGGCAGCTTGTCTAGAGACCAGCTTTAATGGCAGAGCAATGACCAGGCAGCAGGAGAGGGATCAGCTCCCAGCTGATGACAGAGACACCCAGGCTGCTCAGCCTGAAACCAGGCTGGTGCTCATCTCACTTGGAGCATGGCCAATCACTTCTAGTAAATTATTCATCTGACAAATTTAGCCTGTTATTCTAGTCGTGCTCTACCCAGAGTTTTACAGATTTCGTTATTATTTCAAATTGTGCAAACACCGCAGAAACCTCTCCCGGGCTCTGGCACGCTCTGCCTTTATCTCAGCTCATCTGCCACATCTGAAATATGATTTCTACCATCTGGTGCCCACCCCTCCATCCCCAGCATGGCCCCAGGACCTTGGGGAGGTGAGCAGGATCCTTGTTCAGCACAAGGCTTTTACCAAAGGGAGAAATATCTACTGTGGGAGAACCATCTGGTGAGGATCTAGGGCTCAGTGGGATCACAGGATGCCACAGCACACTTTCAAAGTTATTTTGACTTGTCTTTCAAGGATATTTTGACTTTTTTCACCTCCATCTTTTTATATGGGGTAGGGAGAAAAAATGATAGCACTGTCCCCTTGCATCCTGGACTATCTGGTTTCCTGAGTCTGGTCACTTTGGAAAACCAGGAAAAGCTTTTCACTTCCTCCCCACATGCCATAACTTCTTCTGTTGAGGTTCTTTGTAATTTTGAGGGTACAGCTAAAACTTTGCACTCAAAAAGAGAATGCAAACTATACATCCTGGGAGGAAAGGAAGGAAGATGGATGGGTTTGTTGTGGACAAGCCAAGAGTCATCAGACCCATGAGTGGAAGAGCAATGTGTCCAGGGAGAAGCTCTCAGCCAGGCACTTGAATCTCTCATCATATAATGCATATATTATGTGAGGGTGTGAGGGAAAAGAGCAGGCAGTGACACCACCTCCTTATCCACCAGAGCTGGAGGGGAAACACAAGCCCATGTCCCTCACAGCAAGGCTTGAGTTTGCTCCCACTTGTGTGGTGGTAGTAAGCTCACACCTCATTTACAGGGAGAAAAACAGGGTGAAGAGGCCCAGGAATATGAAATGAACAATCTTCATGAGCTGTAATGCACAGTTTCACCGAAACCACCAGAAAATAGTATAAATTTTTACATAGAGACCTGACAGGACTCCCTAGCAAGATATTGTGAGACACTTCAATGACTCTCATTAAAGGGAGATTAATTAGCTGAACAGCAGGGACGGAAGCAAGAAATGCAAAACATGGAGCAACTGATTTAAGGAAGAGGTTTACTGACCAAAACAAATCCGGAAAATAAATATGAAAAAAATTAGTCACAGGTAATCTAAATCTTTTCTTTCTGACCAGGCTAGAGAAGCTAATGGGTGACAGAAAGCAAGAACGTTGGAGTGTGAAAACAATTGTCCTGCATCCCTGTGATCCCCATCGGGAGAGGGAACACTCCCAGAGAGGCCCAGAGGGATGAGCATGGACACGGTGCCTGGTTCCCTGTGGAAGACTAGTGATTTTGTTGTTGTATGGCTCATCCCACCACAACAAGTCACAGTCTGCCCTAGGGCACACGGCCTCTGCAGCGATGCTGAACGCATGGGGACCAGCTGGTGGCTGGGGCTGCCTGTGGCCCTTCTGCTCTTCTGACCACCTCGGACATTGCTTTGGTGAGCCTTGAGAGTGAAGCAACGCGAGGCAGGTCTGAAAACCCACCTTCAACCATGCCCCAGCCGGAGCTGCCCCCCACAGCTCTTGGGAGCATCCTGTGAGAGCCTGGAGGATGCAAACCCCAAGCTGACGTGCTTCAGCCCACCCCACCTGCAGGAGGAAGGGAAATAAACAGGAAAACTGCAGCACATCCGTGCCAGGCTGCGCTCCAGGGCGTAGAGCTGGGCATCCCACCCCAAACCCACCATCACGGAGGGTCCCTTTCTGCCAGGGGCAGAGGTGGGACAGGCTGGAAGCCCTGAGCATCACCCAGTCTGGGCTGGAAGTGCAGGTGTGGAACTCCGAGACTCGCACCCATAAAAATCCCAAAATCCAGAAGCGCCCGGCGTCCGGGAGAGGTGGAAGCCCCGCCCCCCGTATGCAAATTAGCCGCTGGGCGCAGCCAATGGGGAAGCAGGGGGCGCGGCCACGGCGGGACTTGCCCGGGCATGTGCGCGCGGCGGCTTCCGGGCCGGACACGTGTGAGCCGCGCCGGGAGCGGTCAGTGCCGGGNGCGGGCAGGGACCTGGGACCGGCAATGGGGCGGTGTGGGACCGGGCAATGAGGGAGCAAAGGCGTGGGGACAGGGTGTGACGGTGCGTCCGTGTCCCCTCCCCACCCCCCTTCCCTTGCCCCGTAGCTCCTGGCTGTGCCACCCCGCAGGGAA
>WEIU01003340.1:201673-253506 GCA_013389925.1 Aegithalos caudatus
TTTACTCGGGGGGGGGAGGGGGGTTTGCGTTCTTCTCTGACAGGGGAGCACGGGGTCCGCATGGCACCCATGCCCCCCTGTACACGCTCCAGCAGGAATGCCGCCAGGCAAAGGACAGATGACGCCGCTGCTGCCCGCCCCGAAGGTCTCCACGCCCACCCTGCAGGGCAGCCATGTCCCCACCGCGGGGGGCTGCGCTCAGCCCCCCAGGGGTCCCGGCTCGCCGCAGGCTCGCAGCAAGAAGAAGAGCCGTAAGCACCAGCGGTTCATGGAGCGCAGGGCTGTGCTGGAGCAGAAGGGGCTGCTGAGCCCCCACGGGCACCTGGGCAGTCAAACCACTGAGTCAGGGCTGGAGGCACACGCTGCACTCCCCAAGGCAAACAGCACCACGGCACCACGCTGTGACGAGGTCCCCAAACGTGTCGTGTCCCTGTCCCCCTCTGCCTCTCCAGACAGCATAGCCAGGCACCACTCCGTGCTGCTGTCCCAGGGCAGCGGCAGCTCCAAGAGGGTGCGGACGTCCTCCCTCGTCCTGCGCCCGGCCAAGTACGTGGCCATCGACTGTGAGATGGTGGGCACGGGTCCCCAGGGCAGGCTGAGCGAGCTGGCACGGTGCTCCGTGGTGAACTACGAGGGGGACGTCGTCTATGACAAGTACGTGCGGCCCGAGCTCCCCATCGTGGACTACCGGACACGCTGGAGCGGCATCACCAAGCAGCACATGAAGAATGCAATTCCCTTCACGGCTGCCCAGGTGGAGGTGAGGGGGGAAAAAAAAATTTAAAAATGCCAGAAAGCCTCTGTGTTACGTGTCAGACACAATTTTGGGTTCTTGGCCTGTGCTAAGCTGCTCTGAGGCAGAGGCACTACACAGGAGTGGGAGCCTCTGAAGCTGTGCAGTGGCTTGCTTGCTATTCCTTCTGGGAACCTGAAAACTAGATGCCAAGAGGCTGAATTTAATACAAAATGGCTTATTTTATTCTTAAATGGGTTATTTTATTCTTTCTTTCACTGCAGTGTCTGTCTAACCCTCTGTGACTCTTCCAGATCCTGAAGATCTTGAAAGACAAGATTGTGGTAGGACACGCCATCCACCATGACTTCCAAGCCCTGAAGTACTTCCACCCGAAAGACAGGACTCGAGACACTAGCCAGAGCCCTATGCTGAAGAAGAGGGCAGGGCTGCCTGTCAGAGCCAATGTGTCCCTAAAGAACTTGGCCAGGTACCTGCTCCATAAAAAGATCCAGGTAAGCACCAGGAACCCTGGGGTGGGAAACAACCTTACATTAGCTATGAACCTGTATGGTCAGCTTGGTCCTCCCACCTCCATGTGAGTCCTCTGTGGAGATGAACCTTGATTTATAGCTGCTCCTGGCTCTAAATAAGCTGGGAGAGCAGAGGACCTCCCAAGCTGACCATTAAGCATCTCAGTAAAATGGGGACAGGACCTGTGCCCTCCAAAAAGGGTGGAAGAGACACCTGTATGGCCTTGGCCAAATCAAACCTTTTCCATCTCCAAAACCCACAGCACTTGTGTCCTTCCAAGCCAGCAGACCTGTGAGGTTTTTGCTGCCCCTTTTCTCTAACGAGGCTTTTTCCTCCCTCCTCTCAGGGTGGCTGCCAAGGACACTCATCGGTGGAGGATGCTCAGACAGCCATGGAGCTGTACAGACTGGTGGAGGTGCAGTGGGAGAAGGAGCTGGCCCACAGCCTGCCCCCTCGGCCCCCCAGCCCCGTCACAGACCCTGCTGCAGACAGCAGCCAGTACCTGGATGACCAGTACTGGCCCACAGACCTGATGGCAAGCAGCCTGTGAGAGGGGACAGCATCTCCTCCATGCTTTTTGGGCCATCCTGGTGCCTTCAGCTGCTAAAGGTGGAGGTGATTCCTGACCTCCTCCCTAGGGCTTGTGCCCAGCACCCAGCCCTGCTCAGGGATGGAGACATGGTGACACCTGGACACAAGCAGGCTCCCAAAAATGCTGTCTGCAGCCCTGAGCTGTCACACAGACATAAGAGCTGTGACTGCACTGTGTTCATCTGTCACTTGGGGATGAGCAGGGTCCTGTGTCAGCCTGGAGGAGCCTCTGTGGGCATGTAATGGGGGCTACCAACACTCCCCATGCTTTCTGTGGAGTTGTCCTCCCAGACAGCAAGGGGCAAGTTTTCTGTGGAGGGACTAAGGTGTTTCGCTGATGCCCAAAGGCTGCAAAGCATCTGGGCCAGCAAAACAACCAGTTTGCTCCTCACTTTCTTTCATAGGCTCATAGAATATGCTGAGTTGGAAGGGATCCATCAGGATCACTGAGTCCAACACCTGGCCCTGCATAGAACACCCAAAGAATCCCATCATGTGCCTGAGAGCTTTGTCCAAACACTTCTTGAACTCAGTCATGCTTGATGCTGTGATCACTTCCCTGGGGAGCTTGCTCCAGGGCTCAGCTCCAGGTGTGTGCTGGGTATTTTGTCCAGAAGGATACTGTGAGAGACAGTATCAAAAGCTTTGCTTAACTCCAAAAAGATTTAATCCCCTGGTGTCCCTTGATCAGCTAGGTGGGTACCCTGTTATAGGAGGAAATCAGGTTCAAGGAGCAGAACTTTGGCCTCATGAAGCCATGCTGGCTGTGACCAATGCGCTCCAGGTGTTTTTCAATACCTCCCAGAAAAATACTTTCCATGATCTTACCTGTCAGCAAAGTGAGACTTGACAGGCTGCAGTTTCCAGTGTCCTTGCCCTTCAAAATTGGGGCAACATTTGCCAGCTTTCAGTCAGCTGGGACCTCTGGATTCCCAAAGCTGCTCAAAAATAGTTGAGCATCTCTGTAATGACATTCAGCAGCTCTTCAAGGATTCTTGGATGAATCCCATCAGGTCCCACAGATTTATAGGGATCCAACTGCACAATGAAGTTCAAGAGGAAAGTCTGGGTCTAATCAATGTCCAGCCTGGACAAGAGCATTGAATGGACTTCATTTTAAATAAATTATTCACATAATTGTCCAATTCTGAATTAAAAATTTCTTCTGACTAAAACTCGTGTATATTCTGCATGATTTGATCTGGCAGTTCTCCAGGAGAAGGGCAGGGATGAGGTTGCCCAAGTACCATGCCATGTTCTAGCAACTGGAAAAGGTGCTCTGGGTGCAACTGGACTAGGTCATTCCTTGGGATATAGGCTTGTCCCCTCTGCTCTGGGGACACCCCTGTGAGGGCAGGAGGAGCAAGGGATGGGCTCAGCCAGAGTCCAGGGTCTGGGAGCAAGATCACAGTGGGAATGTGAGCTGCTATCATGGTGTGGGGTCAGGTAATGCTCATCTGCAGTGACTCTGCCTGTAGGTGACTGCAGAAGTGTCCCCCAGCTGGAAGTGTGAGCACCAGAGGGGTTTGGGGCTGGACACAGCCAGGGAACTGAACAGCCACAGTCACAGAAAATTGATATTTTTTGCCATATGCCCTAAGGACAGCCCTCAGGTGCATCCCTTGAGCACAGCCCCACTCTGCCTGGGTTGGGAGGTGGCAGAGCAGGCTGGAGGGCTGCCAGCACCCTGGGGACTTTGGGAGCCTGGTGCAGCACAGTGGGTGCAACAGCCAGCACTGGAATGGGTTCCATGACCCTGTCAGACAGGCTAGACCATCCCAGGCTTTTCCCAGGAGCCAGTAGAAGGTAAGGAGAGCTCAGCCCCAGCCTTGGGAAGCAGCCAAGGCAGCCGGGTGACGCAGGCACACCTGACGCACACATCAGTGCCACTACCAGACACATCTTGCACTTCCCATCTTAGCTCCTCCCTGCCTGACTGAGGAAGCCAGGAACAGCTCAGAAATGCTTTGAAATGTGTCAGACACATCTAAAAATCCTTGTCCTCGCAGTGGCCCAAACACAACCATCCTTCAGATATAATAACCTGGGCTCTGCCGTGAGCTCATGGTCTGGACAGGAAAGGAAATGTGGCCCCATGATGGGCCTTTAAATCCTGCTTGTTCCAGTTTGTCCCAGGTGTGTTCCTGATGCAGCAAGCTGTAAAACAGAGCCAGCAGCACCCTCTGTGCCAGCCTCAGGGTGCAGCTCAGCTGAGCTCTGTGATGTTAGCAGCACCTGAACCCCATGGGGCACACTGGAGGAGCACAGCTGGTGCAGGTTTGCTTCCTCCTCTGCCATCTCCACCTCCCCCAGGGTGGGAGGAGGGAAGAGAAGCTGTAGGAAAGGTGAAAGCTCTGCATCCCATTGTCAGTAGATGGTGGCATTCCAAAAGTGATGCAGCAGTGCTGACTTTGCTCCTGGGAAAGTAGGCCTGGAGGAAGGAGCAGAGCTTTGCTCATGGCCATATAACCTGGCCCATGTGACCACATCCCCTCAGGGTCTACATGAGTTTATGGAGAGCTTATATGGGGCACTCCATGGCTGCCAAATTATTTGTCCACCTGAGCCCCAGCCTCTCTATTGCCCCTCCAGCCCCCCTGTCCCACTGCCTTGCACTGAGCCCTGTGATGGTCAACGTGAGACACAGGTCTGTTGGAGTGAACCTGGAGATGGCTTTATTAGTCTGACTCAGCCTGCTGTGCCATCAGCCTAAGGCATAATTAAGGAAAAAAAGCATTTCTTGACCATCCACTGATTTAACCCTCCTGCTGAAATACCTTCCCTTCTTTGGAGGCAGATTTGAGGGCAGCCAGGCAGCCAAAGGCCAGCTGCCCTTTGGTGCTGTCATGCCCTGCAAGCTTTGCTTCTATGCCACGATCTCCACCTCTTGGAGAAGGTGAGAAACAAATTTGAGGGTTAATCCCTATTTACATCATATTTGAAAGGCTTGGAAAACCCCAACACTGTGTACTGCAGCCCCCCAAAACAGGACTGCTGCTGAGCAAACCTCACATGGATGATTAGAGGTGGTGGCAATCTGCTCCCTGTCAACATTTGCTCTGAATAATCTAAATGGCAACATTTGCCCCATTTTCAGCCTCTGAGAGCTAATCAGGATTTTCACAGGTGTTTGTGAATATTCACCTCCGTGCCAGCTCGGAGCTGCCATGGCTGAACAAACTCCAGCTCATCACACGCTCGGGCTCCTCTCACGAGCAGCCTCTGGAGCTCCTGTCGGGGCGCTGAGCATCTTTAGGCAGGAGAAAGAGAGCTGGGCTGGCTCACCATTTACGCTTAATTTTGTGTTAATTGAAGAATCTGCAGAAAACTCAGCTGTTATCTCAACAACCCCTGAACAATGATTAACCCAAACCCATGAATCCAGCACTGGGATTTTCTTTTTTTTTTTTTTTTTTTTTTTAATCAGAGGGAAAACATTGTCAAATGAGTTTTTTCCAGCCAGCTGCGAGTGCAGGTAACCGATAAGGCCGTCATTGGAGTGGGGCTGAGCCAATGGGAGCTGATGGTGACAGCTTTTCCTTCTGTCTAGCAACAGCTTCTCCTTGAGCAGCAGGCACAATTCAGTCCTTTCTCTTGCTTTTATTGAGATTTCCTCCTGCTACATGGGGGTTTTCATGGGGAGCACTCAAAAAAACTGAGGGTTGTGCGGATTGTCCACCTTTTGCTGCATGTTTTGGTGTCTGTTCTTTTCCTGCCATGGTGAGAGCTTTGCAGCTGTGAAAGGCTCCATCTTGCTCACATCCTGGGCTCTGCTCCTTCCCTCCCTTGTCCATGCACCAGAGATTCTGCTGGGTGTGTACTGGACACCCAGAGGATGCTTGGAATAGCACCATGGCAGAACAGCAGCTGTACCAGGAGCCCTGTGTGCCAGGGATGTGTCTGACCCTCCTGCCCTGCATCCCCAGTGCCTGACCATGGTCCAGCACCTCTCCCAGCTGCCAGGGACTGTTTGCATGGGGAGCAGGGCTGGGAGCAGCATCCCCTGATCAAACACCTGGCTTGCTTTGCTGCTGGCTCTGCTTATCACGGTACATACGGTTGAAATGCCACATAAAGCACAAATCACAGAATCACAGAGTTAGAAAGGAGCTCACCAACACCTGGTGTTGGACAGGACATCCCTAAAATTCCCATGAATGTCTTGGGGTGGAGCAATGCTGGTACCTAATAGCATCCCAGAGCAAGCCCCTAACCTGAGGCAGTCTGTCCCCTCACTGTGGAGATGCAGAGGGACGATTTACCCTGTTTGCAGTCAGAGGGCAGAGGCTTCACTCACCAGAGACCAAAATCAGTCACAGCAGAGGGAGGACCCACGTTCCCTGCACCCCTGCCCCGCCAGCACGCTCAAGGGTAAATCAGAAGGCAGAAAACTCGCAGCCAACTCTAAATTAAAATCCCAGGAGCCTTAATGAGCGGCTTGGCCGGAAGAAGCGGCTAGGTGTGATGTGGAAATGAATAGGCACATCTGGCAGGCGCTTAGCACCTGGGCTGCAGGAGGGGTGTGCGTGATGTGTGCGTGTGCAAGCCCCAGCACAGCCTCCCGGATTGGCTGCAAAACCCCTTCCCGACCAACGCCGGGGAACAGGGTGCCCTAGCAACAGTCTTTTCCTAATGAAAAACAAGCCACTTAACTAACCATCGTGACTGCGTGCATACGAGAGGGAAACGCACAATTCCCGGCAGCTCCCCAGGGAGCTGGCCCCAAAGGGTGAGCTGGACAGGTGGGGTGACCTGACCTGGGTGCCCCTGTGCCCCTCAGTCCCTGCTGCACAAACGCTTTGGGTGCTTGGCAAGGGTTCCTGCAGCAAAACACAAAGAATCCCCCGAGGATTAATCCCCTGCACTCTGTGTGCAGGCAGCACCCCCAGAATGGCTCCCCAACCACAGACACCCCAGAGCCCTCAGGGGCTGAGCTGGGGGCTGGATGCCAACAGGTCAGGGGCCATGAGCTACTGTAGGTGCCACCTTTAGATCAGGAGGGGTTTTTGGGGAGCACAGAACCGCCAGGAGAAGGAGGAGCTGCTGTGCTCTCGCTTGGGGATGTCACCTTTCCTTGTTCCTGCCCTGGGATTCTCTCCTCCAGCAGCTGCCCAGGAAAAAGGCTCCAACAACACTGAGGTGGAATGCATGAGCATAAGCCTATGCCTTAACCACAGCCTCTCTGAAAGCTAGAAAACACAATAACCACTCATCTTATGGATGAGGGGACTGGGGTTGGCACTGGAGTCAGTGGGAGCAGGGACACATTGCAGGAATCAGGCTGACAACAATGGCAGTAGATACCAAAGAAGAGAATCACTTTTGGGCTGCAGAAACCCATCTTCCACGGGGAACAGCAAGTTATAGGACAGCTCTCTCCTGGCAAGGTGCAATTCCCAGTAAGACAATGAGGGGAGAGGACCAGCTCAGCCCACTGGCACTGGGGACAGCAGCACTGTGGTGTGGTGTCTCCTTCATCCCCATTTGCTGCATCATTTCAGGGACCTTGAAGCTTTGCCTCCAACCTGTGGTCTTTCAGCCTCTCCTTTTGCCCTCTCAGCTCACCCTAGGGATGTTGGGGAGATGTTTAAAAAGCACCTGTGGTGCTTTTGAAAATTTCCTCTTAAAGGGAGGTTTCATCTCAGCTGAAAGAACAGCCCATGCTTCCAGCTCAGACCTGCCCCACTCCACTCCTGCACACCTGCGGCCCCTCACAAAGCATCAGAAATAACCCTTTTCTTTTTTCCCCTGACAAACAAGAACACAATGATGCCATCATCTTTCCAACACCACTGGCCAGGGCAGAGCAGCAAGTGTAGTGTGCTCCAGGCCAATATCCCTGCCACAAAGGGTGCAGTGTGGTGAAGGCTCTTCACTGGGAGAACCTGATGGAGAAAATTTTAAAATACCAGGAGGAGAGGGAAAGCACAAATCGTGACTGCTCAATCCCCTGAACTGACCCCCGGGGAGCCCCCAGCTCCAATTTTCACTCAATTTCTGCCCATTTCAGGTTTTTGCAGTCCCGGCTGTTCACTAGATGGTGCCCTCGGGCTGCTGGTTCCTGAATTATCCCCTCACAGGCTGGGATGGGATGGGAGGGGGTCCGGCTCTGCCCCGGGTTCCCAGGGTGTATTTAGGAAGCTCACAAGCATGAAAGCAGCATGAGGGCTCCTTCTATTCACTCAGTTAAATCCCTGCGTGTTTTGGGGTCTTCGAGGTCTGATAATTCTCTGCAAGCACTGGCCTCTCTCCCATAAACCAGGTCTTCCTGAATCCATTAGTATTTTAAAATTCTACTGCTATTACGGTGACAGCCCCAAAACAGGAGAAAATGGACAAAGAGGCAATTCCATCGTGAATGCATTTGAGTAAAAGAGCGACTAACCATCCATTAACTGTCACCAAAAAAACATGTAGTTCCTGAGCACCAGGCAGGGGGAAAAGGGGAGGAAGACAAGCTAACACCCATTAGTGTTACTCAGAGGGTAGGAATTCATTTAGGAATGTAAAACCAGGGGCATAAAGTAACATTAGCTGTGTCTGTCAGGGACAAGCCTTGCTGTGGGCAGGAGGATGTGGCAGGACAGGGATGGAGGGCACCCTGTGGGTACAGGAGCACCCATGGACACAGGGATGGAGGGCACCCTGTGGGTACAGGAGCACCCATGGATACAGGGATGGAGGGCACCCTGTGGGTACAGGAGCACCCATGGAAGGACAGGGATGGAGGGCACCCTGTGGGTACAGGAGCACCCATGGACACAGGGAGGAGCAGCCAGGGCAGCTTTGGGTTCTGTTTGCACTCAGCCTTCACCTGGACAGGACGGAGACCTTTTCCCTTTTATTGGAAACCATTCCTGCCTTTATAAGATGGGGATCCCAGCCACGAGTGGCAGTTTCCAGGGGTCAAGTCACACAAGTCTATGGTGGCACAGTGGGACATGCCAGAGTCCCCATTAATCTTCTGGTCTCTTAGAACAGCAGAGTGATTGAAAGCATCAAAGCCAGAGCTACACAGAGCAGCAGTTTTTGTCATTTTAAGATGGCATTAATGTGCAGTTTAGGGTGAAAATTTTTCCACAAAAATGGTTTCTTATCTCTGCTCATCTCTGCCCTGTCCCAGACAAGCCCTGAGTGCTGTCCATTTACAGGAACTCACACTGCTCCAGGTCCTGCAGAGCCATCCAGAGAGCAGGGTTGGAGCAACAAAGGCCAGGAACTGTACCAAGTTGTTATCTTTATTTATATATTGTTGTTTTTTAGGGTTAGGGGTTTTTTTGGTAGCAGATCAAGCTGGAAATAACGGAGAAGAAATTATGTTTGCCTTCAACACCAGCAGCCTACATGTCCTGGAGGGAGACACCTTACCAATGAGTCTTGAGGGTCTAATGACAGCAGGAGGCAGGAATGGTCCTCTTGGCCTCTGGCATCACTGACTGCTATAAATCCAGGGCAAAACAGCACTCAGAGGCCTCCTCAGCATCTCTAATTTTGGGGATGAATGCAGAGAACGAGCACAGGAACAGAACAACTGCCTACAGAGCTTCCTTTTGATCTTTTAGGGCCCCCTCAGTGGAGGAAAGCTTGTCAAAACAATCCATTAAACTGGGAATTCAGTCCTAGGCTCCTCCATGGGGGCTGCCCTCCAACAATCAAATGATGCTCCTGCCTTGGACAGATACATGTTCACATCTAGGAATGGCACCTTCCACCTTGGCAAATCCCACCCTCTGAAACCTTCACCCTTTCTGCCTGGGGACCTGACAACTCACTGTCTCCAACCCTGCAAATAAAACCCAAATTCTGCAGTTATGTCCAGTGTCAGGAAAAACACCTCAGTACAGCTACACACCCCTGTCATATCCACAACTTACCTTTGTGTAAACTAGGATACCCCTTGTGAGGGAAGTGCTTTGTATCCCATGCTACATTGAACATAGACGCATTTTCCACAGGACAGAAAATTTCCTGCAGAGAACATAGGCTCAGGTGAGCTCTGTCTCCTCTCAGACCTCCTTTGTTGGCACCAGGTAAGCACTGAGCTTTGAGAAGACCACCAGGAGGGGACAGGAGCAGTAGTTGTGGGGAGAGAGAAAGATGGAGCAGCTGATGGGAATTTAAGGGGAGGGAATTTTCCCCTCGGATTTGTCTCTCAGGCCACCGTTTTCTCCCCCAGGGGGCCCATTTCCCTTTCCAAAAGCTCTGCTCATGGGAATTGCTGCACTGGGAGCCTGTGGGGGCTGTGCCAGCCTCTAACAAGGATTCTGGACGCTTACCCACTCCCTCACCAGGAGCAGACACAAGGCATGAAGGCAGAGAGAACTGACTGCACCCCCAGCCCCCCAGCAACCCTAGCAGGCAGGATCAGGGTCAGGATCAGGATCAGGATCAGGATCAGGATCAGGATCAATCCTGACTGCCTGCACCCCTAAAAGCAGGAGAACCACCCTGCCAAAGCCAAGCCACTCCGTGTGTGTGTGTGTGCAGCAGTTCGGGCTGTGTCCCTGTCCCCAGAGTGGGGCTGACCCGCTGGCAGGTCCCAATAAGGGGACGTTTTGAGCTTTCTGAAGCCGCCTTTCACGGGCAGCACAGAGGACAGTTGTTCCCAGGGCCAAACCTCCTTCTCCCCTGCTCCTGCTGCGGGATGCTCGGCCGCTCGGAGCCCGCAGAGCCCGCGGTGAAGGAGGAGAGGTGGGAAAGGGGATTTACGGCTCGCTGCGAGGCAAGAGGGGCAGCGGGAGGAGCCGAGGCAAAGCTCTGGGGAGAGGGAGGCATCGAGGCAGGGCTGCAGCCGGCTGACGCCAGCCCCGCTCTGCGGCCTGAGACCCTTCCAAGGCGCCAGCCGAGGCACAGATGTTCCCATTGTGCATCTTGGGAGCCTTCTCGGAAAACTCCAGCAGCTCCGTTCCTCAAGCTGCCTTTTTAGCTCCAGCTTTTGGGGTTTTTTTCCTCCTTTTTTTTTTTTTTCTTTTTTTTTTCATCATCACCCANTCATGCCAAGGCCCTGCAGCAATTTAAAAGCTCCCTCTGCACTTCTTGGCCCCCCCACCTGAACCATCTTCACCACCCCGAGGCTGGCACTGTTGGACTCCAGTACAGAGCAAGCACTGCCAGCCACAGCCTGCTTTATACTGCAGGGGCTGGTTAGGGGGTGAAGCAGAGCCGTGGGAAGGGTGGGCTGTGCACCAGGGATTGGGAAGGGTAGGCTGTGCACCAGGGATTGGGAAGGGTGGGCTGTGCACAAAGGATCCTGCAAACTGGGTCTGCTCTGGTGCTCCCACACACGAGCCCATCACTGCTCCCTGACTCAGTTTTCCCACTACCAGAAGCAACATCTCAGTAAGGACAGAAGAGCTTTGCAAACCACTTTGACATATTCAATTACAGGGTTTTTTTTTTTCCCCCAGCTCTGCTTCCTATGGGCAGAAGCAGCTAAGCTGGGATAAGAAGTGAGATGTGCAAGGAAGATGTTAGATGAGCCCTCAGGTGCAGTGGGGGAGGCAGTTTTAAAAACTCAAGCTGAGAATGGAGCTGAAGGTCTGTGGAAGCATTTGGAGAAGAATTAGCCTCTTAGGGCAGGATGAGGACAAGGAATCAGAGCTGCAAGGTTCCTGCCCCTGCCTTAAGCTCCATCTTTATGGTGTGCCTGGCTCTTGCAGGGTGAAGGACTGACCAGTTCCTTTGATTCAGTCTAGATATGAGAAGGTAGAATTATAAAACCCTGCTTTGGGACCTGCTTTCCTCCTCTCTCCCACCCTGCCCTTGCTTAGGAATCATTTGGGCCAAGCCACACCACTGTGGATCCCCCACAGCTGAAGCTCCCCAGAGCCTCCAGGTGCAAACACAACAAGAGGGCAAGGAGAAAGCCCTGCAGCGCTCTCAAACCCTCATCCTGGCCTGAATCCTCTCTCAAGTACAGCATCCTTCATGTTAGTGGTAGATCCAGGTGTAATTTAGTTAGGAAGTGGAGCTTAGAAGAGGGGAAATTACCCCATCTCTGCTTGCCTGCCTTAGCAGCTTATGGATAAGAGGGTAATAAACAAGAATCAGCTTACAAAGAGAAAGAGAAAAACAACAGTGCTTAGAGCCAGAGAGCAACTGAAAGGGCACGTTTGTAACAGGAAAATGTTTACAGCCCACTAGAAGCAAGAAAAGCCATGGCTTTTAATGGGAGTGGGAGCAGAGGGCATCTGTCTTTCAAAACAATCAGGAAAGGGAATCTGAAAAGCAAACACAGTTCTCTGAGACATTAAAGGAAAAGGCAGCAGCTGGTGGAAGTCACCCTGAGCTCAGAAGGACACCCAGAGCAGGGATCACAGCAGTGGCAGAGTGACAGGCAGGGCTGGTGACAGGAGGGAAGGCAGGGCTCCCTCGAGCCCCTTGCTGGAGTCAGTCTGCCTCGGGAAACTCCATGCTGAGGCTTTAATCTCCTGCTCCTGCAGATAGGCTCTTCCCTATCAGCTTCCTTCTCCAGGCACAGGGCCCTTGGGACTGGTGAGCCAGCACGTCCCCCACTCTGTTGGTGGCAGGAGGCAGAGGGCAGCAGGGGGTGGCACCAGCATGGTGCTGATTACACACTCATTTGTCTCCTTACCTCCTAAAAACACCAAAACTGTGGGTAACTCCCAGCCAGGCCCCTGCAGCCAAGCCATGAGCACAACCAGACCAGTGTCTGCTACCCTCCAGCATAAAAACTTGGGTTTTACAGAGACTTTCCATGGCTCCAAGTTGCATTTAAATCACCCCAAGCATAACCTCCAACCTTCACTTCCATCTTCAAGGTCCCTGTGCCTGCCAGGAGCTCTGGCCCATCCACACTGTGCACCCCAGACAGGGCACAGGCACCACGAGGTGCTGAGGACAGCAGCTCCAAAGGCTGCCTTGCTAAACAGGGAGTCACTTAAGCAAGGCAGGGAGAGCCCCACACCTTTGAGTTAGCAGATCTGAGAAACTAAGGAGCACCTGTAGGATTAAGGAGCAGAGCAGAAGCTTTGAGAACACCTTCAGCCCCAAAAAGATGGATAGGAGCCATCTACCTTCCCCTGACACCTACATCCCCTTTTGAAGTCCTGGCTTATATGCTAAAAAGCTAATAGTTATAAAGAAAAACAGAGAGGGGAAAGCATCTTCCAGCAAAGAGTAGTGAACACGCACATCCTACTGCTGTTCATTAAAAGTAGCTAATAATCTCATTTTTTTTTCCCTCCCAGATAAAGCACTGTGTGTAAGTAGATAAGAGGCTTACATACCCAGGAGGCTCAATTAATGTTCTTAGTTCACACAGCCTCAGGTAGGCAGCATTGCTGACCCCCAGCTGCAGCTACTAAGTGTTTAAAAGAAATCTTTCTTTTAAGTTCTTAGAATCCAAAGATTTTTATTTTTAGTTATTCCTATTACCCTCCTCATCTCCACAGCACTTCAGCACAGCATTCCCTGGCTCTACAGGTACTGCTGGCTGTACACCAGCAGCCTGACAAAAATTCTCTTCCCTCCCCTGTCACCTAAATCCTCACACAAAAGGAAGAGGCACCTGATGAGCCTGTTCCTATATAGAGCCCTGGTGGTGGGGTGGGCAGGCTCAAGTAAGGGCTCAGGGTAAGGGCTGCTCTGCCCACCTGTGTCCTGTAGAAAGCTGGAGCTGCCTCTAGTGCTATTTTAAGTGAACATGGAACAGAAACATCTGCCTGTTTTTCCCAGGTGTACCCTGACCCACCTTCCAGATGTTGGTTCCCTGCTGGGACCATTGGTGGCCACATGTGAAGGTGACATTCAGATGTTTTCAGCTCACAACCTCATGCTCTCCCCACCACCCCAGGCTGTAGCTAATGTCTCTCACAGGAGGCTGAAGCTGAAATAAATTCTGTGCTCCATCCCTAGGTGAGGTACATGCTATCCCAGTGCTCCTGCACACAGCATGCTCCTGGTTTCATCTTGCATCAGTAAACTGGTGCCTGTTTCTGGAGCCAGCACACACCCTGGCCCTCCTGCCCTGCTCCTCTCTGCCAGCTCAGCCCTCCCCTGGGACTGTCAGAGGACAATAGGGGTGAGCTCTGCTGGCTGTCCAGGCAGGGAGGCTTCAACAGCATCTACACTCAATGGGCTGGAGAAGATTAAGTGCTCTCTTTGCTTCTGAAAGGCCCATTTAATTCACTTTCACCCTCTCTTCCCCCTCCCCCAGACCTCCCTGGCATCCAGGACACAGGGACTTTTATTACACCACTGAAAATCTTGAAGAGGACTGATCTAATTTTTTTTTTCCTGTTCCACCCCTTAGAGAAATCTCTCTTGTGATGGGCCACCAAGCTTTTGTGCCTGCTGTCACACACAGGCAGCTCCAGTCCCAGGACAGCCTGCCAGGGGGTCTCAGCCAGCATCTGCCTTGAGCTCAGATGGTCCCAAGTGCAGAATTTAAAGCTTGGCTGTGGGTGGGGAGGCTCTGAGACATGCTGTGTTATCAGCCAAAGATTTCTCTTCCTCCTTGATCCTCTCCAGTGTTTCAGAGGGACCTGGCAGAAGCCCTGAGGTGCTGGCAGGGTGGCAGTAAGGTGGGCAGGAGGCTGCAGCCAGCACAGGGGTGGGACCAGCCTGCCCTTGGCTTTCCCATCTCTGTTTCTCCCTGTGCTGAGCTCTCAGCTCCCTTCCTGCCAGCCCTTAGTGCTGAGCACCTGTGGCAGGGCCCAGCTGCTTGATGAAGTAGTTGAAATTCCAGAAATGTCTGAAATTCATCCCGTTTCCTCGGTTTGTGCTGGGGCTGTTGAAACCCACTTCACTCCAGATTTGTCCTGCTGGATATGAGCTTTCCTCAGCCTGGCACAGGCAGGAAGCTGGGCTGGGCTTATGCTTAGCAGGGGAAAACAGGCTTCAGGAATGAGAGGAATCACTGGCTTTGGATGCATGTACCTCCCTATGGCTCAGCTCAGCAGCAAGTTTGCTGTGTCCATGGGACCAAGCCCTGCCTGGTGTGGCAGCCCAGGGGCAGCAGGAGCAGGGTGGGAATGCTTTTGCTGACAAAGCAGCAGCTCTAGCTCAGCATCCCTTGACCTGCCAGCTGTGAGCGTCTGAGTTTGACTGGGAAGAGGCTGGATCCCCACCAGGGCAGACAGCTGCAAAATGCACTGGCTGCTAGGTGCTTAATGTAGGCCTGCCTGCAGCTACTTCATTAAAACAACTGGGAATCCAAAGATTTCTGTTAGGAGACACATGAGCAGGGAAAGGCACATCTATTTGGTGAGCTCCCCATCCCAGAGTGGCTTCCCTCTCTCCACTGCCCTTAACCAGGAGTGGTTTTGGATGAATCCTGCATCCCATGCCTGCCTTTAAAGCCCAGTACCCCTCCAGCCTTCTCATGACAGATGCCAATGCCTGATGTCAGTGTGACAGTGACTCTGCACTGCTCTAATCACAGCTGCTGCAGTGGAGGAGATGCTGCTGCCTTCAGCCCTGCTCTCAGCCCTTTGCCTTACACCAAGCTTATGTTTTGCAGAGGACGGTGGCAGAACTCCAGCTGAGCTTGAAGGTCTCCAGTTTCTTCTTAGGAAAACTTACTGAAAGAATAGTGATAAAAAAAGTATTTCTGAAAGAAAATCAAATGCCAAGCAAGAATAGTATTTTCTCCTAAAGATGAGCTAATAATGAGAAAATCCTGATGACAAACTGCAAGAGAAATGCTAAGCTGCTAAAAATCAGGTAGGGCTGTGTCAAATTAGCCTGTTACCATGCAAATGCAGCACATCTGGATTTTCTTTTCTTGCTCTGACATTTCTTTTCCAAAAGCCACAAATGTCCAACATGGCTTTTGTTTTTTTTTCCTCCATGACATTCCTGCCTTTCCCAGTTGTGCTCTCCTACTGTAAGTGGGTGAGGTGCCAGCCTATGCCACTGCTGGGCTCTGGAGAGATTGTCATTTGTCCCAGGGAAGGTCTGGCAGGTGAATCTGAGCTGTATAAGGAAATCTGAACCTGTCACAGCAATGCCAACATGCCCTAGAGCAAGTCTTGCAGCTCTGATGGGGAGGGGGGGATATGTGGCACATCTTCAGGCCTCCACTGTGTGGGAAAGGCAAAGATGTGAGTAAGGCAGGGTGGAAAGAGGCTTTCTGTCTCGAGACATCTGCAGGCTTTTAAGGTCAAGGATTCTTCCATAAAATCCCTGCCATGGGCTTACCCAAAGGCTCCTGTAACTCTTGGCTCTGCCAGGGAGGTTGCAGAGGGGGCACTTTCCACCCAATAAACTCTTGCAGGATGAGTCAGGCTATGAATGTGGGCAGAACTTCAGCACATTCTGGCACACCCCCAGCTTGGATAAGGCATGTTGGCCAATATCTTCCCTTCACTCAGTTGAAATGGGGAGAAACCTGTCAGACACTGGGTTGCTGAAGTCTTTTGCCTTTTTGCTTGCACATTGCTTGAGAAGAAAACACAGCTTTCTGTGCAGCATGTGTTTATTCAAGATGAGTTCTTGAACTCCTTCCCTCCCAGGTTTGGGGCTGTAGGACCTCTGTGGTGACAAAGCTGCATTGCTTGCTCTGATGAGACACAGGTCAAATTTCTTTCTCAATCCCTCACTCCAAACACCCTCTCCAATATTTGCTTTAAAAAAAAAAGTCACCCTTTCCATGTCCATTCTGCCAGTAAACGCTCTTACTGGAATCTTTCATAGTTCAAGTGCTGTCAAAACAAGAAAAATTGCCCAAATAATCTTGTTCCCTTAGTGTTATCACACACTGACTGCTCCATCCAGAATGTGTCTGCAGCAAGGTAGAGATGGAGTCATCATAATAATTTCTATAAGGGCACAGCTGAAAGTCTTTAAGGGTATGGTGGCTATGGGCAGGAAAACCTGCAGCTAGCAACCAGGTCCAGTTTATGCAAACACAACCTGACTCACAAAAGCCATAGTCAGAGGAAGAGTTGAGAACTTCTTCTGTCATCCCAGGGCTCTTTCCAGCTTTCACTGGGCTGGCCAAGCTCTGGGATGAGCCATAGCCTGGGCTCTACTCTGTCCCAAAGCATGCTCTGTGTGTCCCAGCAGTGCAAGCCCCTCTGTCCCTTCCCCAGGCCAGCCTGAGCTTGTCTGCCCAGCACAGACCCCTCTCACCACCCTGCCAGCTGCAGGGCAACACACAGGGCTGAAACTGGGCACTGAAACCTTCACTGCTGCCAGGAGAGCAGCAAGAGAGCCCTGAAGGATTGCTCTTCAAGGAGTACAAGCATTTTCCAAACCTCAGTACCAATGGAGATGATGTTTCTGTTTCCAGGTCTGTCCCATCATGTCAGGGCTGAGGAAAGCTGGGGTGTTCTTGGCCTTCCCTGGGCACAGTCCCTATACCCCACACCTCACCTGTTCTCACTGTATCAAGAATTATCTCAGTGCTCTGGCCATTCAGAAACAACCCTGATCATGGTTTTTAAGGACATAAACTCCAGAAGGTGCTGGAAAGAGGATCCTGAGCTTCCTTCACAGCACAGCTTGTGCCAATGTTCTCTGAGCAGCACCCCTGCCTTGAGACACTGCACAACACATCCAGGACCCCTTAGGTCAGTGCAGGATATCTGCTTGTCTCCTGGTTATTGTACTCTTCTTGCCCAAGATCAAGTACAATCTCCTCCTGGTCCTTTCTTTTGTTATGTTTTTTGGTTGGTTTTTGGTTTGCTTTGCTTTTTGTGGGTTTTTTTGGAGGGGGGGCAGGGGGGAAGCAGAGGAAGAGCCAGATGAGCTTGTTCAGTTCTCATGGCAGAGATGTGACACTACTGTGTCTGCAGAAGGGATGAGCCTGCTGGGCTCCCTTCTTCCAGAGACCCCTGCTGCACTGATTATTATCCTTGCAGCCAGGCACATTGACCTGACAGGACCTTGTTCCTGCCTCTTGTGCCCATCTCTCTGTCTTCCTCTGGGAACAGAGCTCTTGGCTGGAGGGTCAGGGTGGATTCTGTGCTATGGAAGTCTGGGGCTGGGATATTTAGATGAGTATTTAATGTACACGAGTTTCAGAGCCATTATCTAAGCAGGAGAGGAGCAGAGGTTTGATACCAAAATCACCTACCTCTGCTTTTGTCCTGCTGCTTCTCTGCCCAGGCCAGGCAGCTGGGAGAGGAATGAAGTGCTGCCCTGTGTGTGTGTGCAGCTGTCAGGAGCTGCTGGCTGGTCACAGAGGTGTTTCTGCTGCTGAACTCTGTGTGCAGGGGTAAAAGGTGATGCTGAAGGCAGCACTGCACCCAGGGCTGAACCATCCATGACTCGGGGGCAGACAATCTTGGCAGGGCCTGTGGTGTTTCCCTGTGTGCTGCATCATGCCAGAGACTCCCTGTTCAGGAATGAGGGGACAGATACCAGGACTCTAAAACACACCACTGCCATCTTTCTCCCAGACATCCTGGCTCCAACCTCCTCAAGTTACCATGGAAGCCACAAAGAGCTGCCAAAATTCACACCTTATAAGAACTTCAGAGTGGAAACTCCGAAACTGTGCAATTTCCACACTTCCAGTGGCAACTTCTCCTTCCTTCTCCACACCCCCATCCTCCCTCCCAATACTTTGTTATCCTGCAGGTCCACAGGCTGGGCAGGCCTCCTCATTTCAGCATCCATGCCCTGCAGGTGTGTGCTCCTCCTGCCCCAGCCCTCAATGGAGTCATTGATGGCAAACCCTGGCTTGCTTTGGCCTCTGGTTCAGCTCCTCAGAACCCCTGGAAAAGAGACACCAACACTTCCCCAATTTAGATCTAGGAATTAATCATTTCAGGTGGAAAAGAGACACCAACACTTCCCCAGTGTAGATCTAGGAATTAAGCATTTCAGGAGGGACATACAGCCCCTAGAAGTGCAGCAGGACCCAGAGGATTTGATTTCATCTCCTCCCTGTTCCTCCTCAGGGTGAAGAGCCATTGCTTCCCCAAAGCAGGCATCACTTTCTCAATACTGTGGGTACAGAGACCTCACAGCTACTGATCTCCCAGTATATTTGATATATATATTTGAGAGCCCAGGCTCTCCACCACTTGTTGGCCAGCTCAGAGGCTGGTCTAAATTAGGGACTATCTGCATGAGCTGTGGGATGCCCCCAAGTCCCCTCCTTCTTGCCCCTGAAGTGCCCTGGTGCACAGGCACGTCCAGCTGGTTCACTGGCTAATGCTTTTGGCTTTATGCTGATGGAAAGTTTTCCTTCACAAGGCAATTCTTTTTTTCCTCCAGCCAGTCACAACTAAAGTCCAGTCCTCAACTTAGCAAGGACAGAGCAAAGGTCTCTGTATATGACTTGTGGGTTCTGGCTGGCAAATATTAACATCATATATGGTTGTTGACTTTCCAAGTTTACAAATGTACAAGTCACACACTTTGTAAGCCAGCTGGTGGGAGATATTTTCTTTAAGCTCTTTGAGAGCACCAGTGAAGAACACTGAACGTTTCTTATCCCCAGACTACATACTTATTTTATCCTTAAATGTTTAGTAGCTATTCACAGATTAACTCTTTAATTTTCTTGAAGAGGAAAGGCCAATGGATTATAGATAGCAAGGGGTCCAGCAGAGATATGACAGCTGCAGGGTGATGCAGAGAATTTAACAAGCTGCATGTTGCAAGGTGAAAATTACACAGGACTAACATTTTGAAGATTTATGTATCCGTATTATATATGTATAAAAGCAAATACATTGAGAAAATGAGCTTAGCTAATGGTTGAGCCTGGCATTTACATTGCTTTTGTCATACAAGCAGCTAAACATGTTTTATTATGCTACACGAGAGCAGTTTTCCCTCTCCACTGAAAAATGGGGGGAATTGTCTCAGTTTTTCATAGCAACAACTTGAAAGGGAAGGCACAATGTCCATGCAAACTGCTGGCCAGATTGGTGAGGCAGCTTTATTAGAGGCTGCTTGTGCAGAGTTAGGGCCCTTCTTCCATCAGGTGGGTACCAGGGGAAACTTGAAAGGGCTTCATCCCATGTATCTACAGCATGTCAGAGTCCAGTCATCCCAATCCTTCCTGATAGGTATAAAATGTATAATTTGTATATTATTGTACTATCTTCCCAAACTGTAATATATGTATTATATGATTCTGGGTGAAATCAAACTTGGCTCTCTCAGTGATCTGAGAAACGCAGCACCGAGGATTGCCTCACAAGAGAGTCGCCTGGAAGGAGAGAATACTCATCTTGATAACAGCCTGGACAGGACAAAGGCCAGGAAAGCAGCAATACACCTGAAACCTCCCTGCCATTGAAAAGCCTGATTCTGATCGACTCTCCGACTCTCCAACCGGGACTGGGATGTGAACAGAGAATTCCTGGCAACCCTATTTACATTCAATCCTGTCTCTGGGAACATATCTGCATTTCTACAGCAAAGTCGATCAGGACACCTGGCAGCTGTCCCCAGATGTCATCATGGGACCTTGTGGAGGATCAGTGCAGGTGAGGCTGATCCCGGGTTCACCCAGGCCGACTCCCGGGCTCGGACCTGTTTTGGTGGTGGCTGATTTCAATTTGATTGTATTGGAATTCTAATAAATTCTTTGTTAAATTTTATTTGGCTGATTTCATATATAACACTGCCCAATGCCCATTGTGCTTTGTTCTGACACAATCAGCAAAACCCCAGGATTTCACTCCACATTGTGCCATTCCTGATGAAAGATGTTGATTGATGGAGTTTTGGTGTCTGGATGTTCAGCCAAAGCTGGCACCACCACACATGGACCAGGGTTCTCCTGAGAGTTACTCCTCCTCCCCAGGGAGCAACTTTCCATCACTGGAGAATTGTGTGGTGCCCACAGAATAAGAACATACCATTGGCTCTGCCTTCATCCTTACTGTTGCCCTCTTCTCAATTCTAACAGTTGTTCTTTTTTCCCTCCCCCCTTGGTTCCCCTTTCCCTTCACTCCCTGTCTCTTCTCCCCATGCCTGCTCCAAGCCATCTCTTCTTACTTGCCTGCCTGTATTTTTTTTTTAATGAAAGGGCTATACAAACAGAACCCTGTGAGTGCCAGGCTAAATTCCTAAAACAAGCTTTTTCTTCCGGGAGGAGACCCAAACACATTCCCTCATTGATTGGGCCGCTAGCTGATACTCAGCCTACCCCCCCTCCTCCTGTATTTTAGATGGGTTTTCTTTTTTTATTAAATGTGTCTAAAAAGACCAACAGATTGCCCGTGAATGACCACACAGTAGAATCCTACAAAGCTCCCATTCATGGCCAAGAAATTTGTACAATCCCAGTGGTGCAACAGAAAGACAGCCCTTTATAAACCTACCTGAGTTAAAAGGTCAATGGCCATAAACTCCCCCTCCCTGCTTTCCTGCAGGGTTTGGGTTTTTAATAGTAATCAGTGCTTTTTTTTTTTTTGCTATCACAAGGAATAGGTCTTTTGAAGGGTGGGGGGAAGGGTTATATTTTGGCAGGAGGGCTGCAGGGAAAGAGCTGTATCATGCTGAGAGATGTGCCCCAGGACCCCTCCACTGCTGTTCCCTGTATCCAGGAAGGGATGGAGGGATTAAACCTGGCTTGATTTGATTTCAGCTGCTGGGTTTGGAAAGCAGGAAAGTGCTTTGGCTTGCACATGATCTGGAGCTGAAAGAACCTCCTGTAGATGATGACCATGGACATGGTCTCTGAGAGAAGACAGGAAATGGAGTTATGTGATCAATAGTCCTAAAATCAGGCCAAATGTTTTGAACAAGAGCAAGAGCAGGCAACTTTTGACAGTGTTGAAAGTAATTCCAGCAGCATTCTTTCCTCTCAATCATCTGACCATGAGAAAGCTGTTCCATGTGCCTGAGACCCCTTTTAGCCTTCTGTTGCTTTGTATAATGTACATACAACACATAAGTCTCTGCAATTTCATGTGCACTAACAAGAGGCCATAAAAGAATGCCTGAAAAAAAATAATAAAAAAAAACAAACCCAAAACAAACAAACCAGAAAGAAAACAGGTCAACATGGACAGAACATCCAGGTGTGTGGGTAGCTAACACTGATCTGTCTCTCCACAATGGCAGAGCTGTGACAGAATTAGTTGCTTCCAAGAGATACTCGTGGAGAGGCAGGTACTGAAGGTTAGCTTTGCTACATCTCTGTGAAAGCAAACTCTGCCTTCTCTGAGCAGATTCCTCAGTCAGCAGGTTAAGAAGAGCCTGTGAACATTGCTCATTAAAACCTCTGGGGTGGATTTCCAAGGAAGAAAGCATGTGAGCACTTTCTGCTGTGCTAAGTCAGGACCAGTGAGACCCATTAGCAGACAACACTCAAAGGTTTGTCCAAGAAGGAACATTTGGCACCCTCTTGGATTTATAGGAATTGACCTGGGTACTTTTATATCTCTGATAGCTGTAAAAATGTGATTCTGAAAATGTTGAGCAGTTTTTAGAGAAATTCAAAAATCCCTTTCCTAAACATCTCTGAGGAGAGAGTCCTCCACTGCAATAAACAGCTCATGGGACCATAAATAAGAGGACTTCCAGGTGAAGTATTTATGATTGTAACATGTATTTCCTGGCTGAGAAACACATTTTTATTCAGGAATTATTGGGAAAGGACTACTTTTCCTCATGGCAGTAGGGATAAAAGAATGAGTGGGTCTGGATGAAGGCAAGTGCATGTTTGTTCAAGGAAACTTCAAAGGCATCAACACACAAACATACACACTCATTGTGGTGGGAATCAAAGGTTATTTAAGTTCTTCCATTAAAAATATCATTCTTCAATTGTTTTAGCATGTTTAAGATGTCTAAACCCTTATTAATATCCTTTAAATCTCCTTTCACACACACTGTAAAACCTTTCAACAAAGGACTCATTTTATTGGACTTGAATGTAATCTTGTTGTTTAGCAAATAAAATAAAGGTTTCACTAATTAAAAACGTTACAACATTTAGACTGGTCTCTTCTTTCCACTGCTTTAATTAAAAGGCATCTGGAGGGAAGGTTTCGAGAGCTGTATCTAAGTTTGATTTATTAATTCTAATACCAAGGCCAAAAAGGAACAAGATGTTCTTGAAAGAATTTCATCCAGGAGATGTAGAGGGTGGGAAATAAGAAATGTAGAGGGCGGGGAAGGCTTGGCTTAGCTCAGAGCCACTGGTTCAGGTGGTCAGCTCTGAGCAAACCCTTCACAAGAACAACAAGGGGGTACAAGAGGCAGAGATGGCATTGCTTCGTCTCTGTTGCCATGGAGAGCAGGGTTAAAATAGACACACTTTGGAGTTCAAGGATGAGGAATGTGCTCTTCGGGGCCCTGAAGAGCAACAATAGCAACAGCAGCTCTGGCCTCGTGCCGCTGGCTACACGTCCCAGCTATCCATGGGCTGTGCAGAGCATCCCACCAGCTATCCATGGGCTGTGCAGAGCATCCCCAGCTATCCATGGGCTGTGCAGAGCATCCCCAGCTATCCATGGGCTGTGCAGAGCATCCCCAGCTATCCATGGGCTGTGCAGAGCATCATCCAGCACAGGAGCTGCATCCCTCCCAGCTGGATGAAGGGAGGACACCAGCTCTTGCTTTCTAGGCTCCTTTGAGCACCCACACCACCCTGGCAGGAGGTTCAGGCACAGGGTACAGGGGCAGGGCTGAGATTTGGTGGTCTGTGTGTGTTTGCTGAGAAAAGGTGGGTTATCCATTAGTGGGATTTGCTCCCTGCTAATCCTGGACAGCATGAGTGTTCCTGCAGAGCCCCTGCTGACTCCAACATGCACTGGGTTTGAATCCATGTTTCAATGGAAAACTAGCCCAGAGAGGTTCTACTCCCTCTGCTTTTTCCTTCCCTCACTCAAACTCCTGTTGATGAGCACCTGCTCTGTGCTCAAAATCAGTGCAATTTTCAAGGTTTATAAGAAAGCTTGTGTTTGTTCTCAAGGGCTATTTTTAAACACAGATCCCTGATCCACTTAGATATGAGCTGGCACAATGGAGCAGGGTGGACAGCTGCCTCACTTCAGAGAAGGAGTAGCCAGAGGATGTGAACTTCCACTAACTTTGCCTCTAGGAAAGTTGCAGTGGCACCACATCCTACACCTCCTCTCCCTTCTCCTCCTCCTGGCAGTGCTTGAACAAAGACCAAATTCCAGCCTGGTTTTCAATGGACACCCTATTTCACAGTGCCACTCTATACTTGACTCCAAATCCCACTACCTTGGCTTTGAGATGATGTGAGGCATTGAGTCAGTGCTAAATGCCAGGGAGGCAGAGAGGTCCTGGAGTCCCTCTAGTGCACAAGCTTATGAGGGAGGATATCCCAAGGGCTGCTGCTATTGTCCCTTTCAGAGGATGGCAAAGGGATAGGGGCTTGCTTTTCTCTATGGAAGAAAGTTGGGGTACATGATCATTTTAGGTCCCTTTCAACTGAAATAATCTATTCTATTCTATTCTATTCTATTCTATTCTATTCTATTCTATTCTATTCTATTCTATTCTATTCTATTCTGTTGTGTTCTATTCTATTCTATTCTATTCCATCTAAGCCTGTTTCCTTTCACGAGTGCAGAGATGGTGCAGTCATGGCTCCTGCCTCATTCTGAGGAGCAGGAATGGGTGAAGCCAGGTGATGAAGGTGAAGCTTCTCTAGCACTGAGCTAAGCAAACACCCACAGCTCTGACCATGGCAGAGGGATGGCTCTTCCACCTCTCAGCACTGAATGCCTCTTCCACCCGTGGCTGGGGGAGCCCTGAAGAGCTCTTTCAATCTTGTGTTTGTTTTACAACTTTCACCTCGCTCAGCACCTGAGCTGTGAAAATATAAAGGATGAGATGGTGGGAGTCTGAACCCCAGATTCAGCATGGCACCTTGCCACTAGCTAACACAGAAGATCTCTAGCTTCACTCCCCCATCCTTCCTAGACTATAAAAGATATTTTCAAAGCTTGGCCTCATGTGTCTTTACTGATGTTGAGCAATGACACCACTTTCCAGCTCAGTCACTTGCATCTCTCCCACACATCTGTTGAAGGACCAGCAACAACTGTTAAAGGGAGCATGAGACATCATCCACTTCTGGAAAATGTTAATGTTTTCCTGCCTGATATGCTCAGCTAGGCTGGAATTATTAAAAAATATATATATATAAAAAAAGACTTTTCCACAAGATTTCTGGGAGGGGTCTGCAAAGAGGAACTTGTTGTCAGCCACAGTTCATGACTAATGTAATATAAAAAGCAACTGTTTGGCAGGACTTTTGACAAGGGACTGTTTCAGAAATGAGGTTATTATTTTATGTGCAAGGTTATATTTAGAATTTGTAGACTGCAGAGTCGCAAGAAAATAATTGCATCAAGGAAATCTGGTGGAATCACAGACCATGAAAATGCAAAGCTTGAATCACCCTAGCCCTCAGGAGCCTGGGATTCATTCCACCAGTGCTCACAGCAGCTCATCCAGTTGTTGGAATTTCCTTGACTTTAAAGCAGTTTATGCTTCCCTGTTGATACATTTACTAAAGCAATAACTGCAACATGTGAAAATGACTGAAGCTGTAAAACAGTTTCTAGACCCTTAGAGAACAGACTTCAAACTGTCTCATTTTGAATTGTACTTCCTCCTCCTGGCACGGGTGCATCCGAGAGGTCTGAAGATAGGAATCCTCAGGAATTTGATTATTGTTCAGACGTGGCTTTCCACAGGATGATTCACACACTCCTCATTTGGGCATCCTGATGTCATTTCTTCCTAAGAATGTGTCTAGAATACAGAATGCCCCAAGATGAGAGGGCAAAGCACTGGGCTGTGACACCCTCACCCTTTCACCCCACAAGATCCTCCCATGGCAGCTTAAAGCCCCCAAGCAGCTGTGGGCCATGTTGATAGCAGAGGCCATAAGGAAAGCTGAGAGATATTTCATTCCAAATCCTTGTGCTGGATCAGAAAGGTGGTCTGATCTGATGGTTCCATGTGTACCCTTTCAGACACCCCAACTGTTTGCAGTTGGCTAAATGGATACCTGATTTTGTTTTTAAATTAAATAGGTATTTTGTTGAAGTCTCACTCAATGCAGTGTACAGTGATGGGCCAGGTAAGATCCTGACAGTCACAGATCTTGCCTTTTCTAACTAAAAGCATGTGTTTATCCCAGGGAAGCGGGACACGTGAAAAGTGCCAAGGGTTGGCTCAGGTAAACTGGCTTTGCAAAAAAACCCCATAATGCCTCCTCTTCACTCCTGCATCTGAGCTGAAGAGTATAATGGCTTTCAGTTATTTTTATTTGGTCAGGAAAGACAAGACTCTTGTCACAGCATCCCAAGGGGCAGATAAATACAAACTGTCCATGGCTCTCAACCTCCCTCCTGCTGAAGGGCACGTATGGTACCTAAGAAGAGTCTCTTTCTTCACAAGTCAATACACTGCCATAGTGTCCTCAGTGAGCAGGAAGGAGGGATGGGGCAAAAGAGGGTTTCAAAGAAAGAGATGAGAGTGGTGGTGACATTTATTTCAAGACCTTCATGATGAAAGGTTCCCCATGCTGTGAGGACTCATTCATGCCATTTCAGAGCTGGCATTCAACCAGGGCTTAATCCGGTGCAGAATGAAATCAGGCATTATGAAGAGATGGATGGTTCTAATTGAAATAATAACATAAATATAATTGAAATATAAATATATATATGGACAGACACATGCATACTGTGTAAAACCCCCATGGAAACAACAATAACCTTTTAGCTCTGCGAGCCAACCAACCTATTCCTGGAACCGCCTCTAATCTGTGTGTTTGCACCTGGGGTTCTTTAAGGAAATGCAGAGTTGTAATTAGCTGGGGGCGTGGAGAAGTCAGATGAGTGGGATATTCACACTCTGAGACCAAAGCATGAGTGTGCACTAGGTCACAGCCAGAAGGAGCCAGCGTGCCAGCCTCGTCCCAAGAGGACGCTTTACGTGCTCTCCATCATCAAACAGCCACACACTGCAACTCACAGATTTCCTCCAGTGACCATAAAGCTTTTCAAAAAAACTTTCCTTCTGAGTTAGTCATTCAAAAAGTTGCTCTGTGACATTAAAAAAAAAGACCCTTGGATTTCTCCAGGCTCCTGCACAGCTTTAGCAGCCGTGAAGCTGGTACCAAGCTGCCATGAGGCCTTACAGTGCCTACATTGTTGGTGGGAACCTTAGGGAAAGAGGTTTCTGGACATGCCCTAGCGTCCACTTTCAGGTGATAACTTCTTGGCTAATAAACACATTTAAAACACAAAATATGAATTTCCCTTATTGCTCAGGATGGAGTGGCTGCCAAGCATTGGCAATTAGGATTATGTCTGGAGAGGGAAGGGGTTTAGCCAGCACCTTTGGACGTTCAGCACAGGAGACTTGGCTCATGGCTGAGACAGCTCCCACATCTGGCTGGAAGGGCTGGATGTGACACTCAGGTGAAGCTTTAAACTGGGCCTAGGCCTGGCAAGGTAAGGCACAGCTTGGCCCAGGTTCCTACAGGCCAGTTCCTGGGCAAACAGTTCCTTCTTTTTCCTGTTCACTGTTTCTTTCCTGGTTTTGTCTTGGTCTTATACAGAGTCTCCAGATCCACACCAGCAGTGTCAAAAAATGTTCAGGAGGTTCCACGAACAAAACTGAGGAGTTTAGAAATCCAAATCTCCAATCAGTATAGCACAGCCCACAAATGGGCTCTTGAATCTTCCTCTCCTGGACACTGCAGGCCACAAAAAGACTTTTGGAAGGAGAAGATGTTTGTATTGTTTGTGAGAAGGATGCTCTGTAAACAACTGAGACCTGTAGCTACCCTGAGGTAACATCGTGGTGTGATTAGTGGGGCAAACAGAGAATTTGACAGAGCAAATGGTGGAGCTGAGAGTAACATGGAGACTTCATTTTGTCGAGGCAGATGTTGCCATTGGGTGGAGTGTCTGGTGTGTGTTCTTGTCAGTGACAAGCCTGAAAAATGCCAAAAAATTGTCATCAGTGATTAAGCTCCCTCACTCAGGGAGGCTTTGGGAATAGCAGTCAATGGCTTTATAATTAACAAAAATTACTGAGAAAAGTGTCATTTGGATGCTTCTTTTCTCTCATCAAAGTCTTTCCGTCTCTAAGTCCCCTTCTGAGCTGGTCTGTCTCCCAGCCCATCTTTCCTGTGATGACAAGGGACAACAGACTGCCTCAGATCACACGAGGCAGGACAGATTCACAGTTGCCAATTTGTGAATCATACAGTGACTAAAGAATCTCCACTGGAGCCTGCTCCTCTGAATGCCAGTCAGCATTTGCATTGCACCTGATCCTGGCTGGGTGGTCAGTCCCAGGCACGGTGTTCCCTGCTGGGGCTCACTCCTGCCAGATAAAGCAGTGGATCACTCAGTAGACTCAGAGCTGACTAACACAGCCAGAAACCAGCTCTTGAAACTCTTTGATCTGCCCTGCCTGCTGCTCAAAGATCCAAACTGGAGCTAGGACCACATCAGGGCCTTCATCTCTGAGCTGGTCCTGCTGGATGGATCGTGGCTTCTGTACTTGGTACCATGAAAACCTCTTCTCTAGCTGGATCACATATGTGTGGCTGGAGAAATGGGAGTCTGGCAATTTTTAGAAGCAAGGTTGCTGATTTATTAGGCACAAATTATACTCAGGAAATAGATCTGTTGTGGTTTGCATGCTTAGCTCCCCACCAGAAGTGTATGAAGCTTGGCCAGCACAGCCCAGCTGATGCACAGAGTGTGCAGAAGCCTGAACTTTTCCTTTTGGAGATGAGGAGCCCAGATGAGCCCCAGGGAACTGTGACAAATTCACACCCATGCTGGATGAGGCCCCAAGAGGATGCACAACACCCCTTCCACAGGCAGACTGCATACATTAGTGTAGGAATTACTCAGGAAAACCCATTCTTAGAGAGAGCTGGCTTCTATTTAGCAAATGCCACATGAAACAAGCTGTCATGAGATTGCTGTCTTTTATAGCATGATGAAGCCCTTTATTTCTCAACCTCTTTTTTTCTTGAAGGAGTCCTCTTGAATATACAAATTTTATCTCCTCCTCAGAAGGAGATTCACCATCTTCATATCTGAGGCTAAATTATCCTTCCCAGGGGGCTGGACAAGCCTGCCTGTGAACCTGCTCCCACTGATATAAACCCAAGGAAGTGTCACCAAAAAATGTGATTAGGGTTCAAGGGAGCTGGTGGCACTGTGGTTGTGTGCTGGCCCCAGGTGACACAGTGACATGCTGAAGTCACATGTCAGTGTGTAAAGCATGTGTTCAAACACCCACAGGCGGGGTGGCTCCTTGGATGTGAGTTTGTTGATCGTAGGGGAACTGCAATGGATGGGGGAGCAAAGAAGGAGCAAAGAGGGACGCAACAGCATGTGGAAGTGGCAGATCCTGTGAAACACACCACTGGAAACACCAAATATCTGGACAACAGAAATCCCTGCTCACTGCTTCAGAGAGGCAACTGGTAGAGGTCTCCAGAGGCATGGGTGAAATGTGGGGGTCCCACTGCAGCCAGAGCTCAGCCTCCCCAAGTCCCACGGCCCCCGGCGAGCCCTCAGCAGCATCCTGCCAACAGACTGGAGCTCCTTAAGGCTCAAAGACTGGAAGTGTTGTTCCAGGCACAAGGCAGCAGTGTTTAAACTGCCTGTCCCCGGGGCTTTCTCTCTGGAGCTCTGTGATTGCGTCATGTCTCCAGTGAGGTCAGCGCTCAGGTATCCACACGGAGTTTCTGCCTCTCCCCGAGCAGGATGTGGCCAAGCCATCACCAGGAGGGTGTGCAATGGGATTGTCCCTCCTCAGTAGTCCTTTCTTCAGGAGCTGGTTTCCCCCTGCACACCCATGCCAGTCCTGTGGTGGGGAAGAAAGGGGCATTTGTTTCTTGCCTACCATTAATAGAAAGGGCTGGAAGTGTAACCAGAAATGACAATCTGAGTGAAATGTGATGCCTCTAGAGGGGCCCAAAAGGCAGCAAAGTGGTGCCTTCCAGCCACGCCAGAGACTCTTTTCTCCCCCTCTCCAAAGAAGCAGTCAGCTTGGGAAATCTGGTGCTCACAAACGTATGTTTTTTCCCTCTAAAGACAATAAATGGTGTTATAGATGGGCAAAGCTGATGTCCAATGTGGCCACACACTGTGAAGCTTGGCAGGCTTCCTGTGCTGTCAGTAGGCTCTTCGTTTCCCAAGGAGACTTTAGATACTTCCTTCTGCTGCAAGGGCCACACATAGAGATGGAACAATCCATTGGAGAATGCTCTATACCCCATCCCATCCAGGATCTGGGCAGAGGATGAGACACCAGCACCTGACTGGAATTTGTGCCTCCAACTCCATCTGCCACTGCTGACCTGCAAAAGCAGGGCCTGCCTGAGGGGTAAAGGTCCAGTCCAAGCTGGCCAACCCATTTCTCAATGCTAAGTTTCAGTGGACAAGGCTGTAAATTCAGGCATACACAGAAATGACCATCATGTGGAGAAACAGCTCTGACCATCAGCTGCTCTTTCAGTCTCACATACTGCATGGGCTGGGCTCACTTAGAGTCATCCTTATCTCTCAGGTACAAGTGTTTGGGGAGCTTTTCTAGGCACAGATGTTCAAGCAAAGGTCCAATTTCATGTGAATAAGGTGTAAGCGGGGAAGGAAGAGTTGCTTAGTATCTGGCTTGGACAATGTGTAATTCTCAAGAGCTGTCTTCACAATTTCCCCCAAACACTGCCTTTGACCAGTAGCTGCCAAAATAAGAAATAAAAAAAAAGGTGAGACCTTAGACAGATGTTAAAAAAGTTAGAGCAAATAAATGGTATGTGGCTTCATATCAGGAATATGAACTACAAACAAAACTCAACATCCAGTTGCCATTGAAGCAAACACAGGACAAGAAAGCACCAAGACCTTGACCTTTTCCACACACCTGCAACACCGATCTGCTTCCCTGACTCACATCCCCTCCCTGCCCTCCCAGCTCCAGGCACCACATCCCCTGCACAGGCTGAGCTCTGTGCAAATGCAGGCACACTCTTACACACTCAGACACTCAGACATGCTCTCACACACTCAAACACACCCAGACACATTCTCACACACACACTCACTCAGACACACTCACACACCAGACACACTCTCACACAGACACACACACACACACTCAGACACACTCAGACACTTGGACACTCACACACTCACACACACACTGTACACACTCTCACACACTCTCATATGCTCTCACACACTCAGACACTCAGACACACTCAGACATGCTCTCACACACTCACACATTCACACACTCACACACACTCACACACACTCAGACACTCTCACATGCTCTCACACATTCTCACACACTCTCACACACTCACACTCACACACTCAGACACACTCAGACACGTTCTCACACGCTCTCACACACTCACACTCAGACACACTCACTCTCACACACTCTCATACACTCACACACTCTCACACACTCACACTCAGACACACTGTCACACGCTCTCACACACTCTCACACACTCAGACACACTCAGACACACTCTCACATGCTCTCACACGCTCTCACACGCTCCCTCTCCCCACGCAGCCCGCGGGCTGGCTGCCGGCCGTGCAGGGATGCTGCCCGGGCAGGGATGCTGCTGATTCACGTGTCGTCACCGGCGCTGCCCTCCCGCATCCCCGGCTCTGCTGCGCCGCACGTCGCTGGCACACGGCGGGGCCGGCAGCGTTTGCTGCTGCGAAGTAGGGTACTGGGGCAAATGCCCTCTGCATAGCAATGAGGAGAGAGCCGGCCCCGAGCAGACACGGAGCAAAGGTTCCCTATTCTCTTTTCTTGGCCGGCGGCACATGCGGGGCAGCGGGGATGTGGGAGAGGAGGGAAGGAGCGGCGTGAGCCAGAGACAGCACCGGGAGCTCTGTCGCACTTTGGGATGAATGCTAAGCAGACCCCACCGGGCGGGAGTGCCCAGATGAATGGGATCCTTTCACACCAGCCTGACAGAGGAGGGATTTCATAGTTCTCCGAGCAGCACAGAGCTGCCTTAATCCAGCAGATACAATGCCCTGCTCATACGGCTCAGGAAACAAAATAAATATGTTCTTGCAAAGACATCACAATGAAGCTTTTAAGGACTCAACACAAGAAGGCTCTACCTGGCTCTCGGGTCTCCTCGCATGTGTGGGAGTTAAGAGCCAGGCTTTTTATTTTCTCCCTCTCTTTGCCTTTCTCAACATTTTCCCCAATCACTGAACCTGGCCCTGGGGTGGAGGAGGAAAAGTACATTTCCACATAGGCTGTCCTCTAAAAACAAACAGAAGCAGTCACCCCCAGGTTAATTCTAAAGAAAGCAATCACAGATACTACTGAGAGAAAAAAATTTACTCTGCGGATCAAGTAAAAATAAGCAAAAAAGACAAGAGCTGAAGGGACAATGTCTTGTGAGTACAAAGAAGGTGTTTGTTGCCCATGTCTACCATCATTGCCATCTCTACCAAACAGGCTTCACAGCACCAGCAGGATGCAGAGTTGTGACTACAGGTTAACCACAGAGAGAAGCTCTCTGTCAAGGACCAGTGCCTGTTCCTTCCACTTTCCCATTAATCCATGCAGGGATTCAGCTATACTGAAGCCAGATTATTTCAAAAGCAGCTGTGGAGCTGGAGATGAGTCCTTTGCACCATGGCTCATTCCTTCAGCATGTGCCCTGTCCTGCAGGACTGCAGGCTGCTGCTGCTCAGCAGAGTCTGGTACCCAGCAAGCTCCAAATGGCTTTGAGACTATTTCTGCACTTGCATCCAGCTATGGGTGGAGAGGAGCCTTTAGCACTGGTGGCCAACCCAGCTGCCCTACTCTGGCCACATGTTTGTCTTTAGATATTCTGGCCTTTCTGTGTGATGCTGCAGCAGCAAAGAGCATTTACTCCACTGTATAACAGTGATACAGTACAGGGGATCCATGGCCCACTCACTGTGCTCATGGGGTTGTTTATGGTGCTGCCATCAGTGATGCTTGGGTCCATCCTTCATTTCTAAAACTTTTCTTCTCCAGGTGGCACACAGCCTTCAGAAGGGGCCGGGTGACTTCAGCACAGTCAAGGTATATGTGGTTAATTTCTTATTTCTGTGCTGGTTTGGATTTCCAGTTCAAGGTGACCTTTGTTGTGCTGGGAGAGAATATATTAATATCTCTGCTAAGAGATCAAGAAGGCTCTTTGAAACACTGCAGCTGAAACCTCTCTGAGGAGATGGGCTTGTAATCCCCAGAGGTTGCAACAGAATTATACCACAAATATGGACATGTGACTGCCTTCACTGGCCATCAGTGCTGTCCTTGGTGTGGAGGACCAGGAACATAGGGTGATTTGAGCAGCCTTTGGTACCTATATGGAACAAATTTCAGCCTGCAGGACTCTGCTGTCACACATCAGCTCAGGAAGCTTCCTGCCTGCTCTGCACGTGGCAGGTACTACACAGCAGCATAAAAATGTCAAATCCACCCCTGAGATGAAGAGCTTGTGTCAAACTAATCAAAGCATAAAGACATTAAAAAGCACAGAGGCAAAGGTTTTATGACCAGAATTGGTGGCTTCCCCACCAGACCTCCCTGAATAGACCCAGACCATAAAATGTCAGCTGACAAGGGCAGAAATTGTTCTTTCTCTCAAGGAGCAGAGACATACATTTTGGAGACAAAGCTCTGCTTTCCACAAACCCTAGCAGCCTATTATCCCACTGCAAGACTTCTGGTCACATTTTGCTTTCCCAAAGCTCTGTTGAGAACCATTGCTGACGCCTATTGCTAATGCCCATCGCTGAAACGGAAACACACTCTTCCCAAAATTAGCCTAAATGTGGCTCTTGCTGCTGGATGTGTTTTCGCTCCCATGCTCTGCAGCCTGTCTGGATGCAGAGTAAAATGCCCGTTTTCCTGCCAGCTTCCCGTGCCCCTCTGTGTGCGAGCGCCGCCGTTCCCGTGCCAGAGCTGCCGGGATGAGGCGGTGGGCTTGGCTGGGATAGTGGCAGCTCCACCATTCCCCAGGCCCACGAGGTGCCAGCAGTGCCAGACTGTGTCAAGTGACGTGTGAGTCACCACTCAGCTTCTGCTCGGCAGCAAAGCAGAAATCCACAATTCTGGCAAAATTTAGGCCCTTTTATTATTCTCTCTAGCAGCCTTACCGAGCTGGCTTTTTTAGTGTCCCAAACCAGAGCTGAATAGAGCTGCCAAGGGCTGTCATCCCAAGTTTCTGTTTCTAATTTCCTTGCAGTGGAGATGCTGAGATGGCTGAGAATATTTCATTTTACCACCTGGCCGCCAAAGGGCTGGGTCTGCATTTTGGGTGATGTCACATTTCCTGAGCTTTGGAGAATGGTTGTCTCTCCTTTCTCTTTTGGCGCAAAATGAGCTCAATCATTCAAAAAAAGAAATCCCTCATGAGCTGCCAAGGAAATACCAATGAGAGAGACAGGAACAAAAGCACAACTGTAAAATCAGAGGAGACAAAAGGATTAAATAAATCTGGTGGGTTTTTTTCCCACACAGACTGTAGCATCCATGTCAACTAATGACAAGAATTATTTGGTGATGTCAGAAGGAGTTGGAACAAATCTGTTCTTCCTTAACAGCCCTGTGTCTAAAGCACCCATCCCAGTGGGTTTGTGGTTAATCTGGCTAAAGTCTGTGCCCTCTTGGACACAAGCTGTAGCTCCCATACAGCCCTTCCTAGCAGGATTCATCTCGGAGAGGTCAGGGAGATGACTAATAACCAAATGTGCTCTCAAGCCAGAGGACTGAATTAATTTGTGTGGCCAAAAGCCCCATTAATAATCTGTACACACAATATATATAGTTACCTTTTAAATATAGAGGCTTTGTCCAGAGATATTTCCATTAGTCCTGTTTACTCCCAAACCACTTGGGCTCAGACATCTCAACGTCCTGAACCTAAATGTGGATAAAGTGCGAGGCAGCTGTCCAAAGGGTGAGACAGAAGGGAAATCACTGTGCCAAGCAGCTTTAATGGAAAAAAACATTTCGAGTTGCCACAGTTCAGTTTTCTTTTTTTTAACCTGGGTAGCCCAAAAAATTCAATGACTGGGTTACATCAGAGGTAGGGATTAGGTGCTCAGGATTACCACCACATTAGGTGCTCATGGAAAAGGAGTCACAAAGAGAAAGCTAGATTTGGTTATTTGAATATCACTACTGGAAAAGTTTGAGTCAAATTTACTGGGAATTCCCACGGGAGCAACAATCTCCTCTTTATGCTGTTATTTGCCATTGCATGGCATTTCTATCAGTTTGCTAGTGAAGCGACCCCAACTTCTTTAAGAACATCTGCCACACCAAAGCACCTATAAAAGAACATCTCTTCAGTGACTTTTGGGTTGAGAAGTATCCAATGGCTCCTTCCTGTTTGTTCCTTAGGCTGTGCCACTCGGGAGCTGAATTGCACCAAGTTTTGATTTGGGTTTGGTTTTGTTCTTGAGGGTGTTGACTTTGGTTTTTTCCCCTTTCTGAATTAAGAACAGGAAATCAGTGTAAAAGAGCAACAGCAAAAAATAGCACCTCTATGGTGAGGACATGTGAGCAGAGGACGGGTAATGCTTAATGAATACAGGGGTTAGCAAATATTTTCACCCAGAAACAACGTTCCACCACCTGTAAATAGCAGCAATTCAAACAGAGAGCTCAAGCTTAGAAATAAATACATGAATCACTGTTTTTATTCCTTAGTCACATTAGTTACTAAATCCTCGGGAACTCCAGTTCTTCCACTCTCCTGGTTGAGCTGGGAAAAGCAGAAGTGTAAGGCCAAATGCTGACTCAGAGCACCAAAGTAAAACATATATGTGACAGAAGGGCTTTCAAGAGCCATTCTCCATGAGATCTGCCTTGTTCCTGCTATAGAGCCCTTCTGAGACTCTTGTTGAGGACTCACAGCTTTAGAAATAAGGTTTGGTTTGATCAAAATAAAAAATGAAGCTTTCCAGATAAAGGAAAGCCTGAGAGTCTATGGCTCTGGGCTGGTTGTGCTGGCTGGTTTGGAAAAGAAAGCAATAGGGGTCTGATCCCAGCCATGGATGGCTGTGGGACTGCACTCTTCTGTGTTGCCCTCCACTGTCTTTAGACAGTCCTTTTGGCTGGCTGCAGGAGATCAGTGCAGGTCCCAGCTCACCAGGGAGGCTTCTGGAGCATCTCCCAACATGCCAGGAATGGCAGCCACAACACAAGCTTTTATTCCCACATTTAGCCCCATAGAGAAGCACTGTTGGTGTTTTTGGCAACAATGAAAATGAATAGGAAAAAATGGGTTCTTGGGAAAGGAGATGGGGAGAAATTAAAAGGAATATCCTGAGACTGCATCTCTGTCACCTAAGGGACAAAGAGAAATAGGCATTGCTAATTAATTAGTGTTTTTCAACATTATGTAAAATGCTTTATAAAGTCTCCTTTGAGCTGCCCTGATGTGCTGGGGGATGTTTGAGCCTTTTCAGGTCTCAGCTGGCTCGCTCACACCTCGGCCGTGCCGGCTGCTCCTGCAGAAGTGGGGCATTCACGCTCCCGGGGTGTTAATGATTTCACCCGCCATAAACCCGGCACTCCACCGCGCTCCGCGGACACACACCGAGATGAAACACTCCCTTTGAAGAACAGGAGGATAGGACTGAAGTTTCTTCCTGGGACAGTTCCATCTCCATCCCCAGGAAGGTGCTCATGGGAGATTTTATCTCCATCCCCAGGGAGGTGCCCACGGGAAGCATCATTTTGTTCCTACCAGTCACGGAAAAATCTATCCCTCTTAGCCTCACTGGTATTGATTTATTTCAACATACTAACACAGCCCTGGGTTCAGGAGGCTGTAAATGCCTGATCTAGAGCATTTTCTTGGCTCCTGCACTGAGAAAGGGGCATGGGGACTCTGTAAAGCAGCGATGCCAGCATTGAGGGGCAGAACACCTTCTCATTGCTGTGCTCTCCACCCCAGACACACACAGTTAATTTCTTCCTCAAGCACTCTGTTGACAAATTTTACAGGAGGCTGGGAAAGTAATGAAAATAGTCTGCACTGCATGTTTATTTGAAAAATGCTATAAAACCCCCTGAATAATTTTCACACTGAGGTGATCTGACCAGCCTGACATGGAATACTTAAGTGGGTAACAGCCCCAGGCCTGCCTGCATCACCCATCTGGGCACTCTGCTCTTTGTTGCTGGTGCTGCTCCAGCCCTGCCTGGGGGTGAGAGAGAGTCTGCTGCTGGCTCTGGGCTGCTCCCATTTGCATCCAGCTGTGGGATTTACCATGTCACTGTCAGGACGACTGGTGCACTGCTGTGCTCCATGATCCACTCCCCTCACCCAGAGAATGGGATACAGGGAATGCACCTGAACCAGGAATGCTCCTGCACTGGGAGATTTTCATGTGGTGACTTAGGGTAGCAAAGCATCATCCCAAGGTAAGGTGAGTCAAGGGGAAAGGAGGCAGCAAGGAAAAAACAGGATTTTTTTTCTGTTTTCAAGGAAAGAAAATGACCAACCATTCAGATGTGGTGAATTAAATGTGATCCTATCTCATGATGAGAGCATCATGGGGAGCTTCAGATTAAACTTCACAGGTTCCTCCCCCTGAAGACTGGACATTTGCATCTCAATGGACCTACAGATTCCAGTGTGCAATGGTCCCTCCCCTCCTGGAGGGTCTGAAGGAATTGTGGATACTGCTGGATTGAAGTGTTTCCACAAGTAAGGCTCCATGCCAGTACAGATGTTTCTATAGCTTTTATCCTTGCTCCATCCACAGAAGGATTTCCCTCTGTGATACACTAATGCTTTTCCCACAGATGTTAACAGCAGGAAGATCCAAACCCACCATCTCCATTGAGTGAAGCTACTTTACATGCTGGTCCCCTTCCAGCAGATCCTTCATGGATATGCTGGGGCAGTGAGAGGTGGGACTGAGAACTGGTGAAGAGCAAGGGCCTTCTCAAAGAAGGGATGGCCACAGCAAGTCTTCTTCTGGAAACCTTCTGGAAGACTCATGATCCACAGTGGAAAAGCAGGAGGGGAGAAGCACCTCCATAAACCTACATGGTTCTTTTGGAGTGAGGGATTTCTTTCATGAGGTAGCTGAGATCAGAGTTTGGACCAGTGTGTAAGACAACAACTCGAGTTGTCCTGTGCTTCAGGAGGAGCCAGCAATGCTTCTTCCAGCGACCAAACCTCTTCCTCCCTCTTCTGTAGCAAGAAATGCCAGTGCTCTGCCTTCCCACATCAGCACCTCTTCCCCCAGGGAGGCAAGGAGCAGCCTCAGGAGGGTGGGGAAGGGGACACACACTGCAGACATCCTGAGCAAACAGGGAACTCCATCCTGTGCCTGACATGGCCCCTCCAGCCTCCTTTGCACAAGCCACCCTCTCCCCTCCACGAGACTGACCATCTGCCAGCCTTCCTGCCTGTCCCTCCTGTCCCCTCCCTCCTGCCTGCCCAGATAGGCTCTCCCACTGAGGGAAAGCAAACAGCTTCTGTTTATTCCCTTTCCTCCATCTGCTAGTACATAATATGAGCCCACTCCACCGTTTTTCCCCTTCTTGTCCCCCTTTTGCCTTGCTGAAGGAGCCATTCTCCACTGAGCCAAGGGACAGCCACCTCCACTGCTCCACTGCAGATGTCCACACTGAGACAAAGAAGATTGTCCTTGGTCCAAAGAAGAAGATTTAAAAGCAAGCAAAATCTTTCATTTGGCTTCATCACCTTCAGATATTTGTCACAGGAACATAAACTCAAAATACTGACATAACATGAAAAATATCTCTTCTACTATTGACCTTCCAAGATTTATTTTTTTTTAATTATGCCTGTCACCCAAAAGAATTAAAAATGGACCTTTCAACAGGAGGAAAATTTTAAAAATCCCTAATACTAATATCACTCTTTACTGAGCTGGACTGCCTCACACTGGACACTGCAAAGTTCTGTGGGATTCTAGGTCTGGGATGCAGTGGGAAAACATAGTAACTCCCTTGCACAGCACCTCCAGCACACACCACCACTGTTATGGACTCATAACACAACACTCGTGGTGTTTGCTCTGTTCCTACACCATTCCCTGTGATTTTCTGTGGAGCTTAAGCATGTAAATCCTGCATAAATACATAAATTGGCAATTTCATAACGAAGCACTCTGCTCATAATTTTTCCAGGAAGAAATGGCTCAAGAAAAGCTGGGGGTGGGGAGGGTTGAAGGTACATTCTTTATTCTTTCTATTTACCCAAGACATATTCTCTGTATGCAACACCAGATTAAGGTGTCCCTTGCAAGATTAGAGCAGGTCCCCAATAGGGACTTGCAGCAGAGCCACATCCAGCACAGCAGTATTTCTGTGACAGTGTGACAGCTCCCTGGGTGGATGCTCTTGCTATGCTGTACGTGAGTCCCACCTCGTAGATTTCATTAATACTCACTGCAAGCCTCACCCATGGGAAGTTGGGAGTGTGTTTGTCACTTCTAGAGATGGCAAAACCCACCCCAGCACCTGGGAGCAAAAGGAGCTGCTGGAAGCATTCCTGCACTGCACAGGCAGTTCCCAAAAGCCAGAAAGGAGCCCAAGCCTCCTAAAACTAATTTTTTTTTTGGTGGTGGGTAGAGGTGGGAGGAGCTCTCCCACCCCCACTGCGAGTTATCCAAGGTGAGTCTCAACTATATTGGTCTGCTTCCAAATAAAAAATATCATTGCTTACACATAGTATTTATATGTTCCTCCACCCTGGCTTTGGCTCCTTCCCACTTTTCTTCAGAAGCTGCAGGCTGAAAAGGGCCATTCAGGGAGGCTCAGCAAAGAGAACACGGCTCTGGCCCCGCTGCCAGATCCCTGCTCCAGAGTGAGCACAACAGATTTGCAGCAGGAGAAAAAGCTTCCTTGGCCTGTGTTAACATTTTCACTTCTCACACTCAGACTATGTTCCCTTAGGCTTTTTATTTTTTTTTCCTCCTTTCCTCTTTTGACACTAATCATTGTAATAGAGACCATAGCAGCAACCAGGCAGCAGAGCTGTACCCATGTAAACTCTGGCTGAATTCTGTATATCCACACAAACCTGAGGAAGCAGCACCTTCTTCCCACGACCCTGCTTCTGAGATTACACTAAACTGACATAGATGGCCCTTGGTTTCTGCCCCTGAAACTTATTTGTAGCTGCTTTGCTACCAATAAGTGAAAAATGGAAAATAAACATGAATATGCATTTCCCTGTTGTGGATTTAGGCACATGATTCCATTGTTTTGGGGTTTTTTCCTTGTTGGAAACTGAATTTCTTGCTCTCTATAGCATATTAACTATGTCCTAATGATCAGGTCCTCAGCCAGGACAGAACAGAGTGGCTCCACATACTCACTGGAGCATGGCTGATTTGCATTTCACAGCCAATTCACCTCTCAATTCCAGTGCCCTACAGGCTTGTACAAACACAATTTCAGTGTCTATAATTGCTATGAAGCTGATTTTCAGGGGAAATTTGAAATCTCTTCACCGTATGTCAACTCTGGAGACATTCTTAGACTCTTGGATTGATACCCTCTGGTTATTAGTGCAGGTAGTCTGGGCAAAACTGGGACAGAAGCTTTTCATTGGTCATTATGTTCAAAGATAAGCTGAACCTGGTGGGAGAAGCACATGGAAAACTCTGGAGCACACAGAGTGACCTTCATCCTTTTGCCAAATCACCAAGCCAGGCAACACCAAACTCCACAGCTGCTGGTTTTTAAGCCTGTTGTCACTGGGATCACAACTGGGATTTCCCAACTCCTGCAACCAAAAATACTACCAAATTGTAATGGCTTTTGGATGTAGCCACTGTCAAAACAGAGGACACTGCTCTAGAGAAAAGCTGTGTTCCTATCCCAGTATTTCTGCTGGCTGTGCAGGAGACAACTCTTCCCCCACAAAGGCACCAGGGTCCATCTGCTGTGATTCAGGGTCATGTTTGTTGTGCACAAACACTCCTCTAGTCTTTGGGAACCTGCAAAAATATTTGTGAGTGCTATGACGGAGCACACAGCATCACAAAGATCTACCTGTGAAGGAAATCTCTATGGAGAAGCACATCATTATTGTCCTGTTTTTGAAAACAGGAATTGAATATTTTATACAACCAGGGCACTGGAGTCTGGTGGCCAATTGCCAAATTTAGATGCCAAGTGAGTGAAGGATACAGCACACAGATTGCCCTTGGGCTGGCTGGGGCGATTCAATAACTCCATAAAAACTTGAAGGAGAACATGCTGAGGGCCTGGTCCCATGCCAGGGTTTGTGGTGGGGATGCCAGGATGCTGAACAGCCATTCCCATCAATTCAATCCTAAGCTGTATATCCTCTCCAGGTGGACTGAGACAAAGAAGCCAGAAAGTGAAGCTGGGTTTGTGCAAGATTTTGCACAGGAAACAGGGAGTAATGGCAAACTGGGGGGAAGTTCTGCAATAAACCAAACTATGGGAAAGACAAAATGCTCTTTGCTCCCACAGCAACACCCAGAGCTATACCATCCCCTGAGGACTGCTCATAAATCCCAGCTCATCTTCATTCTCCAGAACATCCCTGGAGCAAAGAGTGCTGCTACCTGCCCTGATGTAACCAGACCTTGTCCTGGTTAGCCTGGCAGAGCAGCCCCCCAGAGCAAAACCAGGCCACAGTGTCTCCCTGGCATCTCCCACAGCACTCCAAGTGCTGCCCAGCTTCAGGGACCTTACAAGCTTTTCTTCTCCCCATGCTCTTGCAGTGTGTGTTTTCTTTGGCCGCCTTGCCCCCGTCTCCTTTTCATTTCTAATTTTTGTATTCACTCCCTTTACGCACAGCAGTTGGCTCCAGTTGGAGCAGACACAGGTCCTCGCTTGTTCCAGCTGGAGCCATAGCCCACGGAGTGTTCTGAGTCGTGAGGGGGAGGAAAATGGTGACAGAGGAGAAGTGACTGACAGACCCAGGCAGAAGAAGGATGAGGGGAGTGGAGGGGACTGGCTCGTGGGGATGCTGGCCTGAGGGGCTCGTGGAGCTGGGTGAGCTCCACCTCCCTCAAACAGCTTTCTGTTGTCCACCCAAAGGAACATCATGTTTTTTAAAAACCCCAGCACATCACAAGTGCCAGCTGAATACAAAATGTAGTGTTCATGGTTGGGTTTTTCATCCAGGACTGGTTTTGACTGTATTTTTCCTGTTGTTTATTGGCACTTGTGATGTGTGTATAAGCTGGTGTCGGCATGCTCTGGTGAAATGAGATGCTGGTGGTTTGGTTTGCTTGCTCTTCTCCAGGAAATGTGGCTCCCTTGTGGCAGCCTGTTCCTGTTGCTCTCTTCTGCCTCATCATGTAAGTGCAGAGGCTGTGAGGGTGTCTGTGCTAAAAGCCATTAGAGAACTGGACAGAAGGGATGTACCCAAGCCCATATGGAGGACTGTGGTGAGGGTGGGCAGAGGATCCAGCTCTTTGCCTCAAGTACAACCTCTGTCCTCACACAGGGACAAGAAACTCATTGCCATGCAAGCCACTGAGGGAACTTTGAAGGGGTAAAGCCCCTGTAAAGTGGCGGCCATCCATGTACCACGCTCTGCACCACACCCTGCATCTGCACTGGGACATGCCTCATAACACAACAGCAATTAACAGGTGCACTGAAGTTGGCTAAAGAATCAGATGAGTTCCTCTCTCCTCATTGGAGTGCTTATTGCTTGTGAAAAGTCTACTATGGGACACTGCCAACTTGGTCAAGCAGGATTCTATAACATTCTTCACAAACATCAGTGCTCCCATCTATAATGTCACCAATGTCCTTAGGACCAGGTTAAAAATCTCCAGGTCTTAAGGCTGTCATGGTTTCTCAAGACCTCTTTTCAGTTTTACCTTGACAGGTGACTTACTATTTACTTCTATTGATTTTACAGCATGGAAGGGTCCCCTTATGAAATAAAACACCTCTGATCAAAGACACATATTGCTTCTGAAATGCTGCCCAAACACAGGCCAAAAACTGTCTCAACCACTCAGAAAAGCTCGGAAATGAGCCTTCCCTCGGGGAAATTCCCAGCCTCCTAATTTGATCACCATCTTTCTAAACCTTGTGTCACAAGCAGATGAAAGGAGAAGCCTTTTGAGAGGGAAAAGACCACTGTCACCTCTGTGGCTGTGGTAGCCTGGCACTGGAGGAGTTAAACCAGCAGCATCCCCGAGGGGCTGGAATCCACAAAGGTGTGCAAATGGCAGCCAGCCCATCTGAAGTGCTGAGTTTGCCCAGGGACTGCTAAATTCCTGCCTCTCCCCGTGCAGTTGACATCTCCATCCCCACCAGCTTGCTGGCTGCCTTCCCTTGCCAGCAGAGCTGGGAGAGAGAAACGAAAACACAGATGACTACGAGGGAGAAAACGCTCAGAAAAGGTGGTTTCTGGCACGGGAGGCTTTGCCATGTCACGGGCACTGCTTGGCTTCAGCCCTACAAACAGCTAGCTCCCAGCGAGGCAGCCGGTGGGCTGTGAGGAGGAGGATGGAAAAGTACCGGGGAGTGTTCGCTCCCAGCCCTCCTCCTCCCGCGGGATGCTCCGCACACACCCCCCCCGCCTGGCATTTAACACAGGGCTGTGGGGACTGTGTGCTTCCAGAGGGCACGGGCCCCGAGGGGTCACAGACCCCTGCAGTGGGAGCAGGGAGAGCACAGGGAATACATGACCTGCTCCTTTGCAAAGCTGCCTTAGAAAAGGTCTCCAGCTGGCCCTATTCCCACGGCTGATCCAGTACATTACAAGGACAAAGGAGGGGTCACTTGGACAGTCTGGAGATTTCCAAGCCTGTCTACAGGCAGAGGTGCTAAATCTTTATCCAACTCTTACCAAAGTCTGAGCCTAAGAAGCAGTAGGTGCCCCAGAGAGGACAGACAGCCTGATCTGAGAGCTGGATGGATATCTTGCAGTCACTGTTTAAAAACGGGACATAAGCAATTTATAATGAAGCAGTGTCACCAGCTGGCATCTGAAAAGCATTTCCTCTCCGTCAACAAGCAGGAGAGAAACTGGAGGGAATTGTGTGAAACCAAATTTCATGTGCCTTTATTTATATAATTATTCCCCAGTTCAGCAGCTGAGCAGCCTCAGAATCGGTTTTGGGATCAGGGTTCAGATCAGGATGTCCCCTGATCCACCAGCAGCAAGTGCCTTAAGCCCTGTTTGTGGTGTGGTGTGGTGTGGTGTGGTGCAAAAGCTTGCCAAGACAGCACCTGTGTATGAATATTGGCAGTGGAGTCATGCCCATATTTTCTTAAGCTGATGCTATGTAGGAGATAAGAAAATTCAAATCCCATGTTTGTGGGCTTCATGCAGCCATGCAGAGAAAGAGAAACAGCTTTTCTCTACCTCTGAATCTGATTTGCCCATTATCTCCCAGCTCCTGTCCTCCAGCCTGGGGAATAATTGGAAATACAGATCTCTTTATAATTCTCCTCCATAAGCACATGAGTCAGAGCTGCTGCCTTCATTTGCAGGTAATCACACTAGTGAATGCAGCCACACTAGTTCCTTGTCTTTTAGCATCCTTAGAGGGGGTGTTTCAAGTTTTAATGCTTTGGATCTGAATTAGCTCTTTCAGCTCATTATTTATGGCCATTTCTCCCAACCTGAAATGGGTCCCACAAACTCTCTGGTAAGCTGGATGAGAGGTGTCCTAGGGTGACTTTATGATGCTTGTATCCCTAATCCCTTGTATCATCTAATTCCAAGGGAGTTTCTGGAAGTGTCACTGCCCTCTACACAAAACAGCATCATCAACAACATTTAGCTTCATGATTTTCCTGTCATTTAATCTCACAACTACCATTTCCATGCCTCTGCAGCTATCAAGGAGTCCTGGGGCCTGTGGAAGTCACCTTTTTCTGTCACAGAAATGCACTGTGAAAAGCATGTCCCCTCTCTCTGGGCAAGGAGAGGGGAAAGGTAACGTGCTACATTGCTGCACAAATGATAAATCTTTAAACTAGTTCCCTGTTCAGCTTCACTGGGCAGTAGGTGGTCAGTTCTGAATTCATTCCTCAGTTTTCATTACTCCTGTGGCTCTGCCCTTCAAAGGCATTACCATCACATACCTGTGCTAGGGCAGTGCTGCCACTCCTCTTTTGTAATAGGAAATCCAGTTTCTGAGAGGACAAGGCTCACCAGTGGCCACAATGTCCCCTCAGAAGCAGTGCAGGGAACTGAACAGGTCAACACTGTGTGACACAGAGCATCCTGCCTCCTACCAGGGTGTAGGCAACCCATGGAAGGAACAGCACTGCAATTTATAACTGCCCCTAAGTACAAAGCACTTAATGCAACTTGCAATCTGACTCATACCATTTATGAGTGAGTGGCAGTTTGCTGTCAGTCAGGTTCCTGGTGTTGGATAGCAGGAAAAATTTCTTCACCAAAAGGACTGTCAAGTGTTGGGAGAGGCTGCCCAGGGAAGTGGTTCTGTCACCATCCCTGGGGGCATTTAAAAGCTGTGTAGATTGGGCAGTAAGGGACATGGCCTAGTGGTGGACTGGACATTGCTGGCTTAATGGTTGGGTTTGATCATCTTAGAGGTCTTTCCAACCTCAATGATTCTGTGATTCTGTGATCTCTCGATCAGCAATCCTGCTCTTGTCTCTATCCTGATGTGGTAACATGGGAGGGGAGAGGATTAGAGAGCAGCACTCCTCACACCCCCAACCACCTCACCAGGCTTTCAGGAGGAGCAGTGGTGTCTCCATGGGATGCTATGGGTGGCTGTAGCCTGACTTCTGCTCTGCCCAAGTGCAAGGCTGCTCTCAGACCCCACAAATAACCATCTGACCCCAGATAACAGTTTAACTCCCACTGAATTCCATTAAAGGATTGAACAGCATGTGTCTGTTGAGCTCTTCGGGGAAAAATACAAAAGCAGCAAGCAAAGGAGCCTGTTGATTTAGGAAGGGTGACAGGTAGAAAACAGCTGTCCAACTAAGCTGAGGAGCATGCAGCAAAGTGCAGGGCCCACTCTGAGCCTTGCTAGACAAGAGTGCTCTGTGCACAGAGAGCTGCAGGACTTCCAGTTCTTCCAGGGGTCCAGGTCTTCATCGCTGTTCCCTGCCAGATGCCTGTGGTCACCAGCTCCAGGGCACTGGCAGCCAGGACAAGATGACCAGAGCTGCCTCTTCTCTCCTCAAATCACAGAGTTATGCAAATTGCTCACTGGCCTAACAAATTGCTTTAAATTAAACATAGATTTTTTTTTTTCCCCTAAAGGTTGCAATGCAATCTGTGCTACTGCTAAGACCAAGAGGGTATGCTAAATTCCTATTCTCTTGCCCAGGGCCTGAAAGAAAATCATGGCCAACAGGCAGAGCTAATCCAGTTTGTAGTCTAAGCCTACACAGACCTCAATGTTTTTATCACCCAGAAACCCATCTCCATGCACTTTCATGCTGTTTTTCTGGTGAACCTTAACCTTCTCCCAAAGGATTTCATCCAGCCATCACTGGCAGGAGCCCTGGGTTTACGTCCTCATTAGTACCTTCAAACTCTAAGCATGGGTGCTGTGTTAGGGACACTACTTGCATTCCCATAGTCTTTCTGCTGCTTTCCCCACACAGGCACTGTTTAAGGAGACTGTCCTAAAACCCCTGATTTCTGAATTAGAGATTCACAAACTTTGGCCATTTTCATGCCAGAGCACCCTACTGCTTTAAATTTTGTCCCTGACTTTTCTGCTAGGGAGTTTATCTCCTCTCCAGCCAGGACACCTCATGATACCTATTATAACAGATGTTTTTAGGAAGATTCACTGGTGAGTTGCTGGAACAAATGCCTAGCAGCTGGAGCAGGGCCTGGAGAAAAGACACCCTCCATAAAATCCCTCTCTAGAGCTGATTAGAGCTCAGCTGGCTTTTCTGCTGAGACACTAATGCAATCCTTGGTCTCAAAAAAAGGACTTTTCCATGAGTTACCATGATGCTGGAAGGAGCCCAGCCCCAGGTGTCCAGCTTTCACTGCTGTGGACTCAGCCCTCTCTCCCCAGCAAGGGGCTAGACTCCAGGCTCACCCCAGGGGGCTGGGAGTGTCACCAGTGTCACCAGGAGAGATGTCCCACCACACCACTCAGCTCACAGTTCACATCACTGCAGTCTGGGGGTTTGACAGTCAGGGCCACCTAAATTAAGGGCCACCTTGATTTAATGTGTGAGTGCAGTAATACAGAGCTGCCCAAACTCTGCTGCCTGCTGCACCTCCAGCCTTCATCCCAGACACACACCTGGCCAGGCAGGTGCTTCTCCAGCCAACCCAGTGAGGGGAAATGCATCTCTGAACAAATCCTAAAATCTCTTTTTCTCTTACTCTTGCTTTCTCTCTGCTGGTGGTTTTTTTTTTTGGTCCCACTGGGTGCTGGAGCTTATGCAGAGGTGTCTGATGTGTGAAGTGAAATGTGAAGGCAGCCACAGGCCCTGCAGTCAGAACCTGTGAGTTTCCAGCAGCAGCAGGTTGGCAGCTTCTCAGAAGACAGTGCTAGCAATCACCTCAGGACAGAAAATTATGTCTGAGTGTGTTTGAGGTCAGTCTGCTCTCAGCTCTGTCAAGCATCCCATTGAGGCTTCAACTCATATTAACCAGTGCCTTCACTCCCCTGCAGCCCACGGTCATGCCTAGAAAGGAAACCTCTTTCTCCATCTTTGCACACTGAATTCCCTCAGCAAGAGCTCCAGGGTGGGGGAGGCAAATATGTTGCTGTCCAGAAAGCCAGATGCTGTTATACCAGTCTCCTCTTCATCCAGCCTCATAAATCTCATGTCATTTCTTTTGCTGTACTGAAAAGTGACCATTTATTCCCAATCAACTCAAATTCTCTCATCTGGATTCTAATCCTGGATCATTGATTTTGGTCTTGAGGCAGAAGTTTCCCATCAGCTCTCTGCAGGCTTGCTGCTTTGAGGGACCTTAAAATAATTGAATTGTTGTTTCATATTATATGCTTGTACTCATTTGCCAAGTGTTTTTCAAATGAGATTCCTGCTCAAAGTCAGGTTTCAGAAGGGGTCCTTGAGTCACTCCTTTTCACACAGAAAGGAGGCAGTTTTCTTCCTGTGCTCAAGCTACCTTTGAGGTTAAAGTGGTGCAGGCAAGATAAAATTAAGGTGTCTTTGTTACTAGAGTATCAGAGAGGACAAAAGTGAGAGAGTTTGGCAGGGCCAGCAGCAGGGAGGCAATGCTCTCAGCCTCCACTTGAATAAGTGGCAGGGAGTGTGCTGGACTCTTACTCAGTGGTTAGGGACTACCAGCCTTGAGCTGGGGCAGGGATTATGCACCTGGCCCAGGTATTCATGGAGGCAGGGAATGCCTGAGGCCAGCACTGTGGTTTGTGGGGTCAGTGGGAAGGACCCCTGGGGGTGGAGCAGCCCTGATCCCAGGCAGTGGGAAGGGAGGGTGCTTTGGAGCACTGGGTTTCCAGCTCTCCCCTTCCCACTACTCGTGCTGCCCTGTTTTCCTCTGGTGCCTGCTCTCTTCTGCATGTGGTGTGCCACACTCTGCATGGTTGTGGCAAAAGTGCTGGGCCACTGGCTTTCCTAAATCAGAGACACACCAGTAGCTTGTTTGCCCACGTCAGCAGAGAATTAATGTCACAAACCAACCTCAGCACTAACAGACACGGAAAATTGGCAAGGAGGAGAGTGCCATAATTGCAGCTGCTGCGGCAGCACGGAGCACTGCTGCCCAGAGACACACATCAAAGGAAAATCCCTGCCCACCTGGCTGCCATCAGCCCTGCTGCCTTTTTGTCTCCTGCCCCATGAGCCAGCCCTTCACCTCTGCATCCAGACTGGGGCAAACAGTGAGGCTTTAAATAAGGGCAGAGTGGCAGTGAGGAGAGAGCCCCTGCCTTGGTGTGTCCCAGGCTCCCAGGGATGGGTGCTGTCCTTCCTCACACCCCAACCACCTCCCCACAACCTGAGCTGTGTTAAATAGAGAAGCCTTTTTGGGGACAACTGGAGCCTGGGCTTTTCCAGGGCTGGCATGAGTCAGGGGACAAAGATGACAGCCACACACAGGGAAAATGGAAAAATCCAACCAGCACACCTTGCTGGTGGCTAACAGAGGGTTATTCTTGGCCACCTTCACCCTGTGCCAAGGAGGAGTGCTGTAAACACTGTCCCAGGGCCTGCCCTGCCTCCTGGTACAGCTTCCCAATTAATCAGCATCCTGAGCTACAGGCAACAGTTTAGTAATGGGAATAAACACTCATTTGCTTAATCATTTTCCCAGTGCCCAGTTCTCCTTGGCCAGCAGGGCTTTGATGCATTCCATGTTTCTCAGGTCCATTCTCAGCCCCAGCAGCACCAGTGCAGCACCTTCACCTGTGACAGGTGGGTTCCCTGGGCAGATCCTCCTGCCTAGGCCCCAGTACCTTTCCAGTCCTTGCACCAACCACCAGGCACTGCTCCTCTCTAAGAGGTAGTAACAACCAGCACAAACAGGCTCCACTCCTCTGCTAAGAAGAGCAGGAAATAAACAGCATCAGTATATTTTTGCCTTCTGCTGTAAAGCTGGCACATGGAAAAACAGAGGGAACATGAGCTGGGAGTCAGGGATGTGCATAAAAAATCACCTTCCAGATTGGACAGAGGTCAGGAGTTTCAGGAGAGCCTAAGAGATATTCCAGCAGGGAATATTGTGCTGGGAAAGGTATAAAGTCCAAAAGGAGAAGAGGACAGATGAGCTCCCAAGAAAAAGGGATAGGCACAACTTGAATTAGTGCAGGGTGGCTTTTTCACTGCTTTACTTCCACAGCCCTCCCTGCTCAGCACCCCTAAGTGTGTATCCTGTGCCAAGCACCACCATACAGCCAGAGAACACTCAGTGGCAGCTGAGGTGACACACAAACAATGGAGCTGCTGTTGAATTACTGACTTATCCAGGTGCTGCCAGCTCACTTGTGGAATATTTAAATATACTGATGTCCCTGTCAAGGATGAAGAGCCCAGGTCATGTCACTTTGCCCCTCCAAGTCAGTGGCATTGCTGTGAGCATAACCCAGGAGCCCGTGCCCATCCCTCTGCCAACCACCAGGCACTGCTCCTCCCTGATGTCTAATAGCAACCACCACAAATATGCCTCACTCCTCTCCTAAGCACAGCAGGAAATAAATGGCCACAGTATATTCGTGCCTTCTGTGGAGCTGCTGTTCAGTCCTGGCCTTGCCCTCAGGTAACCTGGGAAAGAGTGGCTCTTGTATGACACCCAAGACATTGCTGGCCTCAGAGTGATGTAAGCTTTAAAAACCAAACAAGCAGAAACAATAAGGAAGACAAATCAGCCAGCAGAGAGCACATTATTTTCATAGGAAACAGCAGGATTTGTGAGCACAAGAATCTAAATGCTGCTTCCCCTGCCTGGGAACAATTGTACCAGGGCACTGTAGCTTGATTTGTGGGCAGCTAAATACGTGTGAAGCAGAGATTTTTAACATGGCCTTGGGCAGGGCTGTGCACTTCACATCTCTGCTTTTAAATGATGGTACTTCTGTGTGTCTGAAGTTAAAGTGACACCTCAGCAAGGGTGGAGAGCTCAGACAGTTCAACAGGATTGCCATGAAGTAAGGTACCAGTGTGGGTCTCATGGACAGTCCTCTGCTCCTGCGTCCCTGTCCCTCAAACTAGAGTAAAACAGAAACTAAAGTTCTTCATTTGCAGGCGTCTCACTGAGCCCCAGGGATCAAAAAATGCCACCTGAATAAGATCATACCTCACTCACATAACTCTCTTTTTGGATGTAAGCAAGGTCCACCAGGAAACTGAGAACTCCAGGGAATGCAAAGCCCCCAGTGATTGGTTTCATGGAAAACACCCGGGGAGTGAGAGGCCTGTGGTGGGCTTTTCACTAGAGTATGGACAAGGCTGAGCAGCTTGGGTTTGTCTTGGAAGTTTTTGCATTAAAAGAACTCCTGTTCTCTTTGGAATGGCTTCAGCAGAGGGAGGAAGCAGGCAAGAGCTCTTATGTTATGTTGGAGAGGTCTTCAAGATAGAAGGACTGGCTGGTTTTATAGACTGACACAGGGGTAAAACTGAAACTGGGCAGCTTAGCTGAAGGAGACACCAAGGATTTTGATACTAAGCAGTAAGTTGGGCTCTTGGTCCTTGCTCTCCTCCATCCATGGGGGTGGAATCTCCCCCAGAGCTGACCACCCAGGCTGGGGAGGGAAGCAGGAGCATCACAGCCAGCAGTAGCTTAGTTTAATCCTAGCCCCTGATGCACATGCTGCCCTCCTGAACAGTTTCTTTCTTGCAGCTTGAACACCCTGCATTGTCCTTCCCCACCGTTTTCAGGCAAGGTCCTTCTCCTGGCTGCTAGTGTTAACACAGGTTTCCCTTGTTCTGTCCCTTGAAATTTCCAGTAAAGCACCTTTAATACAATCTCTCTGTGGCTGCGCTAATTATGTGTGAAATACTTTTTTCCCCCATAAACCAAAGAAAACAAATCAACACAGTAAGATCCTTTCTCTCAGGCTCTTTGGCAGGTCTCACAGTCGTCAAAAAAAGTTACCAAAGGTCCACACAGTCTCTGCTGTCTTTTCAAAACAGCTACTTTTGGGTTCCTGTAAAAGGACCCAACAAAGGAAAGGGTAAAACAAATCACAAAGCCCTGAAAGACTATTTCCCACCTGAGTAGTCCCAAGCCAAAGGACAGGCTGTCTGCTGAATGTTTGTGTTCCGTGTGGGGGCTGAAGAAAGCAGGGAAAAGGGGTAGGGTAGCACATATGCACAGCCCTCCCTCTCTAGTGTGGGGATTTCCTTGGTCTGCTAACTCTGCTTCCACCTTTGCAGCCTCAGTTGCTGCTCAGTTCCACTTTCCCAAGAAGGGGCTCTGGCTTTTTCTTGCCACCCAGGACATGTATCCAGCCTTTTCTAACAGTGATTGGGAAAAGAGGGGACAGAAGGTGAAGCACAAGACCCACGGGATGAAGCACGGATGCCACTCCTTCCATGCAAGAAAATATTATTTTTTCTTTTTTCTTTTTTTTTTTTTTTCAAAAACCAATACCAAGCACTTACTTAGTTAAGG